>JAJMIE010000013.1:0-331942 GCA_030575195.1 Sugiyamaella boreocaroliniensis | reverse complement strand
CAAGTGGGGTATTCGTGATCTATATAAGCACATAAAGCGCGTATACAACCGAAGACTTTAATTTACCTCGAATTCTCGATCTTAAGTTTTGAGTTTGATCATGTCCGAGAAACCTGATGTTACCGTTGATCACATCGAGGCCATTGACGATGCCACGCTCGTCGATGCCAAGCTTGCCTCCGACAAGGAACACGAGCTCACGGCGTGGCAGGCTGCTCACGAGTACCCGTGGGCCATTTTCTGGTGTTTTTTCGTTTCCATGTCCATTATCATGGAGGGATACAGCTACAGTTTGATGGGTAACTTCATTGGCTTCCCTTCTTTCCAGCAACGGTACGGTTCCTATTTCCCTGATATTCAACAGTATCAGATCTCGGGCCCTTGGCAAGTGGCTCTTGGGGACGGTGCTTCAATTGGAACTTTTTTTGGAACTTTTTTCAATGGATTTTTGTCGCAACGTTTTGGTCACAAACGCACTATGCTTGGCGGTCTACTCGTGCTGACGGGTCTGCTGTTTGTCATGTTCTTCTCCAACAGTGTGCAGCTTCTTTTTGCGAGCCAGGTGCTTTGCGGTGTGCCGTGGGGAATTTTTGCAACTATTGGCCCGGCCTATGCCGCTGAGATTTGCCCTACTGCTCTACGTGTCTACCTTACGTCGTACACGAACCTGTGTTTTGCTACTGGTCAGCTAGTAGCTGCTATCGCCCTTGCTTGTCTTATCAACAACGAGACCCAGTGGTCATACCGCATTCCATTCGCTCTTCAGTGGATGTGGCCAATGCCTCTCTTCTGCATTATCTGGTTTGCGCCGGAGTCGGGATACTTCCTTGTTCGAAAGGGCAAGCGTGAGGAGGCCGAGAAAGCGGTGCGCCGACTACTGCGAAAGGACTCCAAGATTGACCCTAAGCAAGTGGTTGCTCTGATGGAGCACACCAACGCCATTGAGATGGAGGTGGAAGCGGGACAGTCTTATTTTGATTGTTTCAAGGGAACTGATCTGCGCCGAACTGAGATCAGCTGTATCGCATTTGCAGGCCAGGTGTTTTGCGGAAGCAATTTTGCCTACAGTCCTACGTACTTCTTTGAGCAAGCTGGAATGAGCACTAACAAGGCGTACAAGCTCAACGCAGGCGACTCAGCCATTGCCATGTGTGGAACGGTGCTATCCTGGTGGCTTGTAACACACCTCGGACGTCGCCAGCTATACCTGTGGGGAATGGGTACTTTGACGGTTCTACTACTGCTGATTGGATTTGTGTCATTGGCACCCCTTACGAACCAGAACGCACTGTGGTGCCAGGCTGCCTTTACAGTTATGTGGCTGCTTGTGTTCTCAACTTCCATTGGCCCTGTTGGATGGGCTATCCCTAGTGAGACTGCGTCGACACGTCTTCGTCAAAAGACTTTGTGCCTGGCGCGTAACGCTTACTACATTGCCAATATTATCGGTGGAGTGCTGGAGCCTTACATGATCAACCCAACCAAGTGGAACTGGCGCGGAAAGACGTCGTTCTTCTGGGCAGGTTCGGCGTTGCTGACCTTTATCTGGGCTTACTTCCGACTTCCTGAGGCTAAGGGCCGTACTTATGAGGAGCTGGATGCGCTGTTTGAACGCCGTCTGCCTGCTCGTAAGTTCAAGCGTGCTGTCGTCAATGTCTACTCGGAGAAAGATGGAGTGGAAGTTGACGATGTTGAGCACTCTGCTCAGACTGTTTGAGTCAACGTCAGTAGCTACTAGTCAATGCTTTAAGATTCACCAACTTTTACTGAAGTCTCTTGCAGTGAACTGTGAGTAATAGATATTTTGCAGACAGTTGTAACAAAGCAGGAATGGTAACAAAAACTGTAACAATCAACTTTGAACTACTCTCCAGATAACCAAATATCAAGGTCAAGATAAAGCAGTCGTTGTAGTCAACACAGGAGTCGTTTCATTTCAATGCCCCTTTGTCCTACTCAAGGGTGTGCAAGCGAGTTCAGAAATGAGAATTATAGGGTGATAAGATAAGACGATAAGACGTGTAAAGTCATATCGTGGATATAGAAGTAGGAATCAGGTTTCTGTAAAGTTAGTTGACGTTGTTCCTGGGGTTAGTTGGCGTTGTTCCATGTCAGAGGAATATTACAACACTTGCAGAGAGTAGAGCTCATCAACCGGCACATATATGCGCGCATCAAGTGCAGATTGATACATCAAACTTCAAAAACAAGCCGATCCTATTGCTTCCTCGCATCTGAGACAAGCTTTAGCAGATGCAATATGTAGATCATCCTATTGTTCGAGTGCATCAATGGCGACAAGGAAGTGCAACACGAAGTGCTGTGTTGATACAATGGCAGGCGGAAAAGACGAGTGTGGAGCATGGGCCAGTGTTTGTGTTTTCCAGTATGGCGTGAGCATTTTTTTGGCGGAAAAACCACCGGCTTGCCGAAATATGGAGATAATTTGTTGGCGGGTTTGTCATGATGAGAAAGCGAGACCAGGCCAGACCGCTGCAGCACGTGGAGCAGCCAAGCTTTTCAAGACGCAGAACCGTGCAGGTGCGTCATGCAGCCGGCGCGCGCAGAAGGCTGTATGTATCCTGGATAGGCATCTCTAGTGCCGACCCGAAACCCGATATCGATCAGGGACGGAGAAGCCGAAGTGCGGGCGCGGAGAACAAGTTGGCTCATAGCTGCTGGCGGTTTCTCTCGTATTATTCTACGAGGGTGGGCGCTACTAGGTGGGGTGTGGACGATCCGCCTTACCTTAGCTCCGATTGTACGGAGATAATGTGTTGCAGCGATTAAGCGAGTCAATGAGCCAGCCAACTAGACAGTAAAAGAGATGACATTTGAGTCGACGGTTGTGAACCATGGCACATACCACCAGCAGTCTCAAGTTAGTAACCCATTGGGCCAAGTGTCACTTGACCTGCTGTCAAGGAGCTGTCAAAAAGTTCCATCCTAATTGAGTATAAGGTGCTAAAAACAAGCAGCCATTTAAAACAAAGACAACGTGCGCTTTAGTGGGGTCTATGTCCCAGATAGGCAGTCTTCCATCCAGACAGGTAGATAGCACCAAAGCTAGGGTTATAGGCTCTGGAGGTGGGAGGTAAGAAGAGACACCACGTGCTAGAGGGTAACTGGGTACAGGGATACCAACTATAGCCAACTGCGTGGGTAACACCACTGGGATTCCCTGTACACCCAAGAATGCTGGTTACAGTTGCCTGGCCAAGACCCCGTGCTGGGCGGCTGCCCAGTGCCCTCGTATTATGCTAGAGCCTAAAAGGATTTAGTGGGACCAGTCTACTAACCGCGGCATGCATCGAGGCCGACCGCCGAGGAGGGCTAGTCAGCGCCGAGAGCCGAGACATGGAAAAAGGCTGCTAAAACAGCCATGCAGGCTCCAGGGCCCGAATGCCGGTCCAGCACCAGAATGGCTTAGTGGGCCAGGCCCAGCCCTTAACGTATCATTTCAATATTATTGACGTCAATCAGCACTAGTTTACGTCGTAGTTTTGTGAAGACTGGGAATACCAAGAAATGCCAAGAATAACCCAACATTGCCAGGATACTGACTACTGACGTCGTCGCAGATCAACTCAATCTCGCGTGAGGTCGCATGGGCCTCAGCGTGCCCATCACGCACGCACTTCGCTCCAGCACACGGGAAAGAAAAAAAGGTCCCCCTACCCTCCTGGACCATACCCTGAACACCGCCCCCTAGCCACACCATTGGCGCCCTGTGGCGATGCCCATTGGCTGCACCTGTCAGACACTAGGGCACGGGCAGGCCTTTTTTTCGGTTTTGCTTGCTTCTTCTACCCTGGGCGCCGCTGACAGCCCATTGCAAATGCTCATCGTGCCTCGTGCATCCCATCCCCGTTGCCCAGTCACAACTCGCTATCTGGAGCACGTTGTGGCCCTTGCAGCTGCTAATGCGAGCCACGGAGTCGCCGTGACGAACAACGGTTGCACGGGTCCGCGTTTTGGTGCACGGCGACGTGACGGGGGTCTTTTTTTCTGCATCCTAGCTCATCCAGCATTTTTTTGGCTAGAGACGGCGGCTGCATCTTTACTTCATCGCCAAGTTCCGTGTCTTGTTTCTCCTCTTTGCCAATAACCTTGACCGCTTCGTCACTCTACACAACTGCCCTCCTGCCCCCTGCACTCTATTGTCTCTACCCCACTCGGGCCCCGATACTCACCTGCCTACTCGGCACCTAAACCGTCTATCGGTCCCCGCAGTCGTATCTCCATTTGGATATTTGAAAAAAAATCTGTGCGGTTGCCGCTTTGGGTTGCATGCGCTGTGGGTTGTGCCGCGTTCTGCGTACATGTCATACTGGACTGCTATACGGCCGCACAACACCTGGCCTGTCTGTACACTGCCCACTACATGGGCAAACCGCCCAGATTCTCTCACGTGTATCAATGCACAGTGCCAGACGACTCTGCTACCACGCCAGTAAGCCCTTTTCCCATGACTACTCCTTTTACCCGCCGTCCCATTCCCTTATCATTGTATGCACGGCCATGCAGCAAAAAGCACTGCTGGCGCTGCGATCGGCGCTGGCCCTAGCCCTTCGAAGCCGCGGATCAACCGACTGGCGGCATCTTTGAATCTCTTCGCCAGGGCAAGTGAAGGAGCAAAAAATCTTTTTCAGTTGAGCTGAATCATTTGCAACTGTTGACATCTTACAAGTAGATTTGAACTCATTTTATTGTTCTCCTGTTTTCCCTCTCTCTTCTACCCCGTTATCTTGTCTTTCCACCCCGCTTTCCACCCCCTCCCAGCTACCTGCCACTCACAACGCCCACTGCCAGCTGCAATCGTCGTACTCCCCCTCCCTTTTCCACCCCCTCTCCGAGCCTGCAGACTATAAGTAGCCCGGGTTCTGCCCCCTAAATGCCCAGATTCTAATATCTCTACAAGACTAACAAAACATCTTTTACAATGTCTTTTGTTAACACTTGGTTGAAGAACCTGTCTGATGAAGTGTGCCTTCACGGCACCGGTCAAGTCGAGGAGGACGAGGGCCTGTCCCAGTACCCCTCGTACGAGGACTCGGCCGAGGAGTCGCCCAAGGCTCCTCAGCCCGCCAACAAAGGCATGGGCAAGTACTGGGCCATTGCCACTGCTGGTGCCGGTCTGTTCTCGGACGGTTACGTCAACAACTCCATTGGATCGGCCAGCACCTGTCTGTCGCTTATCTACCCCACCCAGTACGCCAACTCGCCGGCCCTTTCGAACGTTGCTTCGATTGCCTTCGTCGGTACCGTTGTCGGTCAGCTGTTTTTCGGTTATGTCGCCGACTACCACTCGCGTAAGCTCGGTATGATTGCCTCGACCATCATTCTTATCCTCTTCACCATTCTTGCTGCCGGCTCCTGGGGTGCCCACAGCTCGCCTTACGGACTTTTCGCTGCCCTTACCGCCTACCGTTTCTTCCTTGGTATCGGTATCGGAGGTGAGTACCCTGCTGGTTCCGTTGCTTGCGCTGAGGCCACCATGGCTCTTGGCCACGGTCACCGCAACCGTTGGTTCGTGTGGTTCACCAACTTCATGATCGATTTTGGATTCGTCGTCTCGGCCTTTGTTCCCCTCGTGTGTCTGTGGATCTTCGGCATGAACCATCTGCAGGCTGTGTGGCGTGTGACTGTTGGTCTTGGTGCCATCCCCCCCATTTCGCTGTTTTTCCTGCGTCTCAAGTTCAAGGAGAACGAGCAGTTCAAGAAGAACAACTTCAAGCGCACTCGCGTCCCCTACTGGCTCATCATCAAGTTCTACTACCGCCGCCTCTTGGTCGTGTCGCTCATCTGGTTCCTGTACGACTTCTCGTCGTACGCTTTCGGCATCTACTCGTCGGCCATCTTTGCCAAGATCATTCCCGATGGAAACCTGCACAAGACCTTTGGCTGGAACACCGTTTTCAACCTCTTCTACATCCCCGGTGCTTTCCTCGGTGCTTACGCTGCTGACTACTTCGGACCCCGTCTGACTCTGGCCTTCGGTGTTGCTATGCAGGGAATCATTGGATTCATCATTGCTGGTGTTTACGACACCCTCATTGAGCACATTGCTACTTTCACTGTTGTCTTTGGTATCTTCACTGCTCTTGGTGAGTTTGGACCCGGAGACAACATTGGTCTCATTGCTTCCAAGACCTCGGCCACCTCGATCCGTGGCCAGTACTACGGAATTGCTGCTGCGGTTGGTAAGATTGGTGCTTTCGTTGGTACCAAGGTCTTCCCCACCATTGAGAAGCAGCGCGGTCTTAACGGTCCCTTCTACGTCTCCTCTGCTCTGTGTATCTTCTCTGCTTTCCTGGCTCTGTTCTGCCTGCCCTCTCTTACCCAGAGCGCTGTTCAGGACGAGGATATTCGCTTCCGCGAGTACCTGTCTGCCAACGGCTTTGACGTCACTCAGATTGGTGATGCCGAGTACATTCCTGGCACCAGCCCCGAGCTTGCTCCTGCTTACGAGGACAAGAAGGCTGGTGGTGTCACCACTGAGGCTATGTAAGCCTCTTTATATAAAAAACTGTAGGTTGTTTTTGAGCTGTTTATAGCATTAATATGTCTTTCTCTGTTATAATTTTGCAAAGTGTTCTTTTCTTAGATTCGGTCGTTCTTCTAGGATCATTCATCTTCAGGATTCATGGATAGTCTTTTAAAAAAACTAGTCGTTGCTCTTAGTAGCTACTCGTCGGTTTCCCTTTGCCGTTGCTATTCTATTTCCGATGCGATCATCGTAAGTTAACCCTTAGTCAATTTATCCATGGAGCAAAAAATGTCAAAAAGCTCGCACCCGGGATCGAACCAGGAACCTCAAGACTTGCAATCCCACGCGCTACCATTGCGCCATACGAGCTGATTTTTTTTTTGAAAATTTGTATGCTTATAAGAGGGTGAGACGATGAAACATGCCACTATAATGTGGAACATGAAGCTACTATGTTGTCGTAACATGACCAACTTTAACTGACTAGATTGAGGCAATGTAGAGACAGCATCGTGCTCTATGTCATTGAACTATAAACAGTACCTATCACAAAACGCTTGTATGAACTTCTGAACGACTTCTTCGTACAAGTCGTTATCTTAACCTCTACACGCATAGCTTCCCTTATCTGAACATCATGTGCTTACTGAGCTATGGTCAGCCGGGTGAGTCATAGTCGTCTCATATTGAGTCCCCGCTATATAAACACTCGTCTCATCCCCTCTTACTACCTACTCACTGCACGCGTCATCCTCTTTCCATCTATACACTTGTCTGTGTCACCTCGAGAGCCTCGAGTCATCTCGCATCTTCTAGAACCGGCAGCATGCAGGTGCCATGCAGGGTTCGCTGCACAGCCGCACTGGAACACACCACTATAAATCCCCCGCATGAGCAACCTTTAGTCGACCTCTTTTACAGTTCACTCTGTTACACTAATCATGGTGAAAGAAACTAAACTCTACGATCTATTGGGCCTACAGCCCTCGGCATCCGACGCCGACATCAAGAAGGCATACAGGAAGATGGCGCTCAAGTACCATCCCGACAAGCCCACTGGAGACACCGAGAAGTTCAAGGAGATCTCCGAGGCTTTTGATATCCTATCTAACTCGGACAAACGCAAGCTCTATGATAACTTTGGCCTTGAAGCAGCCCGCCGTGGTGGTGTTATGCCCGACATGGACGGTGGCTCTCCTGGCGGTCCCAACGGTGTGCCTCCAGGCGGCTTCCCTGGCGGCTTCCCTGGTGGAGCTGGTGGCTTCCCTGGTGGCTTCCCTGGCGGATTCCCTGGTGGTGCTGGTGGAGGCATGCCAGGTGGTGTCCGTTTTAGTACCGGTGGTCCAGGCGGTGGTGGCCAACAATTCGCGTTCTCGTCGGGTCCTGGTGGATTCTCCGCCAACGATGCCTTCAACATCTTCAGTCAGTTCCAAAGCTCTGGAGGCTTTGACGATGATGACGACATTTTCAGCATACTTGGTGGCCGCTCAGGTAAACGTGCCAACGGTCCTAGTATGAATGGTGGCCCGTCTCGTGGCGTTGGTGGCTTTGGCGGTTCTCCACCTCCCTCAGCTCCAGACTTCACAATCAAGCTACCCGTGTCTCTAGAAGACCTGTCCACTGGCACTACCAAGAAGATGAAGGTCAAGAGAAAGCGACCTCAAGGACAGGATGAGAAGATCCTTGCTGTCAGTATCAAGCCTGGCTGGAAGTCGGGCACAAAGATCCGCTTTGCTGGCGAGGGCGACATGCAGCCTGACGGATCTGCACAAGACGTCGTCTTCGTCATTGAAGAAAAGCCTCATCCCCTGTTCAAACGTGTCGACAATGACCTCGAGTACACGCTCGAACTGACACTGAAGGAAGCCCTCACTGGATTCTCCAAGGTCATCGAGACTCTTGACGGTAAGAAGCTCAAAGTGGAGCACTCTCGTCCTGTCTCGCCCGGATACACGATCCAGTATCCTGGACGTGGTATGCCTAGCTCGAAGTCACCTACCACACGCGGACACCTGCTCATCAAGATCTCGGTCAAGTTCCCTGAAGCATTGACTCCTGCCCAGCGGGCTGCCATTGAGGCCAACTTCTAAACTTGTTCGTGACACTATTTATTTTTCTACCCTTTGCATCTGTCCGGTGTTGACCATTTGGACAATATAATATATAGACAAACCCACAAAAAATGCTTAAAGCCTTTAAACTCATAATCCTAATAGCTCACTTACTTTCACAGCTAGCAGTTATACCATATAGCCATAGCTTATCCACTCGTTGGTCAGTCAAAATCTACCTGCGGTTGTCACTTCAACTACACAGCTGTTCTCTCTGTCCTGGTGACATTCACTGTTTCCAGACGGGGGTACAGGACAATAGTATCATATCTAGCTCACTTAATACAAATAGATAATTACAATACAGATAATCAATACAATAGTTCCATCCGAATCTACTCGGACTTCTTGGATTTCTTCTTGTGCTTCTTCTCAGGCTCCTCGTCCTCGTCCTCGGCCTTGCGCTTCTTCTCCTTCTTCTCTTTCTTCTCCTTCTTCTCCTTCTTCTCCTTCTTGTCCTTCTTCTCCTTCTTCTCAGCCTTGGGCTCGTCATCCTCTTCGGCCTCATCGTCTTCATCGACAGTCACCTCCTGGATAAGAGGCTTGGCAGGAGTCGAAGGAGCAGATGCATCAGCCATCTCGGTGTCGGCACCAGCAGCATCAGGGCGGAGGTCGACGTACGACGACTTCCAAGCCTCGGGCGTGTTCTCGTTAACACGTCCGAACTTGTCGAGCTTACCATCAGCCTTGAGTTTCTTCTTGTGCTGGGCAACGGGACCAAGACCCCAACGGCGAGGGTAGGTGTCACGCTCCATGATGCAACGCTTGATCTTGGCAACAACGCCGTGGTCGCACGTAGACAAGTCGACAGTCGACATCTGGGCAATTCCAAGAGCAATGGCCTCACCCTTGGTGGTCATAAGCACAACCTCGTCGTTGAGCTCAATGCCGTCCTCGTAACGCAGCAGACCGGGGATCATGAGCTTAGCACCGTAGCAGACAGAGTTGACGGCCGAGTCCTTGACAACAACTCGCTTGTAGCCGAGCAGAAGCGACTCAAGGGGACGGATGATACGACGCAGGTACGACTCATCCTTAGTGTTATCGTACAGCCACTGGGCATCGAGAACATCGTGGAGAGTCACCATGCCGTCAGTCTCAGAAAGAGCACCGGAGCGCACACGACGCAGCTCCTGCATGTGACCTCCGACTCCAAGGAGCATTCCGAGGTGGACGCACAGAGTACGCATGTAGGTACCAGCCTCGCACGAGGCCCAGAAGACACCGAGGTGACGGTCATTGTCAAACTCAAACAGCTTGGACTCGTAGATGGTACGAACACGCAGCTGACGCTTGACGGCCGAGATGAGAGGAGGACGCTGGAACAGAGCTCCAGTGAGGTTCTCAATGGCACGAGCAAGGTCCTTCTCATCATCCAGAGCATCGTGCAGACGAACAATGCACACGTACTCCTTACCAGCACCCTGCTGAGACTTGACAAGACGAGTAGCACGGTCAATGCAAACAATCAGGCATCCAGTGACCTTGGGGTCCAGAGTACCGGAATGACCAGTCTTCTCGACGCGCAAAATACGCTTGATCCAGGCAACGACTTCGTGACTGCTGGGGTTCGAGGGCTTGTCGAGGTTGATGACACCCGACGAAATGTAGCTTGCGAGATCACGCTTGAGCGGTGATGAGCCCATGGGGATGGGGGTATAGTGAGACGAGCGCACAAGCAGCTTGTCGTAGTTCTTAAGAAGCAGAGGCCACGACGATGTGTCCGTGGCAACACCAGCGGCATCGGGCTTGATCAGGTAGTCCGTAGACTCCTGTTTCGACACTTCTCCCTTGGCCATTGTGAAGAGCTTTACGGTGGAAGTGAAAATCCAGAAATTTTTCATTTAGTATCACACCCTTGCCCAAAGACTGTCCGGGGCGCGTAGCCGGGTATATGTGTGCGGATAAGAGAATGTCATACGGAACTCAACCACTGACCGCTCAGAAGCATAATAAAGGAACTGCTGGCTACAAATCAATTTTTTCTTCCCAGGGTCAACTGTAGCTTTGTCAACTGTATAGTACATAAATATACATGTGGTTATGTAGATGCGTCCTAGGCCACTGAAAGTCCTGCCGTTCCTGCTATCTTATTAGCTAGAGCCCGTTTCATGAACTGCTCACGAGCCAGAGCCCGTGAATGCCGCAGATAAACCTCCATCTGGATACGGCCTCTATCCAGCGCCTTATCAAGCATGTATAGTGTGTCATCAATGGCCTGATCATCTGATACGATGTCGTACAACTGATTGTACACGACGTTCTCAGCACACACGACATCGTCAATATTGACATCTGGTCGCTGGCCTGCGTCGGCAATGACCTTGCGAGCCATGGCAATCGAGTCCTGTAGCACTTTTTCTGACTCAACGCATGATGTCTGCAATGTCGTCAGTTCCCACTTTTCGCGATCCGCTGCTTTTTGCATCCATTCCAGCACTGACTTTGTCTGGCCCAGCGCATTCTCGTCCATCTGGATCTCAGGCTTCAGCTCTGCTTCGAGCATAGCATTCAGCGTATGGCTGAGAGCTTCGAGAGCCTGAAGACGTTCCGGGTTGGGAGGACGTTGAGGAGCCAGTTGGTCTGCGCCAGGCGTTGCAGCTGCCGGTAATTGTGAGTCGTCGGCGTTCATCAGGTCAACGATGGGTTTGTGGGGCACTGGCTGACGAGCACCAGGAGGAGGATAGGCCTGAGACTGCTGTTGAGGGAATCCTGCCTGTGCAGGATAGCCCTGTTGAGGATGCTGCTGGGGATAGCCCGGAGGCATGGAAGATTCGTGACCAGCGTACTGGGCGTGCGCCGAGTACGGTGACTGTGGGGCTGGCTGTGGAAAATGAGTGTCTCGTGGGGATTGCGGGTGAACGTTACGGGGAGACTGAGGATGAGGAGGAAGAGGCGGAGGCGCCGGGTCGTAGATGGAGGATCGTGCTGAATCGTAACCACTGAGGCTTGCGTGAGCGAACCCAGGGCTGCCGTAGTTGGGGCTACCGTAGCTAGGACTGCCGTAACCAGGAGAATGAGGCGATGCTGGTGTGTTCTCTTGCACTCCTGGATTGTTGAACTCGTCCATGTACAGGTATCGGGGCATCTGAGGCATAGGGACCTTTGGAGGAGGCGCCGGGATGCCATTAGCACTGGCAGAGACTCCATCTGGCGCAGCAGCAGGTGGCTGTGAAGCAGCAGCAGGTGAGTGGATTCGCTCGTTCTGTGCACCCTGGTGGCTTGTTGACGTGGAGGAGGAGGCAGAGTACGCCGGCGCCGGCTTCGCATATACGGGAGTCTCTTTGCCAAAGGCTTCACGGAGAACGTCAATGAAACCGACAATTGATGCCTGTGCATTGTCGTTCCAGTATGACAGATACGGATGGTAGCAGCGGCCGTTGGTATCCACGTAGTTGCCCGGATGGATCATCATCGACTCGGTAGGCCTCACAAACGCAAACGGAGCAGCTTGCGGGTACTGCTTAGGAACCCATAGTTCAATGGGGATACGGTACACGGCTTGGCCAATCTGGGTTGGAAGAAGTCCATGAATACAGAGAAGAAGATCGGGACGCCCTGACTCGTCTGTGTACACGTTTGTTCGCGGCTTTAGCGACGGGTATGCCGAGAGCAGGTCGACGGCGTCTCTGTACACGGCATTAGCATCGGCGTATTCCTGGGTTAGCCGGGATCAAAAGCTACGAAACAAATAATTGTGAATGCTTGGACTGTCTACCTACCGGAGTCAAAACCTGGTACAGCCATCGCAGCAGCTCTGGAGGCAGCTGGTCAGCTGGAGCAGGTGGCCGTGGAGGCATTGGTGAGGAAGAGAAGCGGCTGCGATAAGCGGCGGTTATGAGGGTCAAAGGAGGTGAGAGATATTGGAGAACGTAGAGGAGAGCGCAATCAACAAGGTCTTCAAGGAGACAGGTAAGAGGGGAATAAAAGAGTAGATATTAGTGTGACAATAAAGACGTAGTAAGAATATAATAAAAGAGGATTGGACTCGTCGATACTCACATTGCGGCTCACCTGTTCCGGTGCACATGCTATATGAGTGATGTAAGACGAAGGACTCAAACCCAGGACCTGAGGGGTACTGGAGTCAGTTTCTGATCAAAACTCATTGTACTCCGATATCTAAACGCATCAAAGACAAGAATAAATGTAAATAGTCTTCTCTGCTACTGCGGTATAGAACTGGCTCTCGTATCCTATCCTTAAATCCACCCTACACACTATAGGGCAACCCCTGAATTGCCTAAACCGGACATTCACGGCACTGCCAAGTCTCCATACGAAAGGGCCAATTGCGGCGATTTTTTTGTGCTCAGAGTGCTTGATAGTATACATCGTTTAATTGAGTCCATGTGTCTTGTCTCACTGTAGTTTGTCCTAGTATAAAGACCGTTGAATACATGCTGCCCGTCCCTATACGGAAGGATTATCGTTTTCTGATGTCCTCTTACAGCACAACAAATAGGCGAAAAGACCCACTATTCGAGCCAATACGTAAACTAGTGTCATGCTCATACCTCCCCACTTTCCCCTTATTACCGTCGGTTCTCCGGCGAATAGCGCCGACTCCAACGGCGCCAAGCTCTTGACTGCCTACCTCCCCGCTTCGGCACAGTTACCCGGCCCGTCCTTATTGTGAACCTCACACCCTCCACACCTTCCTGCCTACTGCTCTTTTCGAGGATGAGTGGGTGAGTAGCACGTGCTCCTTGTTCGCTGGCACCTACTAACAAAGATGGACCGTGATTGTGGTTCTGCTGCTTGTCGGTGGAGCAGCCTCAGCTGCCTGGGTCTTTGCCCCTAAGGGCGACAGCACCACGTAGGTTGTTGTGCTTTGTGGACCCGAACTCGGCTAACTCAGCGTGTGGAGGAGTAGTATCATTCTGACTCTTGCCATGTGCTATATTATGTGAGTGTTTTTGTGAAGGAGCATGAGGAAGGGGTGATGCGACAGTGTTCTAGACGCGGATTGTGACGTCTCTCCAAAACGTGTGTTCTGGCTCTTGTTGCCTGTAAACCAACCCTCCCTCCAATCCTTGTTGGCTTCGAAGTTCTCTACTAACTCAGGTGGGCTATAACGTACCTCGGTATGTCCTCAGCCACGTCTTTATTCTAACTAACACAGCCCAATTACACCCCTTGGTAGCGCCCAAGCGAGCAGACCTACGGCCGGAGTTTGCCGAGTAATACGGACACTATATAACGGCGAATTGAAAACGATTGTACAAGCAGGATACTGTGTAGAGAACAAGCACACTAAAGGGTTGCGCATTTACATGCGATTGAAGAGCTGAAAGGTTGATGTGGAGCACAGAGTACTGTTCAGTTGAGAGTGATACCGGATGTCTGGTTATTGATCGGCACGCTGAGAGAACTTGGACGATTGGACCATGAAACTGCTCTGCTCCTTGCCTGCAGAAACCACAAGCAACATGAAGTCTCCACGTAACTACTACTACGAGTGATCTCACAGTGGCATGACCTCTACTAATTGCTACACACCTGTTGGTATCATATCTCATTATAGCTAGTAGTATCTAAATCACGTACTAGGAGCCAAGACGATGACCTTTTCCTTGGAATGTCGATGACCCAAAGAAGCCAGTCGACCGTCCAGTGGTTCGTGCAGTAGACTGAGTCTCGCCAGGCCGGTTGAATGCTGTTCCAAACGATTGACTTGCTTCCGAAGATAACAATGAACTTCCAGGCACAAGTCGATGAAGAAACTGCGGTGTGTGAATCAATCGCGAGCCCCCAACACTTGGCCAGATGTCATCGAGAAACAGATACAAGTGAGCCGCCAGATAACCAATTCCCGACTGGAAGAACTCAGTCTGACCTGACAAAATCAAGCTGCCCAGCAGCGTAACCACTGGCAGATACATAGCAGGGAATTTGAGAAAGTAGAAGCGCACCTGAGTCTTGCCAGCATCCTGCGCCCACGTGTACGTGAGAGCCACCAGCAGGCCTGTCAGATGCGTTGAACTTACAAAATACAGGCTTCCAATCTTTGTTAGGTATTGTAAACCAGGGATATCAAGACAAACAGAAATTTGCAGAAATGTAGAGAGATGCTCAGATACAGTGCTCTAAGGTAACACCATATACAATCAAGAGCCGGACATTCTCACACGACCCAGGCACCAGTCAAGTCAAAGTATCAAATCAACAGAACCGGCAACCCAGCTTGATCTTCTCCATCACCAGAACCCATAAACCTATGGAGCGTAAAGGAATTGGGGCAGAAACAGGAGGGCAAATAAAACAGCAAAAACGAGCAGGTACTTACGTGAATGATCACAAACACAAACGCTAGGTACAACACATAGTCGGCCGTGTACTTGAACTTGGTTGTCTCAAGCTTCAAACTGTACTGGTAGACTGTGTATTAGTATTTGGCCGGTGCCATAGAACTCAGAGCCACGCGCACTTTTCGCACCGCTGACTTTTAAAGCACCTTCCAAACAGCCAATTTCGCTTGTGTTCTGTCATTCACTCCGCACTTATGTTCTGCTATTCCTGCCAAGCTGCTAGTTACAACATTGTAGTAGCAGTGGAAGGAAAGTAAGTAGTCAAGTGCAAAGTGAATGGGAAAAGTGCTTCTTATAGCAGCATGCCGAAATGTACGCGGGGCATCTAGGTGGGTTGCGACATCATGGGGTAACGAAGGTCATGATGACGGAAACATAGTTCAGACCATTGAGGAGTGTGACATACTGCAAGATACTGAGTCCTAATGTCACTGAAGTACAGCCATAGAAGATTCAGCAGTCACCAGAGACCCCCTGGAGCCATATAGCCAGGCCCGTACCATCATAGCCCTCATTCCCCCGCAATCTCCGCTTCTTGACGCTTTGCAACCTCTCATCTCGTCATACTCACTTGAATGAATGTTCATGGCCTGTGTCAAGGGATGACCAGCGCTGATGAGACATGATGTGACTGAGTTAGACTTGTGATCGAGAGTTTGGAGGAAACTTACAAGGTCTCCAGATCTGTAGCCTGTAGACTGTGTAGGGCCAGTAGTGGACAAAGTGGGTTATGTCCATGACATGAGATGCTGTCAGAATAAACAGCACTGTGGCAGAGGCCACAATGGCTCTAGTAACCGGCGGTATGGAGAAGAAGAAGCTGAGTTAGGTGAGTTGACTAAGGAGCAGAAGCGTGCTCACTCTTGGATTTCGTTCGCCATGGTATTGGAATATGCAGCCAGACAAACAGATATTAGTACAACCAACTGATCCAGCAGTCGTCACAGATCCTTCTATGCTTCGTGGCTCTGTCGTCACACTTCGAGTGCTGATGTTAAATGTCAAATCTCGAGGTCACTGCGATTGACGTGGCAGGCGTGCCCCTGCCCTGATATGTAATCGCCTACTTTCCATTGCGGGGATGGCAGGGTGCTTTAAGCTTGTATAACACTCTTGGTAGTATGCTAGGGCTTGTAGGAACGCAGGATTGTGTGAAGACATTCAATGGATGACTTGGTTTAAGAATATGTACTGCTGTCTGTTTATCTGTGCAGAGCTATAGCTTTTATTTATGCAGAACTTAGGTTACAGGGAAATATTAAGTCCGTTTGATTGCAGTGTAGATCAGTTCGAGATGTATATTAGTAGTTCTCCGACGAGTTTAATATCCTTTCGGATATATTAGGATTCTGTTTGATTGTTGAACGCTCAACTCTCATCTCCTTCGTATTCACCGTATCAAGGGATGCCCTTGCCCTAGATCCCCCCTGAAGTGTAGCGCCCTAAATTTATCCGATCTCTACAACGTTGACTTCTCTGGTATTGACTATTTGACAAGCGATCCTAAGATCCACATCCGTAGACGAGACCTGACAATGCGTCTACGAGGTCACGAGATTGCCGCAGCGCGGCGCGTGCATCGTCTGTTGCCTCTACTGATGCCTACGCTCAGATCAGTGCCTGACGCGGAGCGAGAGCTTCGATGGCTACAGAAGGAACTTCCAAAGAGCCGTAATCTCGCGCGTGCCTGCTACCTTAGAGGTCGAGGCGTACCCCTACAGTATATTCTTGGCTCACAGCCCTTTGGTGAGCTCGATATATTATGTGAACGCGGCGTTCTCATTCCGCGATGGGAGACCGAGAGCTGGATTCTCGAACTATCTTCTCTTCTATCTGCTTGTCGCTCTCTCGCACCGACGACTCCGCTGTACGAAATGGCTGCCACAGATTCACACCATGATAAAGCATCGCATGGTAGCCACCAGCACACGCCGCCCGACTCGGTGAACCGCCAGGCTCGTAGCCTCATTGAAGGTATCTCCGTCGTCGACCTTTGCACTGGCACGGGCTGCATTCCGCTCGTTCTGTCTACGAGCATTACCAACTCGAAAATCTATGGTGTAGATAAGAACAAACGTGCTGTCTCGCTGTTTCGCAAGAATATTGCACACAATTCTGATGCCATTCGTCTTGCATCATCCAACAACCAGCTCATCCCCGTTCTAGGCGACGTCTCAGTTGATCCTGACGAATTCGCAGAAGCTACATGTATTGAAAAGGCTGATCTGATTACAGCCAACCCTCCGTACATCACGGAACACGGCCTCTTCTCCACGACTGAACGGTCGGTGCGTTTGTACGAACCCCGTGATGCGCTGCTCGGAGACATCGAGTTCTACGACTATATCTTCAAAATCGCGCTGCGGCTAAATGCCAAAGCAATAATATGCGAGGTCGGCTCGTCTCATCAGATTCGTTTTATGGAAAGTCTTGCAGAGGCCAGCGGCTGGTCCGCTGCCGATGCGCGTGATCTCAATGGTCAACCACGGCTTGTCGCCGTCTGGAGAGATCCAGGCTGGGGCCGGCTTCTCGAGCAGATGACAGATTCCTCGTTGCTATGATTTGCTATGCAGCAGGTCTGGCGTTATTTATATATATATACATGCGGTGCAGTGTGTATGTCAAGTTGTGGAGAGATTCACTTTGTATAATTAATTTCAAGAGCTCTCGTGAGCCGATGATGGCGACGCAGCATTAGCAGCAGTTTTTCTCCTCTTCGTCGACTTTCCAACAGCATGGACTTGGCTAGGAGTCACTCGCGTTCCCCATAGAACAAAGCCTCCTCCTCCACGACTTGTCATGTGCGGGTGCATGCGACCAGGAAGCGTCTGGTACTTGCGAACCCGCGTCTCCATAATAGTAGGAGCCAGCACTCTCAGGTCTTTCTGGAAGACATGGGTAGTCTCGATGAGAAGCTCTTTGTACTCGCTGTAAAGAACTATAGGCGCCGAACCGCCAATAGCTGGTAGGATCTGCGGAAGTAGCGTAGGCATATGCAAAGTAGTGACAACAACAAGGCCATCAAAGTCCGAAGCATCTACTAGAGACTGGACAAGCTTGAAGTCCTCGTATTTCTGTTTTCGACGGTAGTACTGGCCCCTCTGAGTCGATTTCAGCTCGGCAATCTCCTCGGCAGGCTTGTCCTCAAAGGCGTCCACCTCATCAGGGTGAAGGAACTCGAGCCAGGTGACAGTTTTCACCATTCGCGATACAAGCTCCTCGGGGTAGTTCATATACCGCAGAGAATCGAGGTTTGCGTGCTCGTTTTCGTGACAAACAACAATCTGTCCTTCACCATCCATTCGCTCGAGCATAGCAGCCACGAGAACACCACTAACATCATCTACAACAAGGTATTTTCCACCAGGATGAATGTTAGCTAAGCTCAGAACGAGGCCCAGTGATTCGACGCTCATTCCTTGGATCTTGACGGGATCTTTGTCGAGGTAAATCTCCACGAGCTCCGAGCTTCCAATAGGCTCAGGCGTAAACCGTTGCAGGAACTTCTGCTGCTTGCGCTTGATATACTTTTCCTTTGAAAAGGTTGTTTTCTTGTCAAACGAAGCATGGGAGCTCTTGACTTTTTCAATGATATCTTGGCCCGAAAGTCCCTCCTTCTTAAGCTTCTCAATGTCCACCATCGTCAGCGCCTGAGCATTGGGGTCATCATCCAGCAACTGGTTGTTCTCATTGGGTGCAAGTTCGACAACAGCATCTTCTTCGTCGAGCGTGTACTCGTTATTGACGAGCGACAGAGTTTCACCTTCTCCTATTTCATATGTGAATCCAAATGGGTTTCCAACGACATCATCGACCTTGAACGAGCCAAACTTGCCCAGATTGATGACAGATCCCGCCACCATTTGCACTATCCGGAAGTTCTCGGAGGGCAGCCGGATCATCACATAGTTGCCCGCTAGAATGTGTGTTTCAGCGGTCTTTTCCATGGTGAAGTAAAGCTGTTCTGAAGGATGATCAGAAGAACCAGGATGGGGTCCCGAAACAATTTTGGGGCCTCGAGTGCGGCTGGAATTTTTTTGCAGCCTCGCAGGAATTTTTCAGCTGAAAATCAAACAGATCAATTTGAAGTTCCTCCTTAACTTATATTCACAGCCATGGGAAGAAAATCAAGAAACAAGCAATCGGCCCCTCCCTCATTAGATGAGTTCCAAGGCGGCAAGAAGCGCAAGACCGTTTCTTCGGAGCCCGAGAAGGTGAGCCGCCGTGCTGCTAAGAAGCAGAAGGCCGCCGAGGCCGCTTCCAAGTCCAAGATCTCAGAAAAGGACGTTGCTGCTGCCAAGAAGAGTCTTTTCGACGACTCAGACGCAGAGGAAGAGGAAGAGGACGAGTTCTACGACTCTGAGGAAGAGCGCGACAACGCTGCAGCAAAGCCCATGTTCAGTGATGATGATGAAGACGAGGATGTCCTCGAGCAGATGAACAAGAAGGCCATGGCTGAATTCGGATTCGAAGACAGTGATGACGACGAAATCGAGGAGAATGACGAGTACTTGGACGAGGATGAGGATGACGAGGATGACGAGGAAGAGGAGGATGATGACTCAGATGCTGAACAGAACGGGGACTACGCTTCAGAGGAGACTCCTCGTGCCAAGGTCCTTCCTTCCGAGGAGGAGAAGCAGATGGAAGAGGAGAGCACGTCAGACCTTGGAGCCCTGCGAACACGAATCCTAGAAGTTGTCAAGGTCCTTGAAGACTTCAAAGCCCTGTCAGAACCCGGTCGCAGCAGATCTGAGTACGTCGACCAGCTGCTTGACGATATCTCCAAGTACTACGGATACTCCAAGTACCTTGCAGAGAAGCTATTTAACCTCTTCAGCCCTGCTGAGGCCATTGAGTTCTTTGAGGCCAACGAGATTGCCCGTCCTGTCACTATCCGCACGAACACGCTCAAGACCCGTCGCCGTGATCTTGTCCAGGCTCTCAGCAATCGTGTCAACCTTCAGCCTATTGGAAAGTGGACCAAGGTGGGATTGCAGGTTTTCGAATCCCAGGTCCCTATTGGTGCTACTCCAGAGTATTTGGCTGGTCACTACATTCTGCAGGCTGCTTCGTCGTTCCTACCTGTCATGGCTCTCGAGCCTCAGGAGAACGAGCGCATCCTGGATATGGCGTCTGCTCCCGGTGGTAAGACGACATTTATCTCAGCTATGATGAAGAACACAGGTGTGGTGTTTGCCAACGATTCCAACAAGGCCCGTACCAAGTCGCTCATTGCCAACATCCACCGTCTCGGCTGCACCAACACCATTGTGTGCAACTACGATGCTCGTGAATTCCCCAAGGTCATCGGTGGTTTTGATCGTGTCCTGCTTGATGCTCCTTGCTCTGGAACCGGTGTCATCGCTAAGGATCCGGCTGTTAAGACAAACCGTACCGAGAAAGACTTCATCCAGCTGCCTCACCTGCAGAAGCAGCTGCTGCTGTCGGCTATTGACTCTGTCGATGCCAACTCCAAGACTGGAGGTGTAATTGTATACTCTACGTGTTCGGTTATGGTGGAAGAGAATGAGGCTGTTGTTGACTACGTTTTGCGCAAGAGACCTAATGTTCACCTTGTCGACACGGAGCTTGAGATTGGAAAGGAGGGCTTCACCAGCTTCCGTGGCAAAAAGTTTGATCCGTCGGTGAAGCTCACGCGCCGTTACTATCCTCACACATACAATGTCGACGGATTCTACGTCGCCAAGTTCAAGAAGGTTGCTGGTGGTGTCAACGATACGTCGAAGGCTGGTGCCAAGGAGAAGGAGATCGCCCAGCGCGAGGAGGAGGCTGCCGAGAGCATTATCAAGGATGACTTTGCCAGCTTCGATGCCGACGAGGATTCTAGTTACATTGAGCAGTCGCGCCGTCGTTCGATGAAGAAGAAGGGTCTCAACCCCAAGTCGGACAAGAAGCAGGCCAAGAAGGCAAAGGCATAAGTAAAACAGAAATGCATTAATTATTCGGTTATTCTTCAGGAATTGTAGTCAAGTTGGGGGCAGGAAGATCCTCATCGTCAGCTTGTAGAAGAGGAGCAGTTTCATGGGCCTGTGCAGCGAGCTGCGGCTTGCTGAGCACGAAGGCATCGTACAGAATTGATGCTAATGTAACTGCTACAGCTGTTAGAACAGCCGGGTAGAGGAACTGGTCTGGTCGGCGCCAGACTATGGTCGAAACATGAGGTAGCAGTTCAAAAAGTCCACGAATAGATCCTTCTACAGCAGCAAAAACAGCCGAGTCGCTTGTAGACACGTTTTGCTGGATGAGCAGCAGTACACTGCGGTCAAATCCAAACAAGCCTATTCTTGACAGTACAACACCCGCAATGAGGGCTCCTATTGATACTGTCAGGCTCCTGTCTTCCAGATACCAGAACCCAGCGACACCCAAAATCAGTGATACTGCTTCTGAGTTAACAAGCCAAAAGCCTGACCAAAGCTCGCCCACCTGGTTTTGCAGCCAGGGTTGGATGAACAGAGACGAAAACTCAGATAGCACAGACAGGTCTCGTAGCTGTGCAATCCTATCTGCAGGAGCACCTTCAAATCTTAGGAATATGATGAGTGGCGAACCAAACGAGAGCACAGTAAAGTAGAGCAGACTCAACGACAATGAGGGCAGAAACATGCGGTGACGTGTGTAAACCTTCATCTGATTGCTGAAAGAGTATCTGTTGGTTGTAGTCTCAGAGACCTCTGGAACTTCTTTATGGTGGAGCTGAGGAACAGCATAGTAGACTCGAGCGATGGCAAAGTATTCGACGAAAATGCATAGAGAGCTGATAATAAGCACCCACAGCACGCTGCCAAACAGATCAAATGAGGTATCAAGATAACCGATGACCACAGGAGCCGTGAGCTTACACACAAGATCAATACGTTGCATGCGATTATTGAGGTGACTCAATTGCGCCTTTGGGTCATCTTTGTCAATGGATCGTGCAATAACTCGCACCCAGTCTCGTTCGACAATCATGGTGTTGAGATAGGCACACAGGCGCTCTACACAGGCGAACACAATGAGTAGTGCAAGACCTGAGTTGAGCACTGTTACAGTAGAGAATCCAAACGGAGTCAATGAGCGCTGCTTTACGACTGCTAGGTACAACAGGACAAAGCAAGAAGCTACAACTGCTAATCGCTGATACACGATAGAGATACGCACTGCCGTGAGCCGGTTCGTAGTATCGACTAACCGAGCCAGTCGGTGAGACAACAGCGAATAAGCTAAACACCGGCAAATGGCGTACACCGACACCTGAGTGAACACATCTGTGTACAGATGAGATAAGAAGACTACAGCACCGAACTCAAAGGCTCGAGTATTCCACATTGACAGAAAGTGCGACACATATAAGCTATACGTAACGCTGCGGGGCGGCTCGCCAATCGGCGCGCCTGAAGCGGATTCATCTCGTGTTGCTTGCATCTCTACAAGGCACAAACAAAAAAAGTTTAGCAGCTGGAACCGTTAAGGTCGCTTGTGCCTGGACTACCTCCGAGCCATATTTTGTCCTAACCCGCAAGTCGTGAAGTCAGTTAGTTATCGTTAGCCATGACTGAGGAGTCGCGTAAATTCTCGGTGGCTTTTGTTTGCCTTGGCAACATGTGAGTATATTTTGTGGCTCTTACTTGTTGGGGTGATGTTGAAGGCATCAGAGGACAATTTTTGCTCTCCACTAGCTTGCGCGGACTACCATACAACAAATCGAATCAACGAATCAACTCGCGTTAGATCATTGACTAACGAAGATGCCGCTCGCCAATGGCGGAGGCTGTGTTCAAGCATACAGTCGAGACAAAGAATAAAGGATCGCTGTTCGACATGATAGACTCATTTGGAACGGGCGCATACCATGGTGGAGAACCGCCAGATAGACGATCTGCTTCCACCTGTAAGAGCCATGGTATCAAAGTAAACCACCGCGCACAGCAGATCTGGCCGCAACACTTTGAAAAGTTCGACTATCTGCTTGCTATGGATGAATCCAACTACGAAGATCTTATGGAAATGAAGCCTCGCAACTCACGGGCTCAGGTCAAGATGTTTGGAGACTATGGCACCGACTCTAAGTTCGATAAAGTTGTATCAGATCCTTACTACGGAGGCACCAAAGGCTTCGAAGACAACTTCGAACAGGTTCAGCACTTCTCTAATGGGCTCCTCAACAGTATTATTGACGAAAGCAAACTTTGAGATGCCCTCAAAGCTGCTTCTACACTACTAATAGACTGAATAGCATGAGTACATTTTGCAATACATACTTGAGTGTACTCAAAAGACGCTTCGTTACTAATATAACCACAAGGGGAATACTAGGCAAAGCTTGTAACTATCATATCTCATCCTCAAGATACTGGTACTCGAACTGGAAGTTGGCCTTGCGGCGCTGCATCCATGAACCCTCAAAGTCAAAGAACCGATAAGCTCCCTGCTCGAATTCAGCACTTATGACCTTGGGCTCCTCATGTCGCTGGAACCAAGTGAGGAACAACTTGTGGAATCGCCATGATCGGTTCTTCAACTCCTTGGCTGCCAGGTACTGTTGGTACGTGCCTTGTCGGTAGTAGAAGATGTAGAACAGAGTATCGATATCCATCTTGGCCATGATGGCAGGGTCGTCGAGGTTACTTAGTGGCTCTTGAGGATAGAAAGCTGGCGTGGGATATGCTGATTCGGGATAGTAGTAGCGGGGGCGGTCAGCAAGAGACGAGTCGGGGCAGTTGAGGAATGACGTCTCAAGTAGCTTTGCAACTGACGAAATTGGTGGCGGAGACGATATCCGGTTGCGAACAGCGTCGAATGCGTGTACAAGATCCTGGAGTCCCGGTGGCAGGTTGAATGACTGAAATGATGGAACACCGTTAGAAGTAGACGTAGCAGAGGATGATGCTTGGTCCGATCGCAGTGAAGGCGATGCAGCTCGTGCTGGTGACCACACCGAAGCAGCCGACGCAGTGCTAACTGCCGGTGAAGCCTTTCCTACAACTGCTGAGGCATCTCCTGCCCATGGAGCAGCGGGTACTGCGGCAACGGGTTTGGCAGGTTCTGCGACAGGTGTTGATGGAGCTGTCGACTGATTACCAGAACCTGCAGACTTTGGTGGTGGTGGCAGCGGTGACAGGCCCTGTGGTATAGGAGCCGTTGGTGTAGCAGCACTCACGTATCTGCTGGGTGTCGGAGCAGATCGTTGAACCGGAGCGGAGGGAACAATGGGAGACATTGCCGACGAGGTTCGCCGCGAGTTGGGACCAGAGACAGAGCCAGGTAAAGGCGCGGCACTGGGTTGAAAACTTGCAGGTGGGCCTGGTGGAGGCTCCTTATGTAAAGGTGCTGCCGCTTCCTTGACTGGCACCGTTGAGTCCGTCTTCTCAGCGGCTTCAGCAGCCTCCTTGCTAATCTCGTCAGCAAGATCTTCAAGTGAGTTCCCCTCGTCTTTGACTACCACAGCATCAGGGTCGAAATCTTCGTCGTCCTCAAGCTTGAGCTCGTCGTAGATCTCTTCATCCTCCGCAAAGTCGACATCCTGGTTCGACTCAACATAGTACTTGATGTCGTCCTCAAGGTTTTTAACCGAGTCTGCTGGCAGGGTGTCGTTCTCAACCATGCGCAGCATGATTTCCATCTTGCCGATATGCCACTTATGTCGTTCCATGGTGACATCAATCTCAGCAATACGGTCCGATTTCGACGTGTCCTTGCGGCCCTTTTTCATCGTACCTTGTAGGTTCTCTTGCTCAGCCTCTAGACCTTCGGTCTGTCGTTCCAGCTCCTCAAGCATGCTCTGAAGGAAATTGCACACCTCGTGCTTCTCCTTCTCACGCGGATCTGACCTAGATGACGTAAGGCCCTCTTTCGAATACGCCTTGGTCTTCATCTCCCGTTCAATGGCCTTGAACCTCTCCATCTCAGTTTCGATGAGCTTACGTTGTTCCGTCAACACCTTTTTATCTTTGATGTCGTTGTTGCCCATCCATGTTTTGATCTGGTCTCGTAGCTTCTGCAACCGCTTGATTTCGCGTTTCAGATCTTGCTCTAGCTTCTCCTTTTGCGATGGATTTGTGGATTGTTGGACTTTCTCATATAGCGAGTCAAATATTAGTACCCCTTCGGATACCTTTTTGAACACGCGGTCCATTTCCCTGGAGTTAGTTTTGCTTCGCATAGATCCGAGGTCAAGACTGTTGAAAGCTGAAGGGCCTTGAAGGGTAGGCAGGTAGGAGACCAAAGAAAGACTGGAAACCGACCAATATAATCTTTGTGGCATACTCTATCACATCTCCTCCGTTGCTGTCTTCTTTATATCGCCTGGAAAGCTCCCTTCTTCGTCATCGAACTGAATCCTGTGCTTGAGGTCTCCATCCAATTGAAGGCCGAAATTGGCCGCAAAAAGGAGCATACAACGTCCTGACCTCACTTCCATCAAACAATGTACTCACTGTTGTAACTTCCTCGCCGCCATTTTGCTGTGAACGAGGACTCGCGCGCAATGACTGCTGTGTGAGTATGAAGTGCCCGAAAAAAGTCCCCGTATATCAAAATGGCCTGAACGCAGGGCCGCACGGCTGACGAGACAGCCAAGTTATAGTGATCGCAGTTCCGAAGCACAAGAGGGGACTCGAGACTACTAGAGGCAGATGAGTGACCGTAGCTGGCAAATGTTCAGAATTATTTACCTGTTTATATAGTGATCAACAGTGTATTAATTAATATGCTTCGATTTTGGACCTCCATAGGCGCTGTTCGTTGGATCTCCACCTTGGTGCTGAGACTTACTGCTCCATGCTCACGTTTACTGGATGTTATGCACTAAAGTGGTGCATTTGGCCGGTTAACGGCCCATGCGATCGACTGACGAGCCTCCACTAAATAGTTAGGCCGTTAATTAGCATGAACTGAGTGACAATTTACTCCACTTACTTACAGCTCGTGAACTACAACTTTCGTCTACTCACCAATAAATACCATATATTGCAAAATCATAACTATATCATAGAACTTACAAAGACGTGACGTGAACTTTTTGGGGTCGTAACAAACTGCGCCCATCAGCCACCGTCGCTCTTGTAGAAACATCACTAATACATCCACACTCCGCCATTACGTGTCTCAAGAACCTCGATCAACTCGCACATATCTTCTTCCTCAGGATTCCAGCCAAGCTTGTTGCTGATACGGATGTGTGTAAGATTGGGGAGCTTATCCTCGAGAATAGCAAGACACACATCGTCAGCATGGATCTTACCGGCTTGACCAAGCATTCCTGAAGAGTCGAGAGTCAGGTACTTGAGAGGGTGAGCTACAGGGTGTCCCATTTCATCAGTAGGCATGTTAGGCTCAGCAAAGACATAACGAGTCAGGTAGTCGACTGACACAACGAGCGTTTGCAGTTTGGGGCATAGACGGAGAATGGAGTCGAGAGCGTTGGGTCTCAGGCCTGGCAGAGGGAACAGCACCTTAAGAGAAGTAAGGTGCTGGCCCAAGCGACCTGCCAGATTACGCAGAGACTCAGAATTGACAAAAGGACAGTGGTTGATGGACAGGTGAGTGATAGTGGCGGGAAACGTAGTTTCATAGACAAAATCGTTGGAGATGCCGCCAGCAAGACCGAGGTAGTGTACGTTGGAGGGCCATACCTGGTCGTATTTGTGGCAAAAGACCGAGGAGCGTGGGAACTCGAGACGCTCGAGCTTTTTGGCGTTTCGGATCGCCAGAAATAGCTCGCGAAGATCGACTGTCTCGGACACGAGTCCGAGATCGAGGGTCTTGAGGGAATGGCACTGGCGCAGACTGACCAGTGGAGAATAACCAAAGCTCGTTTGAGGAGCAATGAAAGTTTCGAGGCTAGAGGAGCAGCGACGCAGCAGGCGTGCTGTGAACGAATTCTTGCCTGACTGGATGATGTTACGCAGGTCAAGGATCTTGACGAGGCGACCCAAAGACGCACTACCAGAGATGGTGTCGACAAAACGACTGTAGTTGGACACATTCAGCACAGGGCACTCGTACAGGTATGGCAGGCCCACAGAGTACCACACACGCGATACTCGCAGAAGCGACACGGGGATAGGTCGCGGCATAGCGGCGATAATCATCTCAACAATCTCGGGAGGTAGGTACAGCGATTCGCACTCCTCGTCACACACTGACGTCGCGCTTGACGACGATTCGCCAGTGTGTTTGGACAGCGACAGAGCCTCGGATTCGTCGTCGCTGTCCGGTGATGGGCTCGGGGCTGTCTCGGCTACAGCCAGCGCGCCCATCTCATCTTCCAGGCCCGCAGTGCACTCATGGCCGGTCTCAAGTGCACCCGGGCCTGGCCCATATCGCCTGTACGGCGGCTTGAACTTTCGAGGGCGTCTCTTGTTGGCCATAATGAGAGAGTCGGGGTAGTCGGGAGAGTATGGGGCTTGTGGCCATGGAACGGGACGATAGACGACGATTGAGTAAGCAAGACACAGGCAGTACAGGCAAGCCTATCAGAGGGGGAAATATGCGGAAAATAGCGAACAGCACCGGAGCTGGTCGTTACAAGAAAACTATACACCGAACAGTAAAGCTGTGAAGTTGAAGTGTCAAGCTTTGCGTTAGGGAACAAACCGGAGCTCGTTACTTTCGAGTCACAAAACTTTGGGAATAAATTCACCAGAAGGGACAGACGGCTGCAGCAGGCGACGCAGACCAAAAGTGAAGTAAGGCACAAACGCAACAGACGGCAAGTTGTGGCTTGTGGAGTTAGTCAAACCGAAAACACAAGGACTAAAAGTTGCTAGCGGGGAAGATTCCTTAGTTAAGGCAGCCCCCTCTTTCGGGGGGAGGGGATCCAAAATGTGGGGTACGCGTCACGTGATTCAGGTGACGTCAGGTGAGGGGGTGCACCCACCAGTCTGCTCAGGCACAACGACTGACGTAGTTATACAGTAGAAGATACCAGTTGTGAAGAGGTTATTAGAGAGACTATATGAGAGAATATGTGTAAGGTTTATTGAAACTATATGCGATTGTGCAACAAATATATCAGTTAAGACAGCCAAATACTCATTCCTTGAGTCCCAATGATTCTATAGTTAGCACTACCCAATGGTAGGAGCTAACCTTAGTGCACTAGTTGACTGCACTATTTCAACGGTTCAACAACACCGCCTATACTTACCTACTTACACCATTGTCGTCGCTACAGCCACTCGTTGCTGTTATTAGCATTACCCCTGGCTTATCCTCATCTCTATCCGCCCTGTCCCACGTACAATCGATCGGTTATCCCTTCGGCTATACCGCTATCCGAACCGGTGCGCGGCTGGCTTTCCATCCAGATTACTTATTGGTTCTAAGCGAAACTACCGTTCCTGAGGTCTTCGCATTGGTTTCTGCCCCTCAAGACATCCACACACCGTATATGGCGTATTGACGTTACTTGTAACACGTTATAACGACCTATTTGGTTGGTTTTCGCGCGCTTTCTAGCCGTCTCTTGAGCTCTGGCTCTAGTATTTGGTCATATCTGACTACTTGCACCTAGTCTCCGTTTGTCAGTTGCACACTCCTGCTGGCGCCACTGCCCTTGATTTGTCCGTGGAACGATTTCAACGAAATTCCGCATCTCTGGAGATTTTTGCGTATCCTTTGGGACCCCTGATCACTCGCAAACACCCGCCTCTCGGGTTGCTTGGGCCTCTACGTTGAGCGATTTCTGTTGCCACGGGTCTTCAACTTTGTGATCTTATTTTGATATCGCTATACGTTAACGTGTACCAGCTTGACTTTATCAAGGTTTGAAGCCCGTGTGTCGTGTTCAGCATCTGTGGTGGACGACTCTTGTGTTTGTCAGCACCACGCGCGCCTCTAGAAGCTTCTTCTTTACGGCCAACAACCGCACTGTATAAAGTGCTTTGGTACTGAGTCAGCACTCTCTTCTACGACATCCTACACGCCGCAGTCAGCATTTTTGCCTGTTTGGTACTTTACATCTAAACTCAGCGTGTTCATTTGACCTTACACATCCTCTACCCCCTTGCATACTACATAATGGACCGAAGAATGTCGGACGACGCAAGCCGGCGGCCTAGTACCGTGTCGTTTACTAACTACCCCACCAGCGAACTGTCACATCACGACCGCACAGGCAGACTCGATATCCATGAGCCAAAACTACATGAGAACGTCCCCGAGCAGGCCGATCATTCTCCGCCGCAACCTCATCAGCAGCACAAACTGCCATTTCATCCCATTAAAGCGCTCGACAAATCGGCCATCAGCAGTTCAACGGAGAGTAGCCCGCGACAACCAGCACAGACAGCTTCACCGTCTTTGGACCCTCATTCACATGTGCATGCTGTGCATCCTCTGGGTCCACCGTCTGATTACATCAACCAGGATGACGGGAAAGTCCATATTTTGCTGGCCGTCACTGGCTCTGTTGCCACTATTAAGATTCCACTCATAATAGGCAAACTGAAACAGACGTACAAGGATAAGGCCGAGATCCAGCTTATTGTCACAGAGTCTGCAGAGCACTTCATGAAGGGACTAAAGATTCCTCAAAATGTGAAGGTTTGGCATGATGATGATGAATGGAACTCGCGCCGCGGCCAGGCTGAAACTGTGCTTCACGTACAACTGCGCCGATGGGCCGATATCTTACTAATTGCCCCGCTCTCGGCAAACACCCTCTCCAAAATCGCCAATGGTATCTGTAACAACCTCATCACATCCGTCATCCGCTCTTGGAACCCTGCAGTTCCTATTCTCATTGCTCCTGCTATGAACACTCACATGTACACGAACCCCATGACGAAGAAGCACCTCTTAATGATCAAGGAGGAGTTCTCGTGGGTCGAGACCCTGAAACCGATTGAAAAGGTTCTTGTTTGCGGAGACATTGGCATGGGAGGTATGCGCGAGTGGAGCGATATTGTTGACACTGTCATTCGAAAACTAGGAGGCCCTCCTAACGATGACGATGAAAACGACGACGACAGTCGTATACAAGACGATGATGAAGACGAGGACGAGGATGACGAAGGTGACGATGACGGTGAAACGACAGTTGGCTCTATACATTGAAAGCTGTTCTCTGTCCATGAATTACAGCTTATCAAAGTTTCGTACATAGGATTTCCATGTCAGTCATTTGCACAACTAATCAAACTAGATAGCAAGCTCTACTATCGTTGCACTACAGAGATAGTTTTCAGAAAAACACATTAATTCATTATAAAGATAGCGAGCAATCAAGGTTCGATCACAGCCACGAGATCTCCAGCATCTACCATGTCTCCATTCTGGTGGAAGATCTTGATGACCTTACCGTCAGCTGGAGCATTGACAACCATTTCGGTTTTCATAGCCTCAAGAATGACGACTCCGCCACCCTTGACAACATTGTCGCCCTCAACAACGCATGGCTTCCAGAAGCGACCAGTGACCTCGGAGTATACCATGACAGCAGACTCAGAAAACTCGTCAAGTGACACCTCCTTAGGGGCTTCCTGCTTCTCCAGATCGGCATTAGATTGCTGGATGATGCGAGAGAACTCGTCGGCATAAGGCTCCTGGTGCTTCGTATATTCCTCGATACTCTCGTGGTTCTCCTTCAACCACTGCGAGTACTTGCCGTAGTCGAACACACTCTCCTCAATTTCAAACGAGTAGCGGCCCTGCTCAACCTCCTCGACGTGCTTCTCAAGCTCCTCCTCGGTAACAGGGTAGTATTCAACCTGATCAAAAGGCGCAAGGAGCCAGGGGCGAGGCACTTCGTTGTCGTGCTCATTCAGCATCAGCTTATCCCAGATAGGAACAGTACGTCCAACAAGCTGGTATCCACCGGGGGAGTCCATAGTGTAGATACACATGTACATTCCACCGATTCCCACAGTACCATTAGGGGTCGAAGACCGCGAGGGGTTGTATTTCGTTCCCAACAGGCGGTGACGAGGATCCAAAGGAACGGCACACGGTGCTCCAAGGAACACATCTCCCAAACCAAGAACCAAGAATCGGGCCTGGTAAAGGATATCACGAACGTCGTTACGGTGTCCCAGTCCGTTGACCTCCTTCAAGAAGTCAACATTGTTAGGCAACCAAGGAGCCTCCGAGCGAATGGTCTCCTTGTATCGTTGAACAGCTGCAAGCGTCTTCTTGTCCTCGAATGCAAGAGGCAGCTTGATAATACGCGAGGGTACCTGCCAAGAGTCCACAAACAAGATAGTCTTCTCAATAGCCACGAGCTGCTCAACAAGAGAGCTCTGGGAAACAACAAGAGGATCGTAGAGAATCAACACTGAGCGGACACCAGCAGACATTTCAAGCACTCCTTGGACCTTCACCTTCTTCATGACAAGCTCAGTGAGTCTGTGCACTTGGTACGACAGGTTGAGATCCATCATGTTATCACCATACTCAACCAGGATGTAACGATCGCCAGCTGCGCGGTAAGCAACCTTTGGCTTGTAACCATCGGCATCGTGGCGGTAGAGAACTGGAGAAGCTACTGGCGCAGTCTCAATAGTGGGCAGAGATCCCTCCATGTCATCGATGCACTTGTTGTAGGCCTTCTTATAGGTAATAGAGTCCTCAAACGATACAGGGACAAACTTGATCTTGTCACCAGGCTTAACCTGACCAACCTTCCACATCTCCGACTCAATGATGACAGCAGCACATACAAATCCTCCCAAACTAGGACCATCGCACGTTAGAATTACCGGTTCATCTCCAGTGAAGTTTATGGCACCAAGAGCATACACGTAGTCATGAGTGTTCGAAGGGTGAAGACCGGCCTCACCTCCGTTTTCACGAGCCCACTCGGGTCGAGGACCAATCAGACGGACACCAAATCGGTTTGAGTTGTAGTGAACCTTCCACTCTGAAGAGAAGAACGTATCGAGGCTCGACTGCTTGAAAAAGTCAGGGGCACCATGGGGTCCAGCAGTAGCGTAAATAGTCCAAGTGTTTCCGTAAGACGGGATAAGGGACTTGGGCAGAGGGGCAGGCTCATGAGTAGGAGCCGGAATAGTACAGGCAGCCAGTTCAGGCTGAGCAAGATACAGAACGTCACCGAACTTGAGGGTACGGCCATTGTACCCACCGAGGTTACCCAGAGCAAATGTTGAACGGGATCCCAGGTACTCAGGAACATCAACACCGCCTCGAATAGCCAAATAACTGCGGCATCCAGAAGAAAGCTTTCCAATGGCAAGCTTCTGGCCAGCCTTCACGGAGATAGGCTCCCAGTGAGGAACTGAGACGCCATCAAGAGTCAAAGGAGAGTCTCCACCTGCAACTGCAACAACAGAGTCATGGTGGAAGAGCACAGTGGGGCCATTCAGCGTACACTCAATCGCGGGGGCTTTCGAGTGGTTTCCAACAATGCGGTTCGCAAGACGGAATGCATACTCATCCATGGGTCCAGAAGGAGGAACACCAACGTGCCACAGGAGCTGGCGACCAGGGAAGTCCTGAACTGTGGTATAGCTTCCAGGAACCACAATTTCGATGGCATGGGGCTGGTAACTAAACGAGTCTAGAACCTTGGTGGCCACCTTGGCCTCAGAGAACATTTGCGATTGAGTGATGGAACGCAAATAGTCAAGATTGGTAATGACACCACTGACAACAGTTGCATTCAGTGCAGCATTCAATTTCTTGAGAGCATCCTGACGATCGGTTCCGTGAACGATGATTTTAGCAAGAGTAGGGTCGTATTCAGCCGATACCTTCACACCCTTCGAAACCCATGTATCAACACGAGCGAGCTCTGGGAAGCTGACTTCGGTGAGCTGACCAGGAGAGGGAAGAAAGCCTTTGACAGGGTTCTCGGCGTAGAGACGAGCCTCCATAGCAGCACCCGTGCAGACAACTGGGATAGAGAAGTCTGGAGCACGGTCAGCAGCAATGTAGAGCATCCATTCGACCAAGTCAAGACCCGTAACCATCTCAGTGATGGGGTGCTCAACCTGAAGACGAGCATTAACCTCAAGGAAGTAAAACTCATCTCTCCTCTCGTCGTAGATGAACTCAACAGTACCGGCGCACTTGTAGTTCATGCTCGCGGCCAACTCCTGGGCTGCCTTCTTGATTCTCTCACGAGTTGCTTCGGGGAATCGAGGAGCTGGGGTTTCCTCTACGATTTTCTGGTTGCGTCGCTGCAGTGAGCAGTCACGTTCGCCAAGAGAAATTGCCTTGCCGTAACCGTCGCCAAAGATCTGGACTTCAACATGGCGAGCATTCTCGACGAATCGCTCAAGGAAGACACCCGAATCATTGAAGTAGGCCTGGCCTTGGTGCTTAACAGTAACAAATGCACGCTTAAGCTCTTCGTCATTGTCAACACGCTGCAATCCGATTCCTCCACCACCGGCAGTGCTCTTGATCATAAGGGGGTACTCCAATTTCGCAGCAACCTTCAGAGCATCCTCAATAGTTTCAAGCAGGCCGGATCCAGGAACAAGTGGAACACCAGCAGCCTCGGCAATTTCACGCGCAGAGTGCTTAAGACCCAGCTTTCTAATACTGTCACCACTAGGACCAATGAAAACAATACCTTCTTCCTGGCAAGCATCAGCAAAGTCTGCGTTCTCCGAAAGGAAACCGTATCCAGGAATAATGGCCTGAGAGCCAGTCTTCTTTGCGGCGTTGATAATCTTTCGAACTGAAAGGTAAGTTTCGGCAGAAGTAGTGCCCTCCAAGAAAACAGCGTCATCGGCGTCCAGCACGTGTTGAGCGTACCTATCAGGCTCGGAGAACACAGCAACGGACAGGATACCAAGTTTCTTCAGTGTACGAATAATGCGAACAGCGATTTCTCCACGGTTGGCGACAAGCACAGTGTTGAATGGCCGACCATTCGATGTATGCGAAATGTACTTACGCCAGCCTCCGTACTTAGTGATGTCAGTAGCGGAGGCATATCCCTCTTCTTCGCAGATAAAGCCTTTAACCCATGAGCCATCCACAAGTTCAACGCTACCAATTCCAAGAGGAGAAGGAACCATGGAAATAAATTCGCCAAAACGAGCACTGGGGACATCCCAGATCTCAACGAGAATCTGCTCACCATTAGAACCAGGGCCAACACGTCGAAGACCTGGCTTAGGAGGAGTTGTGTTAGGAAGAGCGTACAAACGGTAGTGGCTAGCGGTCTTTGTGCGCTTCGAAAGAATTGCACCAACCTTCTGAAGTTGCCAGTTGAGAGCCATACCCGAGAGATGGCCTCCAACAACCGCCAAAGGAACACTGCGAGGCGCAGAAATAGCGGGGATGTCCTTGTGAAGAAGATCAGTCTCGCTGTCGGATTTGATGCCGGTGTTTCCAAGCAAACGAGTCTCATGAGCCAGAACGCGAGAAGCCAGCTCAAGCAGAGCATAGTCGTGGAATGCCTTCGAAATTAGAGTTACACCAGTAGGCAGGCCGTCTTTGCGGAAGCCGCCAGGGATGGCGAGAGCTGAAAGATCAGCCAGGTTAACAAAGTTGGTGTACGTTCCCTGGCGAGAGTTGACGAGAATAGGCTCAGCAGCAACTTCCGAAACCTTGGGGTTCAGAGGACACGTGGGGACGATAAGGCCGTCATAGTGTCCGTAGGTCGACTCAATGACCTTCAAAATGGCCTTACGCTTGTATTCATAGTTGAAACAATCAACAGCTGTGAACTTTTCTGCTCCCTTTACGATCTTGTACACAGTAGGATCCATATCTTCGGGACGCTTAATAAACTCACTGATAGCCCAGTATCGCTCGGCAACCCAAGGACCCTCGTAGAGCATAGAAGCAAGGGTGTACAGAGGCTCAAAGGAGACAGTAGCAATCTCAACGCCGGCGTCACGGAACTTGTTCACAGCGGCGTTGAAAACGTCCTGGTTCAGCTTCTCATCGAACCACTTAGGATCACTAGGAACGGCAAACAGTGGACGCTTGCCAAAGCTAGTGACAGGCTGAGAAGGCATCTTACGCGAGTACTCGTACGAGTGATCGTATTGAGCAGCGATAGAGAAGATCTGCTGTGCATCCTTCAGCGAAAGTGTGAAGATGGAGACGCAGTCAAGAGACTTGCAAGCAGGAACGACTCCTGACGCACTAAACACACCCACAGTGGGCTTGAGTCCAACCAAATTATTAAGAGCAGCAGGAACACGACCCGAGCCGGCGGTGTCGGTACCGAGGGAGAAGGGGACCCAACCACGAGAGACTGCGACAGCGGAGCCTGAGGAGGAACCTCCTGAGACATGTTCCTTGGAGAAGGTGGAAGTAGGAACGCCGTAGGGGCTTCGGGTTCCCACGAGACCAGTTGCAAACTGGTCGAGGTTTGTCTTTCCAATGACAATGGCTCCAGCACGCTTGAGATGCTCCACAATCACGGCATCTTTGACGGGGGTGTACTTGTATGCGGGACAAGCAGCAGTAGTGGAATACGCGTCCACATCAATGTTGTCTTTAACAGCAAAGGGGACTCCGTAGAGGGGTAGATCCTGTGGTTAGTTCAATATCATTGACAGATACGGCTATTGAGAGCGGATCAACCGATGAAGGGGTGAAACAGGGCATTTTGTCAGTGTAGATTGAAAGCCAATTCAGCTGAATACCAAAGATTTGGCCTTTTTGTGAAAGCAATGACACAGATACAGAGATATAATGAGGTCCTGGCAGGTCCTGGCAGCCACAACGGTCGTTTTGATACGAATAACCGGGCTCGGCCAGATCAAGATCGATAGTATTTATCCGGCTTGGCACGGCTTACCAACGGCTAACCGGCTATGCAACGGTGCTGCGATAGTCCGGAGGTAGTCCGAGGAAGTCAATTGCCTGGATGAACACGGCCAATTGACTTCATTGAAGCGTGGAAGCAAAATATATGACCATTGCGCCTCGGATCAAAGCTTGTTCGGCTACACCGAAGATCTACTTCAGCTGTGCTCGGTTTTCGAGCCGCTTGTCACATGCAGTGCATAACCTGTCAAACTTCAAAAGCCAGGAGGTGACGGTAATCTCGACCTGTTAAGGGGGCAAACTGCTGTGGAAAGCTCCAGATCAACAACTTACATCTGGATCACATCCAAATGTCGCTTTACCAAGACCCCCACGTTGCCCAGATCACCATCAGTGCTCCTTGGCTGCAAAAGATACCACACTACGCCCCTTCACAGAACAATCCCAACACTCCAACTGGTTCCAAAACTTACCTTCAAATCTCCCTTGGTCTTGGACTCAAGAGCAGTCCACTGGTACTGGAGCTCTTTGGTGCTGGCGACACTGATCCAGGCTGGATCAGAGGTGTCAATGGCACCCAGCAGCTCTTCAATGGCAGCCAGAGGATCCTTGGCAGCCACCTGGTACGCCCGCCACTGCTCGATGGTCCATCCAAAGAACGACGACATTGCAAATAATACCTACAAAAGTCGATGCAGCGGGTCGCGCGCTATTTATACAGGCTGGCAAGACTGCGCGTTCTGCAGGGCATATGCCCGAGGGACATGTGCCCTAACCTCCGCAGCCCACGATGCATGGTCTGCCGCGGCCTTTGATGGGCTTGACAAACGGTGATACAAAGTGAACAGAAAACGCACACAACAACTATAGCTTTTACTCTGCTGTAGCAGCCCGCTTACCCACTCGTAAGTCTGTAGTGCCGAGGAACCGTCCTTCAAGTCACAAAGAGCCCCTACCCTGATAACGATGCGTCGAGCCAATCACAGCGAACCGATAACGTGGGCACTGTAGCCAACTAGCGGCCTCGGCCTCCTCCGACGCCTGACCCCCCACTGTTAGTTTGCTCCGCGCAGATAACCGGACAGCCGGCGCGTCCTCCGCGGTGGACCTGCCGAAGATCCTTTGAGTCACAGCATGGCAACTAACAGCGGTTGCTTGGCGTGTTTAGTGAGTTCAGGTGAACTACACTTTCAGTGACGAAGGGATGATCCAGGACAAAGACGAGACTTTACAGGTTATTTCAATGAGAACAAATGGAACAAAGTTATAGTGAGGTTCAAGTTGGGTATCAGTGAGCAGATATGACGGTGAATATACTCATTATTAGTGTTTTTCAGGTTACAGTAGCAACAAGTTGTCCCCTAACTGCCTATGCTGATCATCAGTACAGAGTGACGATTACAATATTTCACTCAGGATTATTCAAATGATTCTATTTACCATTCCTGTGGTTCTATAGATCTTCGTGGTTCTATTGATGAGCTCTTCGACTATAAACTGGCTGGTGTCTCTCTAAATCAGAATACTGCTACTCTTCTCTGGACCATGAAACGATAGCGACGGTGATCTTCAGTGTTGGATCCCCATAATTGTCGGCCCTACTAACCAGTTACCAAGCGTATCACTTCTCTCTTAATTTACCCATCTTAGCTTGATTTCACAGGCTGTAAACTCACTCACTGTCCAACTTTTTCCCCTTAAAGGACCTCACCGTTTGCTGACCCCCTGCATCTTCACGAACTTTGCCCTCGCCCTCCTGCACGATAACAGCCGTGTGCTCCAGCCGTACATGGCTGGTTCACGGCGTCGACTTCAACCAGCTTGAACCTCCCTTCAATTTGCCATCCTCTCTCACTCACTTACGTCTTGTCCCTCACTGCTCGTTTATATATTGCACTCCTTTAGTCTTGCTTAGTCATCATGACGTCCTTCTCCGAATCATTCATTGAAGCAATGGCTTCGAACCCAACTGTCTACCACTGGGTACAGTACACGAGAGAGTTCCTCGAGGAGCACGGGTTCTCGTACGTGTCAGAGCGCGAAGTCTGGACAGACAAAATTGAACGAGGTGGAAAATACTTTACGACACGCAATGGCTCCTCACTAATTGCATTTGTTGTGGGCTCCGAGTTCACAGTAGGTGAAGACGGAGTAGCTCTTGTGGGATGTCATATCGACGCCAACTGCTTCAAGGTGAAGCCCATCTCGGTAAAGGACTCAGTGGAGGGCTACCGACAGCTGGGTGCTGCATCATATGGTGACCAGAAGAAGACTTGGTGGGATCGCGATCTTGGTATTGGAGGAAAGCTCGTTTTGAAGAACCCTGATGGCTCCTTCTCCTCAAAACTCTTCCATATTGAACACCCTGTTGCCCGTATTCCCACGCTTGCCGAGCATTTCGGTAAGCCGGCTGATGGTCCGTTCAACCCGGAGACTCAGATGACGCCTGTCATTGGGCAGATATCCGAAGACGAGCCAGTTCCTACTGAGGACGAGAAGAAGTCTCCCATTTACGGCCATCACGACTTGAAACTGCTCCGTGCTATTTCGAAATCGGCTGGTGTGCCCCTGAGCCAAATTGTTCAGGCTGATATGGAGCTGTTTGACTCGCACAAGGGCACTCTTGGTGGCCTGGACCAGGAGTTTCTGTTCTGCGGCCGTTTGGACGACAAGTTGTGCTCCTTTGCTGCTATCCAAGCTCTCGTGCAAAACGCTCAGCATACCCCTGCTCATGCCATCAACTCTGTGGCCCTCTTTGACGTTGAGGAGATTGGCTCTCTGCTTCGTCAAGGTGCGCGTGGTGGACTGTTCCAGCACGCCATGGCCCGCGCCTTTACTGCTCTGGCGCCTCACAAAGTAGACGATGACGACTTACGTCGCAGTTTCTCTAATTCTTTCTTTGTATCGTCGGATGTCACCCATGCCGTAAACCCCAACTTCCGTTCCGCCTACCTCGAGCATCATATGCCAAAGCTGAACACGGGTATGGTCGTCAAACTCGATCCAAACATGCATACCACCTCTGACGCTGTGTCGACGGCCTTTGTTGAGGAAATTGCTCGCCAGTCTGGCAACATCATCCAGTACTTCCACATCCGCAACGACGGTCGTTCTGGTGGTACTATTGGGCCGGCTCTATCAAGTGCAACTGGTATTCGAGCTGTTGATATGGGCATTCCACAACTCTCTATGCATTCTGTCAGGGCCACCACTGGTTCCAGAGATATTGACGTCGGGGTCTGTATGTTTGGTGCCTACTTCCGTCTATGGACTCAAGTGGATGCCAAGTTCCGCGCTGGTGATCTTTAGGAGAGACTATTAATCATTAAAACCGCAACTATACGCGGTGCTAGCATTATAGAATCATTATTCATTCATAAACCACATTAGTTTCTTGATCGTTGGTAGAGAGTATCACGGTTCACTGGACTCACCAGAGCCACGTAGATACCAAATTAGAACCATTGCAATAACAGCAGTAACAATATGAGGGGCAAGCGCAGTTGCTGTCATACCACGCCCGCCCCTAGTAATAAAAAAGCCGACGATTGCTCCACAAGTTCCGACTTGTCTTCTTCGTCTCCTATCATAGTCCCATCGCTGTGATCAGCTGTGGAATCATCTTCAGACCCATCGTCAGACAGCTTGCTCTCGCTGTCACCATCAGCATCAACTGGACTCTTCTTGATTTCCTGGTTGACCTCCTTATCAGCAGCGACGGCGGAAGAGGCATTTTCCATTTGAGCAGCTTGAAGTTTTTCGAGCTCTTGCCGCGTCTCGTTGTATCTCTTTATGAGATACTGTGACTCAGCCAGATCACGCACTCGCGCCTTTTTGTGACCAGCAACAAGCGCTCGAAGATTCGTTATCTCATCTTCCAGCTTCGAAATCAATGAAGGGTTGACCGGCGTTCGGTCAAAGCGACCCATGTCATCATTGATGCGCTCCCGAAGCTCTTTCCCTGCATCGTCGAGTGAATCTAAGCTGACTCTTTCTTCAAGACTCCGCACATAGAGAAGGAGGTCTCGTTGGCTCTGTTCCAGGTGATACGCCTGTCTCTCACGCACAGCTAGCGATTCAAGTAGAGACTGGTTCTCAGATTTGAGATCCGATATAGATGCCTGCAGTACTTCGACGGTCTTCTCGTAGTCTCTAATCATGAGCTGGATATTATCGTGGAGCTCCTCGGTCCGAAGCATTCTCTCTCTTGGTGTAATCGTCTCACGGTCATGAGGGAACTGATAGTGGAGAAGGTTGTCGGGAATCATGTTTTCGTCATGTCGAACCAATGAGGGTGACATTAAGGGCGGTGTTGGTACGGACTGCAAATCACCAATTGACGCCCCAGAGTCATAACCCTCGCTACTCTCATTGTCAGTGAGGTTGCTGAACCGGTGGCTGCCAATGGAAAGGCGTGGGAGAGGACTAGTGATAGGATCAGTCGCTTCCATCCCATAACTTCCTTTAATGGCGGCCAGCTCACGCTGAAGGTGAGCAATCGTTCGCAGTAGTTCTTCCTTCGATTGGGTTTGCTGGATTTCGGGCATTAGCTGAATAGAGCGTGCTCTTTGGGCATACGACAGAGTATTTACCGTTTCTGTCAGCGATATGCTATCGACAGTGATGCAAGCGATAAGGTACGTGATTGCCCGGCCACCAAGCGAATCCTGGAGAACTCTTGTCAATTTTGAGTCTCTGTACGAGATGTGGCCGCCATGAGACGAGGTTGACAGTTGAGATATAACTTTTCCAAGTGTTGTCAGGCCCGAGTTGATGGAAATACTTTCCTTAACTCGGCTCTCTCCTGATCCAATATTCTTAAGACGCTCAGATCCCGCGAGATCAACGAAGTTGAGCTTGCTAGTAACTGAAGAAGAGATATTGGTGGCAGCATCTGAGAGAGTCTGCTCCAGGTGGATGGTGAAGATAGCATGGGACCGAGAGGAGCGCACATTAATGTTGGTCGAATCTGTCTGGCGGACCAGGGAGCCGCTGTGCAGCAGCTGAAGCAACTCGTCGACATTATTGACAGGTACCTGAGTGAGACCCTGAACTGATACACTTCCCTTTGTATCCTCACGGATAGTCAGAACTTTGGATGAGCTGGAGATAGGCAGCAAGAGGTCCCGAAGCTGCTCATTATATATCTCCATATACGAGACAAGAACATTAGATCCAGTAGGAAGGATGTCAAACAATAGTCGGGCACTTCGAGCAATAATACCTGCAGATTGTTCACCCTCTATGGATACTGGTGACTCGGATGTTCCCATCGTGTATGTCTTTCCAGATCCCGACTGCCCATACGCCATGATAGTGACATTGTATCCTGTGGCAAATGCCGAGATGCTAGAATTCAGGTAGTTGAAGATCTGTTCCTGGGACGTTGCTTGGCTGAACACGCGGTCAAAGATGTACTTCTTGACGACGGGGCCTGATGCCTGGCTCAGTGTAGATGTCGTGGGTGTCACTATGAGGTCCGTGTTTGACACCTGCTCAACAGCAACTCGCAGCTTTGCTGGTGAGGCGAGCAGCGATTCGGTTGAGATGATAGGTTTCAACCGCACAGAAACATTGACTGCCACTGGTACATCCTGCTTCGCCGTCGACGGTTTACGGTAGTGTCTACTTTGTGGTGATGCTGACGTGGCTCGCGTAGAAACAAATGAGGCCGGTTTTGGTGAAGCAGGACGCCGTGAAGACGGCGAGAGGTCACGTAACGAATCTAACGACGAAACAGAAAGCCGAGGGGACAACCGTCGTGGCGTCCCAGGGGAAGGGAGCAATTGCTGGCGGCGCGCAAATGCTGTAGTAGTAGGCGATAGTTGATCAGGCGATCGTGGCGATTGAAGAGGCAGCGCAGACGGTCTCAGAGCGGGCGAACCTGGACGAAAGCTGACATCGCTACGGGCCCGCGTAGGCAACCTCGACGGAATCTGCTGCTTCTCCGGGTCTGACATGATGAGCTCCAGAACCGTGGCAGCAGCTTTCAGTCGTAAGGAGTCAGTAATAACGGCCGTTTATCCTATATCGGCTGCAGGGTCCAGGTAGAGTTTGAGGTCCGGTGCGGGGGCGCCACTAATGATCGGCCAACGTATGTTTTAGAATACGCAATCGTTACAAGCACAAGCACAGGACGCAATCAGGTTAATAGTGGCCTCTGTGGCCCAGATCAAGTAATGCGAAGTACCGCGCAGCTCACCTTTGGCCACTTTATGAACTGTTGAATCAAATGAGTAAACAGGATAATCGTCTATGGGCATCGCGTAAACATGCGCTTATCGATAAGGGCAGGGACTGCCGATCTACAGGCGGGAAGTCGCAGTAGAGTATATTACCTGGTTCAGACAGTCAAATGGCAATTGCCCCTGCTGTTATATGGGAGTTTTATGCGCCTTCTTAATACATTTACATCATGTCTTTCCTTTTCAGACTAGAAAGCAACCATTGGAAGAGAGTTTGAGGGCGCAGCGACTTTGCATATATTGGATGACGGTAACTATTAATATTGAACTGGGAGGTCAAATGGCTGTTATCATATCGATTGAGAGTTCTACTCATAGTGATTTTTATTCGACTTGGCCGGTATAATTGTTAAGTATCAATAGATAAATCGGTATGTCTAGGTAATCAACTATATAGCAGTCGCAATATCACTCTAGAATAGGTACTCCATTTTCAGTTACTGGAAGCACGTTTTAGTCACTAATACTGCTGTCACTAGCTCATTTACTACGCCATTCAGATATACGAATAGAATCGATTCAAGCTGGTATACAGTCAAGCTGACATCGAGTCGAGCTAACGTCAAGGCAAGCTCGAGTCGAGTCAACAAGCTCCAGTCGAGTCAAGCTCACGTCTAGTCAAGCTCAAGCTAGTGTTCACTCATTTTGTCCATTTGGCAGCCAAGTCTCCCAATTAGAAGAGGGATCGTTTGCTTTATTGGGCCTTGGCAGCAGGGCGGGGAGCTTGAGCAGAGACAAGGCTCGAAGCACGACGAATACCGTCCTTCGCCTGGATCCAGGCCTGCTTGACACCAGCAGGAACCGCCGAGTGGCTAGTCAGTGAGTCGATGCGCACCTCCCATCCCTTGACGACAGTGCGCATGTAGAAAGACTGGTCATGGCGGGCCTTGATGAAAAACAGGTAGAAGATGAACGGGAAAGTAGTACCCTTGCGGAACGTGAGGAAGCGAGCAAACAGCAGGAACACAAGAGAGAATTCCAGTTGGGCGGCAACCATCATTCCCGGGTCGTTGTAGTTCTTGACGAATTTCTGGATCTGCGTGGAAATGGGCGACGTCGTCGAGTGGCCCAGAACAGGCAGGATGCTGGACCGCAAGAAAGTCAGAATGTGGAACAGCGAGAAGATCATAAAAGGTGGCAGGGTACCAAAAAAGGGCTTCGAGAACAACCACAGAACGGCCAGCAGCACGTAGTGGAAGTTGTCGTCTTTGGCCAGCGCCTGCGGCGTCACGGCTCGGCCCTTGTAGGTCTGGTACAGGATGATGCCAAACGTGAAGATGATGGCAACGTACGCCTCACGGTACCAGAACAGTGGGAAACTGGGCGACTTGAAGACGCGCATAGAGAACAGGCAGTAGAAGAGACCACCCGCAAAAGCGAGCACATGTCCGACGAACCACGCAAAGTGGATGGTCTGAGTTAGTAGGTGCAGAGAAACAGTAAGATGCCAGCACAGCACAACCACAACCGAGGACAGTAGTCTACATTGGATGTTTCAAGGGGCGTCGCCATCGCATACAAACAGGCTAGAAGCCCGTTGTCCATGCATTCGTCATCTCTAAACTCCGGATCAACGTGGCGTCGTCGAACGTACTGGAAGGTAGCAGGTTCATCCACCATAACTGTAGAAGGCCTTGTAGAGACAGATCCAAGCGGCATGGTACGCTGAGAAACAACGGGCTGCAGTAGTATGCAAACGTATATTTGGTACTCGAAGTACCAATTGACGCATCGTAGCAATTCTCGAAGGGTCGCCCCGCGCTGTAGCTATACAATTGCTACGAGGCAACGGTACCGCAGACACTGTCGCAGCGCCATCAAATCATAGTGGACCACTGCGTCGGTTCCTATCAAGTCTTTCCGCCAACCAATTTGCACCTTCGTCTAGCTGCCTCGCGTTGGTTGCGCGCCTCGGTACTATACCAGTTGCTCGGTTGCGTGTCGGCTCTGAGATGTGCGGATCCGGCATCTACGCGTGGATTTGCGCTAATTGTAACTTACCTTGACAAGTGACTCAAAGGACTGGGTTTTGGGCTTCGGTTTCGGCGTCTCGGGGGACGGGGAGTCGGCCATTTTGAAATAAAAGAGAAGAACAGATGGAAAAGTAGCTGGCGCCCTCGCCTATCACGAAATATGCAGCAACAGGGCGTCAGGGTAGGGGTCCGACAGCTGTGAAGGTCTCTGAAGCTCTGGAGCGCCGGTGGAAAGGGCGCTATTTGCATCTTTCGGGGTTAATAGAAATTAGAATCGTTTGTAAAATGTGTCAAGTTGTAAATGTGTTGTGAATAGTATAATTGGTTCTCTTGAGATCAGTCCAACACGGAGCTCGGCACGTTCTGCAGCTTATCGAAAATGGATAGAAGGTTGGATGGGCCGTTTGCGCCAAATAAGGGTAGTTTAGATAACGAGGAGCAAGTAAGGAGGTTAAATGAGATGTTGGCAAATGAGGTAGATTTTTTTGATTGCTGGATTATCGGTTCGATGGTTGTCGCGTGATCCAGTAGGACTTGCCCCGCTGTCAGCTTCTATAGCTGTAAGTTAGTCCACTGGGTAGACTGAGACGCGATTATTGCCAATTGTTATGCGCGACAAGAACGTGTGCGAATCAGATTATCCCTCCGTTCCAGACCCACTGAGCGTCGGCATACAATGTACCCCGGGAATGTTGTTCGGTGCGTGGAACGGCTGGGTGAGTGCAGTAGTATGTATGCATGGTTGCGTCATGACATGGAGAGTTGCTAAATGTACCCCAAAACTGGGGTAGTCCAGTACAGAGGTCTCTTTAATTACAAGTATTCGCGAGGATCCGATACGGATACCTTCAAGGTTGCCGCAGTCTTGAAAACGCTTTTCAAAAATCACTATTCTCTCCGCATTACTGTTGCCAGAGTTCGAGAAGCCCTCTTACAGAGGTACTCAACCCACAGAACAGCAAAGATCTCTATCACGCGTCAAAATACTCATCTTCATAGTTGACAATTGAAACTCTATCATAATCACACAGTAGAGATAGATAATAATCGTGTCAGTCGGAAACCATGTATCCCGTACCTAGAGATTAATCGTCTTAAACCGATTTCTGGCTGTTGCTACTGTCCTTTATACTATCATGGGTATTCCTTGACACCGCATCACGTTCACTCTGGCTGAAACTTTGAGTACATTGACCAACAAGCATCTAACAAGTTTGATGCCGCAGATCTACAACCGCAGGTCCAAAACCGCACATAAAATTCTTAGTTCACTTCTCACCCCAGCTCATCTCACCTGAGAATCTTCATCCAACTGCCCACGTTATTTCAACCAATTTCACTAAACAACAGCCCTCTGTGAGTGCAGTTTATCCTCCACATGACCTCGGATGCCGACTCCTTGGTTATCAGGCGTGCGTGCGGACGTAATGCGGGGTAATATTGGTGTATGCGCGGTATCGGATCGATTTAATCACGGTTATCGTGTCCCATCTGCCTATGATAGTGCCTCCCGCTTACAAATAGTGCGTCTACTAATACCTAACTTACTCGCTCTTCCCACTTAAGCCTTCCGATTGTTGTCTGGTTGCTGCTTTTACCCCCGCCGCCGTATTACGCCGGGCTGCAGCCCATATGCATCCCTTGCATATACCAGTCACCACAGGCGGGGTGCTCCACCAGTCAAAGGCCGAGCTGCTGCTGTGATCCCCATGTGTCTAACTTGTTTAGATCCTTGGCTCCGATGCTCCCCGACAAGCATCTCGCCAAGGTGCGCCAAGATGCGCCTGCTGCACGTCAACCTCTTAAAACTCCGCTCTAAACTCCTGCCGATCCCCCACATTTACATTTCTGGCACTTCCGCACTTCATCGGACCCCGGAGAATGTCCGATCTTTTCTCCGTGGCTCCATATAAATGATGGATTGGCTCTCTGGATTGTTTTACAATTCTCCTGTCTCTCAATTGACTGGGTTTCACTATTTGTGGATTGATCTTCGTGAGTCTAGTCTATTGTCTTCTCTGGCACTTGACATCTCTTGCGCAAAATGACACTCGACGACAAGGAGTTTGTTGAACATGTCGAGACCGAGATCGGGGCTCCTGAGCTTACCATCTCGGAAATCGCTCCAAAGATAAGCAAGCCGTGGATTTGCTATCCAGCGCTCGTGAAGCTCAACATCCTGTTGTGCGGAGGTCTGCTGGCTCAAGTCGTTTGTGGTTACGATGGTAGCATGATGAACGGTCTGCAGACACTCGACGAGTGGCAGGCATACTTCAATGAACCCAATGGAACGATTCTTGGAACCATGAACAACGGAATGACCATTGGTAGTCTCATCACCATTCCGTTTGTCACCTACATTGTCGACTACATTGGCCGCCGCTGGTCCATCATCATTGGATGTGCTATCATCTGTATTGGAGCCATTGTGCAGGGATTGGCCCGTAACTTTGGTATGTTTGTCGGTGGCCGTATCATCCTCGGTATTGGCGGTGTCATTTCACTGACTGCTGCCCCTCCGCTCGTCACAGAGTGCGCGTTCCCTACTCAGCGCCCTGTTGTAACAGCACTTCTCATGCCGAGCTGGCCCCTTGGCTCGATGGTCGCTGCTCTTGTTACTTGGGCTCCTTACAACTCGGCGGCTCTGAAGGCGACGGAATGGGGCTGGAGAATCCCGTCACTGTTGCAGCTTGCCTTCCCGCTGTTGCAAATGATTCTGGCATTCTTTGGACCCGAATCGCCGCGTTGGCTTATTGACAAAGGTCGCGATGAAGAAGCACGACAGTTCTTCGTCCAGTACCATGCTTTTGGTGACGAAAACCATCCTGTTGTGTCTTATGAAATGGCCGAAATCGAGGCCACTATTGAGGAGGAGAAGCTGCAGCACATGGGGTCGTGGCTCATGTGGTTCAAATCGAAGCCCATGCTTCACCGTCTGTTTTTGTGCTGGGCAGTTCCATTGATGCAGCAGCTTTCTGGAAATGCGCTCATCTCTTACTACCTTAACATCATGCTCAACAACTCGGGAGTCACAACGTCCATTGCCAAACTCAAAGTGAATCTGGGGCTCCAGGCTTGGACTCTTGTGTGCAGTGTTGGAGGCGCATGGCTTGTGGGTCGGTTCCGACGCCGAACGCTCTTCATAACCGGTTACAGCTCGATGATTGTGTCGTACACGCTGTTCACGGTGCTATCGGCGCTCAACGCCAAGAGCGATTTTGAGAACCAGGGTCTTATCATTGGTGTCGTCTTCTTCATCTTCTTCTACGGTGGTATCTGCTATCAGATCTGCTCGCCTATTGCCTTTACCTACACAATGGAGATCTGCCCCTACTCGCTGCGATCCAAGGGATCTATGATCTACCAGTTTGCTGGCTCTGTTGTTGGCTTCTTCAACAACTACGTGAATCCCGTTGCCATGACGGCTATCACCTGGAAGTACTACATTGTATACTGCGTGTGGTTGGCAGTACAGCTTGCCATTGTGTTCTTCTTCTTCCCGGAGACGTATGGACGTGATCTTGAAGAAGTCAACCAGGCGTTCAAGGATGACTTCGTATCTGGTCGTGAGGCCATGATCAAGAACAACATCTACATTGACGAACAGGGCAAGTTGGTTCGTGGCTAGTTCTGTTGCTTCTAGATAGTGAATTATGTTTGTTAAGATCTTGAATAAAGGCATTTGTAGCTTTACTGCATTTCTATATCTGATTGTAGAAGCCAAAACCTCTGGGAACTCATAACTGTTTTCGGTTTTTGATATGTACGCATTTGCTCCCCTGGTAGCAGAACGGAGAAACTTTCGGGGGCTTCAAGATGCGGCGGCACTATGGGACCTGCATACTGCATGCATATAGCCGATATAACGACGAACCGTTGGAAAGAACTGGTGAGTGCCGAAGAAGCGTACACTTTCAGTATCTGAGTGGGTATGTCGTGACGGTTTATTAGTTAATTCATCAGGAAAATTTTTGGTCATAACAGGGTGGTTGATGTATCAGAGTAAGGGTATAGAGTGTCAGCGGCTGTTGAAGAGTCAAGAGACTCCTCAATTACCGTTAGTATTGTCCTTTAGTGCAAGTAGCAAACTCCAACAAGATTCAACAGATTATATAAGCCCTCTTCAGTCCTTTATCATCTCATTCCTCGGAATTTGAGACAAAAACGACAAATCCGAAAATCGCACCGGAAAAAGTAACCGTGCCCTACAGCCATATATAAATTGTCTCTGGCCCCAGATCCAACTCATCCTCCTCATCTTACTGTCTTATTGCCAAACTCTTTGTCATGTCAAACCTTCTCGAGGGCAAAAATGTCGCTATTACAGGCGCCACGACCGGAATTGGCCGTGCTATGGCCATTGGGCTTGCCAAGCAGGGTGCCAATATAGCGACAGTGTACCTAGCTAACGAGAAGGCCAATGCTGACAGCCTTGGAGATGAGATCAAGCAGATCCGAGGTGCGTCGTCGTTTGTTGCTATTGAGGGTGATGTCAGCTTGCAAGAGACGTCGCAGAGACTTGTGGCTGCATGTGTCGAAGCGTTTGGCGAGCTCAATGTCCTAGTTGCTAACGCCGGAATCTGTCAATACCGAGATTTCCTCACGACACCAGCCGATTTCTACTACCGTACAATCAAGGTGAACCAAGATGGAGTGTACTTTGCGGTGCAAGAAGCAGGCAAGCAGATGCAAAAGCAAGGCAAAGGCGGCTCGATTATTGCCACAGGATCCATTCGCTCGCTTCTTGGACATGCTCAGTTAGTGCCATATACGGCGTCCAAGGGCGCTGTGCTGTCGATAGTGCAGGCAGCGGCTGCTGCTCTCGGTCCTATGGGTATCCGAGTCAACTGTATTCTTCCTGGTACAATTGTCACTCCCATCAGTGCCAGAGAGCTCACGGATGAGGATGTCGTTGCTCGCATTAAGCAGCGCATCCCAATGGGCCGATTCGGCACACCCGAGGATCTGGTTGGTCCCGTTACTTTCTTGGCCTCCGACATGTCCAGCTACTTGAACGGCTCTGAGATGCTAGTTGATGGTGGTCTCTACATCAATCTGGAGTGATTGGTCGCTGAGTAGCCTGGTTATAGACCATACATCAGGTGAACGAACCACATGATGTCCCAGAAGACTACAACATAATGACAATACTTCGGTTCATATATGGAGGAGTTTGCTTCAATGATATGTATTTGACAGTAACACGCCACCGTTAACTGGTCTTCTACACCGTAACTGCTCTAACCCAAAGCTCTAAGTGGTCTCTAACGTACCACTGAGCCGAAAATCTCGCCAAGTAGCATGTGCGCTAGTCATACTAAAAATAATTATATAATACATAATATGAATCTGTTCATTTGCATATCTAAATTCTGACGGGTATAAATACTGACCCTAGCCATAAAAAAGTTTCTCTGTTTATCCACGCTGTTAACACTTTACACTGCCTTCGTGAGGGTCTCCCCCACGTTAGCCCCCCCCGGATCAAGACAGCCGCGCACGAGCAGCCGTACTAACCCCACATTTCGTGTGGGGGGCCACCATCTTCTCCTTACAAACTTCCTTTCTCCTCTGGATGGCTCGCTAATGTTTTCGCGCAAGCGGGCTCAGGTCGCTTGCGACCTGTGTCGCTACAAGTGAGTATTGAGCACGGAGTGGGTGTCGTGTTGGCTAACGAGAAAACGGCGCTGTGACGGAGTTAAGCCCGTATGTACCAACTGCCAGGCCTCCAATGCAGATTGTCTCTACCAGGAGCATCCTCCTCAACGGATCGACCACAGACAGGTGTATGACCGGCTTGATGCCATTGAACGTGTCCTTGTACAACACACAGAGCAGCTCCAGCACCATAGTGCGCTTCTCGACCAGGGGCCTGCTTCTTCCAACGGAAATGCTCCAGCCTTGACGATCCCCGTCCATCATCAAACCTCGACTATGAGGCTGCTCAATGTGGGGCCCGTGCAGTCGCTGCTCGGCGAGGTATATTCTCCAGACTATTTTTTCAACATTGAGTCGTCGCGTGTGTGTCCTAGTGCCGATACAGCCGGGGAACCTGATCTATCGCCTTCTGTTACCACGACGCTGCTCTCAGAGTACCTGGGACTTGTGCACCCCCACCATCCGCTGATAAATGCTGAAGAGCTGTGGAATCTCCACAGTCGATTTTTGCAGGGCGACTTATCGTCAGATGAGTCTGTCATTGTCTATGCGGCCTGCGCTCTGGGATGTGTTGCCTCTGCATCTATTGATGGCGCCAATTCTGCTGCTGGCATCGAGTATTTGCTCAAGGCCACGTCTCTAGCCAACGAGACACTGTTCTGGGACTTTGGCAACAGCTCACGCCTCGCCCAGGGACTCGTTCTCATCTCGTTGTACTTTGCGTACCTCGCATACCCGCTACATTCGTGGAAATACATCCATTCAGCTTCAAGCATCGTGGAGATGCAGCTGTACCGCAAGTCGGCCAAGTTCTCGAGCAAACTATTTTGGAGCTGTTTCCTTATCCAGTGTGACCGGTTTGCCGAGTTTGAGCTGCCACGAAGCGCCATTGAGACGCTCGTGGACGACATTGATCTGCCCGAGTGCAACAACGAAGCCGACGCCTATTTTCTAGCCGAAATCTCTATCCGGCGACTTCTCAACCGTGTCCACAGCATCTTGTACTCGTCAACACCACCCCGTATCGAGTCGATGTTGTCGGTTTGCAGCGAACTCAATCGCCAGCTGGACATCTGGTACGACTCAATTCCCAAAATCGCAAAACCCATTCTGGACCCGGCCATACCAGCCGATAATGACCGTGCTGCTATTCTACGGGTGCGTTTCTACGCAGCTAGACATATTATCTACCGCCCGTTTGTACTCAAGATCGTCGACAACCCGGACCTCGGCGAGTTTGTGGATCACGCCAAAAAATGCCTGAACAGCTGCCGCTGCTACCTCCAGAGCACGCGACAGGTTCTGTCCCGGCCATCGCCCTACACATGGACGATATCTCAATCTTCACTAGGTGCCATTCTGGTGCTAACGTTAGCTGCGCAGTCGGCTGTTTTGTCTGAATTTGTCCCTGACATTGCCGAGTTGCAGGCCCTGGCCATTGACAATGTCGACAAATGGTCGAAACCCGACTCGAGCATCTCCAATGCCGTCGCCATGTTGGAGCGTCTCAAGCAGCGAGCTCTCTCTGTAGAGCTCTAAAAAGTGGAACGTTTGTTCTGTACAATTAAGAAGATGATGGTGATGATAATGGTGATGATGATGGTGATGATGATGGTGATGATGATGGTGATGACGATGGTGATGATGATGGTGATGACGATGGTGATGACGATGGTGATGGTGTACACTCACTCTGTCATGGCAGGCCCTGACGTATAAAAGCTTCATAGTGCTACGTTCTACAAGTTCCAGGTGTCATATCCAGGTTCATCAAACACAGGTTCTGTACCACAATTGACTTGTCTACTTGTATAACTCATGCTCTCTGTATCATTCAATAAAAACTCCGTCTACAACTATGCTAACCATGTTCACAACCAGTCAGAGTGCTCGGTCGACTCTGTTCACATCACTTCACATATCACTCAGCTTTGGCTGCGGAGATGCTATGATTCGGCGTCCTGTCTCGCTCTGCCAGAATGAGCCTCCAGGATATGCGTACTTGTCAATGACTCCGTCAACGTAACCAACTGAGTAGCCGGCATTGAGAGGAGTCACATAATAGGCATTGCGGATCTCGCACGGATACCTGAGGTTCTCCTTGTAGCTGTCGGCAGCCTCGAGCATTGACTTGCGGCCCGAAACGCAGATGTAGTCGACAAGACTCAGGTGCGACGTCAGCTCAGTAAGACCCAGGGCTCCATTGTGCGGAACACAGGGAACACCGAACTTTTTGGCCATGATCATGACAGCAAGGCACTCGTTGACGCTGCCAAGACGTACCGAGTCGATCTGACACACGTCAATGGCATCGTACTGCAACAACTGCTTGAAGATGACGCGGTTCTGGGCCATTTCCCCAGTTGCGACGCCAACACCATAAGGAGCAAGGGCCTTGCGAATAGCAGCATGGCCAAGGATATCGTCGGGCGATGTGGGCTCCTCGATGAACACGGGTTTGAACTCAACGAGCTGTTTCATCCAGTCAATGGCTTCGGGTACCGACCACACCTGGTTGGCATCGAGCATGACCTGGTACTTGGGATCGTAGCCAATGATGTCTCGTACTGCACTCAGACGCTCCTTGTCCTGTTCGAGGTTGGAACCGACCTTGAACTTGAAGATGGTGTAGCCCTCGTCGATGGTGTTGCGTAGCACGCGTTTCATCTTGTCACCCGAGAACGCCAGCCAGCCAGCCGAGGTTGTGTATGCTGGCACGGCCATATTCTTCATGGCTTCGGCAATGCGTTCCTTCTTGCCGAACTCGGCTTCCTCGAGGATGCGCAACGCCTCTTTAGGCGTGACAGCGTCGGTGATGTAGCGGAAGTCGATGCACTCGACCATCTGCTGGGGGGTCATGTCGGCAACAATTTTCCACACAGGTCGCTTCGTGGCCTTGCCCCACAGATCCCAGATGGCATTCATGACGCCAGCCATGCCAAGGTGTGTAACGCCCTTCTCAGGCCCCACCCATCGGTACTGCGAGTCATTGACCATGTATCGCCAAGTCTTGCCCATGTTGGCTGTCAGCTCGTCCAGCGACAAGCCCACAACACGCTCGGCAAACACGCCTAGTGCCGCGCACACAAGTTCATTGCCACGGCCATTGCTAAACGCTATTCCTTCGCCAACAAGCTCAGGATCCGTGGTGATGAGACGGATGTATGGGTGCGAGCCATTGGTGCCTACGTGCATGGCGTCCGAACCGATACCGTCGAGCGACGTCGGGAAGCGGATATCGATGATCTCATAGCCTGTGATGGTGGGCATAGCAGTGGAGGTAATGGATAAGAAAAAGACCGACTACTGGCGCAGCAGGCCCTTTTATACTGCTACTGCAAGTGGCTGTCTGGCGGGTCTGACGCGGCCCGCCGTTCCCCGCTGCACCCCGGATCGGCGGAAGTGCATGCGCCCCCACGCGCGCGGCGCAGGGCCATGGGGGGAGTAACACATAAGGGAGCGTCTTTCCCCTGGCAAAAAAAAAATCCAGATACTAAACCATCACAAAACAAAACCAAAAATGTATGTGTTAGTGACAGGAGGAACGGGTTTTATTGGCGCCCACATCGTCGATGTGCTTGTGGCTCATGGCCACCAGGTACGCGTCGCGTCGCGCTCAGCAGCCAAAGCTACTCAGGTCCAGGCACGATATGGAGATTCTGTTGATTACGTGGTGGTGGCCGATTTCGAGACAGGCCAGCCCGATTTCACTGCGGCGGTAGCGGATGTTGATGCTGTGATCCATACAGCCAGTGTAAGTTTAATGACGGGGAAGAGGGGAAGAGGGGAAGAGGGGGACGGGGATAAGGGGACGCAGGGATGTGGGGAACAGATGAGGAGGCGGAGAGCGGGAAAGGGGCGAATGGGGCACGAATGGGGCATGAGGGAGTCAATTCAGACAACAGAGCGGGGCTAATTGCCAATGTGTCACTGCTGTGGTCAGGTGGACTGCGGAGTCGCCGATGGTATTGTCCAGATCTGATGGTGTGTTGCTGCTTATTATTCAGGTACGTCCCGGTTTGGTGCATAGGGTGGGGATCAGTGCCGCCTACCCCCGCCTATCCCCGCTGGAAGTACATTTCCAGTATATGCACTTGTACACACGCTTCCAGCACTACAACCGAACCAGGACTGACGTTCACGGACTCGTACTCACATCCTTGTTTTATTGGCTGCTATCTCGCTTTCCTGTTAAAGTTACCTGATTCTCTTGAAACGTCCTACAAATCCCTACATTCTCTTGATCCCCTGAGCGGTGGTCAGCACTAATACAGCCCCTTAGCTACGACGTGAAGGATGTCGAAAAAGAACTCATCCGGCCAGCCATTGAGGGTGTGCGCGCGGTACTGCGGGCCGCAGTTGCCGAGCCCAAAGTGCGCCGCGTAGTTCTAACGTCGTCGTTTGCTTCTGTTATGGATAGTTTCACGGACTCCGAACGACAGCAAGGGAATCCCGTGTACACTGGGCAGCACTGGAACCCGCTGACTTACAAAGAAGCATGTGCTGCAAACCCTATTATTGCCTACCGTGGAGCCAAGAAGTTTGCTGAGAAGGAGGCATGGGACATTGTGGCCGGCCACAATATCGAACTCGTCACTCTGTGTCCTCCCATGACATTTGGACCCATCCTACATCCTGTCAATGATGTCAACAACCTCAATGTGTCCAACGCGCAACTGTGGACGATAGCCTCGGGCGCACAGCAGCTACCTGAGGCCCGCGTCCCATTCTGGATCGACGTTCGCGATCTGGCCAAGGCGCATGTGCGGGCTCTCGAGGTGCCCGGTGCTGCGGGCCGCCGCTACGTGCCGGCATCCCCGCAGCTCTTCTCGTACGCGCTAGCGGCACGTATCATGCAGGAGCACTTTGAGTGGGCCAAGGATCGTGTGGTTAAGGTGTCTGTAGGCGAGCTACACTGCGATCACTCAGTGGACGGAGCCACCGCTGCGCGCGAGCTCGGCTTCTCGTACAACTCGTTTGAGCAGACGGTTGCCGATGCTGTTGGCCAGTTCTACAGTATGGCAGAAGCCTCTACCACTGCTAGTTAATCCGTGGATATTCTATAGCCGTGGACCCATCGCAGCAGAACATACGCCGTATATCTCTACTGCTGTTACTATACTTAATACAGCCACTTGAAACGTATGGCACTTGCTTTTCATTGTTTCTTATTTTTTTGCTCTCCTTAATCCCTTTGTGCGGCCCACTATCCCCGTTAGGCCCCCGTTCTGTAGTTCTTTTTTCTAGCTACTTCCCTCTACCAGACTACCTAGACTTACCCCAGGCTACCCCGCATCATGCAGACGCGGGAAGTACCTCGATTAGATGGTCCCTGCATACCCCGCTTCATCGGCGAACCACTAGCGAATGCGGCCTGTGCGCGGCCCGCCTATCCCCGCGCTCAACTCTCATCCTTCCCAACGTCTATAAAAGTACTGTACCACCACCTCCTTTGAAATCATCTTTTTTCTTTCCAGTCTTATTAATTGTTACTATAGCTGTCTTCTGTGTGCTACCAAGCCAAAGGATCCACAATGCTTTCTGATCTAAGGGGCTTCCCCCTCATGTTCATCCTCACGTTTGTCAACTCTGCTTCCATGGGCTGGTTTGGCTACGATCAGGGCGTCTTCTCAGGTGTGCTCATCTCGGATGACTTTATCAACCACTTCCCGCGCACCAAAGATCCCAACATCAACGGTATCACGTCGAGTTGCTTCTCGTTGGGTGCGTTTTGCGGCTGCATCGCTGCTTACTTCATGGGCAACAAGCTGGGTCGTAGGAATTGTGTCTTCATTGGCCTTAGCTTCAATGTTGTTGGTGCCATTCTGCAAGTGTCTGCTTATGAGCTGCCCCAGATGATCATAGGCCGCGTTATCAATGGCTTCGGCATGGGCGTTACCTCGTCTACTTGTCCCATCTACATGGCTGAGTGTTCCAGTGCTAAGTACCGTGGCAAGCTTGTTGTTTTGGGCAGTCTGTCAAACACGGCCGCTTACATGCTGGCAAATTGGATGAACTATGGCCTGTACTTCCGCTCGGGCCCCTTGCAGTGGCGCTTCCCACTCGCCTTCCAGCTCATCTTCCCGTTGTTTGTGATGCCTCTACTTGTCTTCATCCCTGACTCTCCGCGTTGGTTGCTGTTGCAGGACCGCTCCAATGAGTCTCTTGAGGTGCTGTCACGGCTCTCAGGTAAAGATATCCACCATCCGGACGTCACCTCAGAGCACCTCATCATCTACACAACGGTCCTTGAGGAGCGCAACAATGACGTACCTGTCTGGGACGTACTCATGTGTCGCGACAAGACGCAGAACCTGCGTCGTGTGTTGCTAGGAGCTGGAACCCAGTTCATGCAACAGTTCACGGGTGTTAATGCTCTCGGATACTACCTGCCAACACTGCTGACAGAGTTTATCGGCTTCTCGCCCGAGATGGCCAAGCTACTGTCAGCTCTCAATGCCACGTCGTACCTTGGTGCCGCCTTCCTGTGTCTTATCCTCATCGACATTGTCGGCCGTCGTCGTCTTATGATGTGGGGAACCCTGTCATCAGGCTGCTGCTACCTCGTGGCTGCCATCTGTATGAAGGTCTCGGAGTCGCGTCTCAAGCGACAGATGGGTATCGTTACGACCTCTATGTTCTTCCTCTACTACTTCTGCTATGGCACCAGTTTTGCCAAAGTGCCGTGGGTTTACACGTCTGAGGTCAACAGCATTGGTTGGCGTACTCGCGGTGCTGCTGTATCCACTGCTACTAACTGGATGTGTGGCTTCATCATTACCCAGTTCACCAAGTCCGGTGTCGTTCACCTCCGCTGGCGCTTCTACCTCATGTTCACCATCTTCCTGTGGGTCTTCTTCCCTGTTGTTTATTTCCTTTACCCCGAGACAAGCAACCGTACGCTTGAGGACATGGACATCATCTTCGAGGTTGCTCCACTCATTATTAATCGCAACTCGGAGCTCACGAGTCGTGGCCGTCCCCAGTGGCTCATTACCGTTGAGCAGGAGCGTGCCGAGTCCGCCGAGAAGCAGGAAATCTCTCATGTCGAAAAGGTTTGAATTGTTGAGGCTAGTATTTTTGGTTCCTCCCGTTCTTATTGATTGCTTAGTATGTAGCTGAACTGTGCTGTTTTTTAGTATACCTTAGTAGGTGTCACCGTAACTGTAAGCTCTCAGCTGAGTGTGTAATTTACAGACAAACGTCCTACGTACAGTCTTGCAAACATTAAGTTTTTTGTTAGATTCAACAGTTCAATGAAGTTTCACTAGCATAGTAGGCAACAGCAGCTTATCTTTTGAGCAGTTGAGCTTGTGAAGACTTGTTCTCTCCAACGTGCAGCCAGGACCATATCACCTTTTAAAGTTACTTACACAGTAGATCTTTAGGCAGCAGGATCAAAGAGTACCTCGTGTGGCTCACACGCTGCTGAATCATCCATTATCCCCACTGGAGCTTTCATCAAATGTGATCTGTTGTTGACAGCATTTTCACGTTCAATTTCGGATTTTCCGTATGCTGATTTCCAGCCAGGCACGCATGCCCTAATTATCGGGTTCAAGTTAGCGGTTTCAGATGGCACAAATGATACCATACGCCATGTCGTGAAAGGAATGGATGATTGTGATAATGTTTGCACTGTTAGTGTCGCAGCTCAAATATCTCGGCCGCAGTATTGGCAGTCTGTTTAGCTAACGACGATTTCAGTTGACGCTGTCAACGACTTTACAGTGTCCGTGTACATAATTCTCGAATTTCTCGCATAATCTGATAATTGTCTCACTGTGAGCATACCTTCGAGCATTTCAGATTCACGACTTCACAAACTCATGACACTCGAAGTAACGACTCGATATCTTCTTGAACCCTTTTTCTGAAGACTGACTGTTTCATCGCAGTTTCAGTAAAATCAATTGTACTTATAGTCCTCATGCACGATAAGAAGACTCCTAGCCCTTATCAAGCAACCCTTGTCATTATGGAGAGAACTTGAATCTTCGTTCCAAACTATTCAGTACCTGTTTGGGCTTCAGGAACAAAGATCTGTATACGTTTGATCTCAAGGTGGGTCTTTTGTACGTTGTTTGCTGAGGAGCTGTTGTCGTTTAGGCTCGTGAGCGCGTATCCATGACTCAATTCGCAGATATTGCCTTCATCCTTGTCCAATCCGATCGACGGATCCATTTGCTGTATTCAGCATCGTGCATATTTCCCTGAGGCTAAGAGTCGTGTCTCGTTTCAAGCGAGGCTCTGATACACCACTCCCGAACAGCATGAAACGCTATAGAAGAGTCCACTTCATGCCAGTCTTGCTTTCCGTTTCAGAGTTGTTATATCAAGACCGTTAAAACCGCTATCCAATGCCCCTAACCTGGTACGTATATAACGGCATGGAATTTCATTATGGTCTCTTCATCATCATTTTATGGCAAACTTGCGGATACAGACAGTCTAGAACGAAGGAAGTTGGGCTAATCATCTGGGGTAGTCCTCGCTTGGCCTTTATTCTAGCCTACTTGTGGGAAGCACCCTTCTCCCCTCCATCCATCCTGACTCTTCCTGTGGTTCTGCTGATCTGTCCGTTTATATTGTCAGTGTTGACCATTCTACCACCTTCCAATAGTGTTTCAGAATCTCTATCTGAGTGACTTCTGCCATGCCGCCACCGCAACCACCAGAAGGTACACCGGAGTATTATCAATGGAGGAAAGATGAGCTCAAAAGGTTGCAGCCCCTCCAAGCTCTGCTCTCAGTCACTGAATCCAAGCTCAAAGAGGCCAAAGTGAAGCGCAAAGAGGCCGAAGTGAAGCGCAAAGAGGCCGAAGTGAAGCGCAAAGAGGCCGAAGTGAAGGTCAAAGAGGCCGAAGTGAAGGTCAAAGAGGCCGAAGCGAAGCACAAAGAGGCCAAAGCAAAGCGCAAAGAGGTCGAAGCGAAGGTCAAAGAGGTCGAAGCGAAGGTCAAAGAGGTCGAAGCGAAGGTTAAAAATGTCGAAGCGAAGCGCAAAGAGGTGGAAGACGCAAAAACGAAGCGCAAAACCGCCGAATATAACCTCGCAACCGTCGAAGCTCAAGCCAGAATTATCAAAACTGACGAGCGGAAACAGACTTTTCGTAGCTCGTACGCAAATGTTCATCGGCATGTTGTTTGTCCCTTCGACTTCAATATGAATCGAAACACTACTGTTGGATCTAAGATAGCAAGTACAGCGAAAATCGATGCTGGCCATAGTAGTGGTACAAGTGTTAAAGGCAACTGGTATCCAAAGTGGTCAACTAACTAATTATGAGTACAAAGAGAGTCGTCAGAAATATGCTATACTCTATATGAATCATCCATGTAAAGCCCTGAATCCGAGATTGCTGGAAGCAGAAATCTGCGTCTATTGGCGTGCTCCACAAGATCCTTGAGAGTAAACTGGTGGGTCCGACATACCTACACTTACCGGCAGAGTTGAGGCTCGTCGAGAGCACAACGTGAGCAGCTCCAGAATGCCGTTTTGGCATGTTGTACGCGATGAATCCATCCTGCATGTTAAGTGGATACTGCTGCATTGGTTGAGAAATTGGATTCTATGTTTGGCTGCTACTACTGACCCTAGAAAAGATGGTGTGACGCTCATCACATATCCTTGGAAACAGATAGCAGCTGTCGCTTGAGGTGGTGAGGTGCATGCTTGGAAACTTTGAACAATTTGGCCGACTTGACAGTATTCTTAACTCCACAGCGTGTGTTGGATTGTGCGCTGGCCCGTTTCAAGATGTATGCGAGATCTTTGGCAGCAGCATCGAGCTGGAGTGCAAGGTCGTCTTGATCGTTGGGGATGCTTGACACAAACTCGACAATCAGCGCAGCAATATCTGTATTAGTGGTATTTGTGAATTTCGAAATGGTTCCAACTCACCGTCGCGGCATTGGACAAGGCTCGTCGATGCGATTTTAGCCATCATCTGCGTTGATGAGCTCACTGAGTACGGGTTGATGCTCTTCTTGTATAGCGGGAAGTGGAACTGTACCAGCAAGTCGCGGAACATATCAACAATATCCGCTGCACAATTCTGTGTCTCGAACTGACACAGTAGCAGGCGCACTGAGGCCAGATGGATCTCAGCATCCTTAACCGACAATTTCGGCTTTGAGTTGAGCTTGGTGATGACGGCATTCCACTTTTCAGAGTGCAATGGCACCCGTTCCAGTGGTGAGCTCACCGGTTGCGTACCACTGTCATCCTCAACGACTTGCTGAGCCCCAGATTCGTTGCTCTGCACTGTTCCCTGCCATCTGATTGCTACTTGGGTAATATATTCTATGGTTACTATATTGCTGTCATAGGTGTTCGATTGACCTACCCCGAGCAGCTCTACCGCGGCTGTTGCGAACAATGACGAGAGCCTATAGTTAGCGTTCCAAAGCAATAAATGGGACTCCAATAACCTACGAATGCCAGTTTAAATAGCGATGAGTGCTCGTAAGTATCCATTGCCATGGAAGTTGAAATGGCAAAAGAGGTAGTACATGTCCTAAAACGAACAGATGCAATCTATTAAGCGCGTAAGAGGCACGGCCGCGTAGGAAACGCAACCCGGCACTACTAGAAGACTAGCACTACGAGAGAGAAGTTGATTCGTGGCAGTATATAGGACGTGTATTCAGTCAACAGCAAATGTGAAAACCCAATTTCTCTTCTATACTACGTGTCGTCCATACAACTGCTGTTTCAAGGCGATCGTCAGCCGGGCAGCCGCACCATATAGTCCCGGCAGCGACGTATATTTCAATGCCTATTGTTTCAATGTTCATTGATTCTACACCTCGAGCAGCACAGTATACCAGTGGACGCCTACTACAAGGCAAGCTAGAAATTGTTGCAATCGGTGTATCACTACTGTGAAACGGGGTTAGGTCCCTTACCGGAAATGGGTGCTATATTGAGGGCTGGGAGCGACGCGCCTCATACGCGAATACACGCGAACCTTCTTCATCCAACTGAAATTCGGGCGAAATGGAGGTCGAAATGGCCAGCACCAGCGCTAGCGACGCCTTCCTGTTCACGGCAGAATCATCACTTCTTGTGGATTCCCCCGGACATCAGACAGACAGTGGACGGGCCGAGTCGGACGAGACATACGAGACATTCGCGCAAATGACCGGTATTGGTGAATCGTCTCTTCTAGATGATCCAGAGGTGGGTGAACCCACAGACTTTTCTGGCTCCATGCTGTTAGATGACGTTCCCGAGGAAGTGGAAGGAACTGATAAGCCGATGGATGCCGATGCTGTTATCGAAGATGTGATCGGTGACCTCGAATCCCCAGAGCTCCAAGAAGAAGACGACGAAAGACTTCTCGCGTCCGGCTACTCGTACACTGTGGCAGGTCATGGTCAAGTGCATCTGAATCGCCGGACACGCAAACCACCAAAATTGCAATCCTCAGTGGGAAGGAATTACTACGGCATTGATATTCACCAACTGATGCAACGTGTGGACAACGACAAGCAATTAGACAATTTCGTTGAGCCCGCCAGTTCCAAGGCTCCTAATACAAATGGCATCCTCCTGTCAGAGAAATGGCGACCCAAGCGCTGGGTCGATCTTCTAGGATCCGAACGGTCTCACCGACAGATGCTAAAGTGGCTACAAGCCTGGTCACACGTCGTGTTCCAGACAGATCTTCCTTCTCAAGAGGAACTATACAACCGCGACCGCCTCGGCCGTCCTTTCCGCAAGATCTTGCTTATCCACGGTCCCCCCGGTATTGGTAAAACGACTGTCGCTCATATCATTGCCAAGCAAGCTGGATATGACATCCTTGAAATCAATGCTAGTGACGAACGAGCGGGCCATGTTATTCGCGAGAAGATCACTGGTGCTGTTGAGAGTCACCGTATCGGCAAATCTCACAAACCTGTTTGCGTAATTGCCGATGAGGTTGAAGGAGCAGCTGAGAATGGGTTCATCCGCGTGCTGGTGGATCTCGTGACTGCAGACCAAAAGGCCTTGGCAGCTGAGAACAAGGCCAAATCATCACGCAAATCCAAGAAGAAGAAGCCTAAGCTGCTGTTGCGGCCGATCATCGCCATCTGTAACGACTTGTACGCAAACAGCCTGCGAACGCTGCGCCCTCACGCGGAAATAATTTCGTACACGAAATCACCCCAAGCCGCCGTCGTCACCAAGCTTCGCGACGTGTGCTCTTCTGAGAAGCTAGCTCTAAACACAGAGAGGCTGACGGACATCGTGTCAGCAGCCGATGGCGACCTTCGAAGCAGCCTCAACATGCTTCAGTTTGGTGCGGACTCGGTGTTTACGAAAGATCTCAACACAAGCTGGACTAAGGTCACCAATCGCATATTCCGCCGAGCAGATGGCAGATCACTGGCTCATGATGTCAAGGAAATTCGAGCCAGCATCCTTGCTAATGGAGAATTCGACCGACTTGTAACAGGCTGCTTTCACTTGTTTCCTTCCAAGAACTTCCATGACGACATGGTTAGGAAACCCGGTCTAATTGGAGACTGGTTACATTTCTACGAACAGATAAATGCACAGATCTACGGCAACCAGCATGGCCAGGTCGCAGAGTATCTGGACCAACCTCTACTTGCATTTCATTCTCTCTTCAGCTCTCCGACAAACGTCAAAGACGCACCTGTTCAGACGGATTATGAGGTGAGTATCGAACACAGAGCCACAGCTAAGTTAAGTTGCACTAAGACTAACTCAGATCCGCGAAGCAACCAAAGCCAACGAGCAAATGGGAAAAGACCTGCTGAGCTCCATTGCTCCTGGCACACGGGTAATCTTTAACCGGCAGCAGGTCTCTACAGAACTAGCACCCTATGCGTTGCGCATTGTGAACCCCGTTATTGAAGGAGTTGGCTCCACCCTGCGTGAAGCCGATAAGGGTAGAGTAACCAACAGTGCCACAGCAATGGCTGATCTAAGCCTGCGGTTTTTCCGTGACAAGCTTGAGAATGGATCTCTGGCTTATCGACTTGATCCGTAAGTAAAGCAGTTGGATATGGACTGGCAGGGTATATCTAACACAGACCTTTGGAGCAGCTTGCTGTATTTGATGAAACTGAGCGTCAGAGACTGGCGGTCGGCCGCTTTTCTACCCGGCAGCATATCATTGATTGCAACATAGGAGGCACAAAGCGTCGAGTAGACCAAGATGACGAAGATGATGAAGACGAGGCTCCAGACAAACGACTCAAGGTGGAAACGAAAAAGTCTAGTACTACAGCTGATTTCTTTGGCCGTCACGTTATCGCTGACGACATCACGGCTACCCAGGCTGCAGCCGAGGTCCAGAAAGTCAATGATCGTGTGTGGATTCAGTTTGTTGAGGGATTCTCGAATGCTGTTCGCAAGGATATCACATGGACCGATCTGTGGAGATGAGCAGCGGCTATCTTCCCCTGATCGGCGGCTATTTTTCGTTTGACTTACTAACAGTCCGAGTCAATATCAGCTGCAGGGTTCGATGACCCCAATGCAAGATAAGCGCGCGGCTAATGTGCGGAGTATTTAACTGGGCTCTATCCGGTAGTTCTATGCGGAGCCTTAATTCGCACTATTGAGCTTGATTCTAGTCTTGAAACTCCTCCGTGACAAAGCATGCCAGCCGTTGTTCGACCCATTGAGCCATCCGATAAAGAACAGTTCTCGCGCTTGTTTGCTGCTTACCTAGAGTTCTACAAGTCCGAGCTGCCTCAGCTGACGGTCGAGAAAACGTGGGAACGCTTTTTCGATGACAGAGAGCCTGTGCACGCTGCTGTAGCGTACGATGAAGCCAATCCGTCGGTTCTCGTGGGATTTGTAACTTGGGTGTACCACCGGTCTACTTGGCACTACACAGACGTCATTTACCTGCATGACTTGTTTGTAGCTGAGAATGTCCGTCTCAAGGGTACTGGTCGTAAGCTCATTGAGTTTGTTTACGCAGATGCGGATGAGAACGGTATCAAGAAGGTGTACTGGCATACTCAACAATTCAACCATCGCGCACAGCTTCTGTACACGAAAGTCGGCCGCCGCGACGACTTTGTATCTTACCAAAGATATTAGGGATTTCCCGCCCAACCTGCTTGATTCAGAGTTTTTTATACATAAATAATGGAAATGTGACAAATGCATTAGGTACAGCATGCGTTTTATTTGACACCACCCTTGACACAGAGCTTAATAAGATAGTCCATGAAGTCCTGAAGGCTGACATCGTCGGTGAGAACGACGGTTCCAGCAGCAGCTGTACCAAAGTCGGCAGATGACTTTGAAGGGTTGAGACGCGAGAGCAGGAATCGTGCTTGGCTGCCACGAGCCTCGGTGTCAATAAAACGAGGAAGGGGAAATCTATCTACGAGCAGCTCAGCAGCGTCCTGTCGCGGCTTCTCCAGCAGCGTCTTGAAGTTTGAGTATTCCGGGTTTTCATGATACCCAGCACGTCTCCAGGCGGCAATGGTCTCTCCGTGATAGATGAGAAGGTGGAAGAAGGTATCGAGGAGGAGAATGCGATCAGGCGTGATGGAGAGCGAGTCAAGCAGAACTGGCTCAGGTTCAGAATCAATCTCATACGCAGTCAGAGTCGGTTGGATCATGATGGAACAGTTTGTGGTATCTTCGCACTCAAATAGATGACGGTAGTAGCTAGTCTCGTCAGGCGAATTGTTGAACACCTGGAGAAATTGACTTCGGCGCAGATGGTACATAAACTGAGGAAAATATGAGAACTCCGGCTGGAGGCGAAACGAAGGTGCCGAATCTTTGACGTAGTCGGCAAATCTCATACACAGTTTGATCAGCGTTGAGTCAATCCAGCGGGTGACATCAGCAACAGGAATGCCTTGCTCCAGCTTGTGAATAGCCAGACGACCCACGACACATGCTGCTGCTTCCTGGTCAAAGGAAGCACCGATGCTTTGTGGATGCTGAGGAGTTGATAGCATGCGCGACAGCGTCGTGACCCGAAGACGGTATGTACCTGACGCATGCTTGTAATGCGTTGCAAACTGAATTGCAGCCTGAGGAAGCTGCGCGTTGCCAATGACTGGCGGCGCCTGCATGCTAACCGAGTCAAAGAACAAGGCTACTGTGGAAGACGGACGCATTCCGCATATTTTCCACGAGTTGGTACCTCCGAGACCAACCTCTGTCTCTGCGACATGAAGAGTCTTTGAGGCCAACGAAGTGCCGTGACCGAGCATTCCAGATACCTTGAGATCTTTGGAAGTGCGCACGCTTAGAGTCGCACCAAAGCCCATCTCAACAAAGCCCTCTCCATCCACGTTAAACAGGCGAATGAGACTTTGTTTAAAGATGGCAGTTGTGAATGAATCCGTGAGGACGATGACACCTCCCGTTTTGGTGGCAAGAGGACGCATCTCCTCCAATCCCACCTGGTCGTAGCATCCAGCAAACAGATCCACAATGGTACCGCTTTTGGCGGCGCGGTCTGCTACGCCTTCGTAGAACTTGATGGACTTCTTGTGATGCTTGGCCGTCTCATTGTCAATGTCTTTGTGCGAGCGCAGAGGCTCTTTTAGAGATGGAGAAACAATGATTCCGGGTCCAACGGTCGCGGGACCCGCAGCAAACAGCATAATGCGACAAGGCTGGTTCGGGAATGCCGTCTCCACGATGGACTCGGCAATTGTCAGTGCAGCACCAGTACAGCGTTCCTGGCGGCTGTCTTTCGCAGTCGCAAAAGCATTTTCCACAAGCTGCTCCAAGATGAGTGTTGCTTCATACTCGACCTCCTGGATGGGACGAACATAGCGTTCAGCAACCTTGGACGCACTGAGGGCTGCCGAGGGCGTCTTGGGCGCGGCGCCACGAAGCTCCATCGATGCAAAGCCCAAAAAGGTCTGGACGTGACCTGTATTTGTTTCCTTGCGGCCATTGAAGGCCACGCATTTAAACATGTCGCTAGAGATCTCGTGGACGTACACCATTGTTCCGTAGCTGATGATTCCAAGGCGCGCATCTTTGGGCAACATCGCCAGTGTTACGAGAAGCGTGTCTTTGAGAGCCTGGAGATTCTCTGCATCCTGGCATGTGTCAATAACGAATAGGAACAGCGGTCCAGTTGCTGGTGAGCCAGGCGTGCTCTCATGGCTGGGGAGGATGTACTCGACAGTCGTGCTAGTCGGACGGACCTCGGTAGGCAAATTGTCCATTGTCGACGACAAGTAACCGAGAGGAAGTGCATTGCGGTGGCTACACACGCGACACGTCCAGACCTTGGCAGTGACGTCAAACACGCAGTAAGGATTCAGAATGGCCTTACAATGAGCGTTTGCACAGACGACAGGCGCGTAGTTGAGCAATGGCAGATCAGGACGACTTTGAAGGGGTCGATAAAGAGCTGCTAGCGGTGCCACGACACCAGCCGCCTCTTGCGATGTAGCTGGAAACACATTGAACGTCAAACGCACTCCATCCGTCTCCTCAGCTACCTCAATAGGCGATGGGGCGTCTTCGGTGTCGACCATCTATGATTCGAGTCCCGTAATCACTCGAGAAAGACTGCAATGGCGTTCAAAGAAAGTATCAACGGGAATAAAAAGATTTCAGTACTTCAGAGTAACTGGTAGTCGAGTACTGCACCGCTGTATGGCACAGTTACCAGCGTCAGGCGTGTTTTGGCAGTGGTGAAGTTCATAGGTCCAGGGTAATAACATATAACTTGGAGACCGATAAATCCACTTAAGTTGCCAGCTCCAATCGCCCGCCAGCAGAAATAATCCACATTAAAGAAGTAAAATTGGGTACAAGATCGGACAGTCTACAGACGAGAAACATAGACAACATCTACAAGACTCCCAGCTCTACGGTCATCTCTCAAACAATAGTATTAGACGTGCGGGGGCATTGGTTTGGTGAACCCCATGAATTGTATCTACAGGCCAAAAATCATGTAAGTCGTAAGCCATTGTGCTCTCCAGAGCGGTACCTCATCACAAAAAGTACTCACGCTGTGCCTTTTGCGGAGCCATGCGAAGCGTATCATCTGGCACAGCGTTAAATATGGAGAACTTGGGCATTAGGTCGTCTTCGACCTTCATGACGCTTGCTACATTACCACAACGGTAACAGTAGTTGGGCGCCGACCACACCGTCACCACATCCTTATCTTTGAAGTGGAACTTGAATCCTTCCATGACGAGCTGGTGAGCACGCGCTATTAATGACAGTCCATTGACGTGGTTGAACTCCCGAGCGACGTTGGCACCAAAGATCCAACCTGCACCACGGGGTGAAACGGCCCAAGTCTCTACGTCATCGGGATCACTCCACACCAAGTCACAGAAACCTCCTTCGTGCGGGATCTCTTGTGCTCGCGATAGTACGCGAATCTGGTCGAGCATACGAATCTCAGGACTGAGACCGCCGTGAACACACAGAATCTTACCGTCAATGATAGCAGCCAGTGTCAGAAAGTCAAACACCTGGCAGCAGTATTTCCACACAGTGGTAGAGCCGTATTTGCGCAGACACTCCTCGTAGAATCCGTATACCTGTGTGATCTGTCTGCTCTCATGGTTTCCGCGCACAAGCGTCAACCGGCTTGGATAACGAGCTTTGAGGCACATAAGAAGCGTAAAGGTTTCGAGACTAAAGTATCCACGATCCACAAAGTCGCCCTGTCCGTTAGTAGGAGTAGTTGAGAGGGGGTGGCTCAAGCCAATAGCCTAAGTGTCACACAGCAGACAGCATCAAGGGAGCCCACAGTTGAAGCCCACAATCCGCATGATTACAGAACTGCGCAACAGCAACACAAAGACCCAAAGCTTTGTACATTGTCACTCACCAAGAAAATATAGTTGACGTCGTCAGGAAGTCCTCCACTAATGCGGAACAGCTCTAGCAAATCATGGAACTGACCGTGGATATCTAAGTTAGTAATGACCATTTCAGATAAGGTCTCAGACTACACACCACTGAAGTTAGTTACTGCCAGCTCTGCTCACGCATTTATACCTACCCGCACACTGTAACTGGCGACTGAACAGGCTGGATATTTGATTCTTTGCGTTAGCTGCAAATGCCCCTAGTGCCGAAAGCTTCAGGCGTTCATACCTTCCATGAGAATCTCTTTGACCATCTCGCACAGCTGCTTCATGTCTGTTTCAGGCAGATGCTGGCATTTGATGACCTCTTCGAGCCAGACATCCGGCCCCCTCTCGCCCATTTTGCCGTCCAATCCTAGGGCTTATGATTGTCAAAGCTAAGCGTGAAGGTGTTTTGTTACGAGCGCAAGGGCACGGGTTTGCTGCTGGCAGTCAGCAAGTCGGTGCCCGACAATTAAATGGCAGATGCTAATGTATTAAGTTCGATTACGAGGAACAGTAAAATTACATGGGGTTTGGAGGAAGAATTGACCGACTGCGAAGAATTGGAGGGGTTTGAAAAATCGTTGTGAGAGCGGGCAACTGCAATTGGCGTGCAGGTGTAGTGTAGCATATCGGCAGGCCAGCATGTAGCAGGAAGCACCTCTCATACCAACTTGACTACTGCTCCATCCAACTTTCTTGACCCGATAGCTTCTGCGAAGCACCACTGCCAATACGGTACAAGTCAACAAGCCGAGGCATGGCATCAACAGGCTTAAGTCTCAGTACCTGGTTCCGCGCAAAGATGTTGGCTTTGACGAACCCTTGACTAATGAGACTCACACATATGCTCTCGAGCTCAACATGGCTAGCATTGGAGTCAATTGGCGACGGAGAGCCCGTTGACAGCAACAATGCCTTTTCAAAGTTGTCAAATGATACTGTCGACGCAGCAGGGCCAGACGCCATGCTGGCCAGTACCTTGGAAAGCTTGAGCAGCACTCCTCGGTACAGCACAACTGGAGCCCGTGACCGCAGCATAACGACTAACCGATGCTTGTATAGCCACTCAGATGATTCGACATGGTTCATAAACCGCGCGTAATCGGACCATTTTATGCTATCAACGAGCGGACCATACTCGTCCTGTAGACCAAAAAACTGCAATGCTGTTGGTGTTGGGAGCTTGCCGAGAAGCACAGACACAGGCACAAGATAAATAAATATAGTTCGCCGGTTACGCAGTGAAGAGCTGAGGCAGTTGTTAAACGACCAGCTCAGGTGCCGGTATGCGTTTGTAAGCTGGTTCTTGTTAAGATGGAACCGGCCCAGCCAGTACCTATACTCGACACGCTGAGCGCGACTATAGAGTGAGAACTTGATGTTGGCTGTGTGGATGTTGGAAAACACGTTTGCACACGAGCCTGGCTGGTCCATGCGAAAGTATAGGCGGCATAGGGCCGTAGCCACGTAGAGAATGACAGGTTTTTTGGATAGCGTCTCACCCAGAGTCGGATCAAGCTTCTCGGCGCGGATGCTGTTGAACATCTTGAGAAGCACCGACGCTGTGTATTCAACATGGATACCGCCTTGTTGGTGGAGTGCCATGGCCCGTGGTACAATGACCCGGCCTGTTTGAGGTACAATTGGGGATAGAATGGCGCCTCGAGAGTTGGAAAAGGCGCTTTGAAGGTCGGTCAGAAATTGCGCATACAAATCAAACGATGCAGCCATATCATTGGGATCAACATCTCTTGCAAACCGCAGGTACGACTTGCACAGTTCCACGAACCCAGGCCAATCTCCATCGTATAAATCGAAAGAGTCAACTTCGCTCTCTATTGATATGCCATTCTTCGTTAGTAACCTGCTCTAAAGGCCAATTGAACTCCTCTCACATCTAAAATATCGTTCTGAAGTGACGACACTTGAGGCTCGTTCAAGTCGATGTTGAACAGGCCTGCCAGGTCAAGTGACGCATTGATATCTTGAGCACCCGAAATAACCTGCTGTACTCTTGATAGCCAGAAATTGACCGACATGGCAGTCGAGTGGTGTGTCGTGTTTGTCTCAACTCACCAGAACAGCCCCAAAATGTGTGAGATTTATACGAACGTGCAGCCTGATACTCGGGTAAGGGCACATGTCTTACTGCCAAAGTGCATTTGGACCTGATTTTGACTTTGATCAACTGCCCGACACCGAAATAAGCCCTGCCAGCACTCGATAATGAGCTCGGTGACGGGACAGAGGGCGCCCGTACCGTCTATTGCAGGACGTGCGCCACTGGCCCAGGCTGGACGACCTCCACCTAGTCCTACGGTTCCTCAGATCCCCAAGCATATCAAACGCATAGTCGTACGCCTACTGCCAGCTGATATGACCGAAGAGAGGTTTACTGGTCTTGTCAAGGACTGGATTGATCCGAAAAAATGCTCATTGTTCTACTTCGTTGCTGGGATCACGGCGTCAGATCAACCAGCTGAAGATTCGACGTTTGCAAGGGCTTACTTTACATTTGCTACCTCGACACTTGCGGCCGAATTCCTCGTGTTCTTCCAAACGAACCTGATCTCACAACTTTCAGCAACGCCTCAACCCCGTGCCGAATTGGCTCCCTTCCAGTCCACTATGAAGCGTCCTGTTGCAGACAAGTTCGCTGGAACCATTGAAAAGGCTCCCCAGTTCCAGAGATTTGTAGCTGAGTTGCGAGGAGAGATTCCGCCTTCATCTGCTGCAGCTTCCACCCCTGAGTCTCGAAAAAAGCAGAAATCCGATTCTAAGAAGGCTTCGAAGAAGAAGAAAAAGGACGAGAAGGACGAGAAGGAGAAAGCTAAAGCGAAGCCAAAGAAAGAGTCTAAGGATCTCAATGAACCTAAAGACAAAAGTACTGGCAAGGAAAAGGCTGCCTCAAAGAAGAAGGATCAGCAAGCAAAAGAGAAGGGGAAAAAGGGAAAAGGTGTTGATGCCTCAGAAGAAACAGGCGCTCCCAAGGGACCTAAATCACAACGAGCACCAAGACCTAAGACGAGTACTATGGTTGGTGAAGCATCGGGCCCCGGAGTTAGTCGCACCAAGGCATCACCTCAGCCATTGCCTTCTGAAGTAGCGGCTGCACAGGATCGAGGCAAGGCAAGTGACCTGGATCAGTCCCAAGCTCTTGGAGTTGCCCCTACTTCAGAAAAGAAGAAGAAGAAGCCAAGATCCAAGGCTGTGGGCCGAGTTGCCGCTGAAACTGAACGCGAGTCTACTCCTGAACCAGGGACAGACGAGTCGAAGCCGAAGAAAGTACGAACTCGCCGTAAACGTACCAAGGCCGACGGTACTGAAGGATCTGAACCAGCCATTCCTGTTGGCTGATGATGCTCGGCTATTTGATTTGCTAATCTGCCTAATATGGATTTTCAAATGCGTCTGATGTGCTCTACACTATTGGTACAGTGTGTTACTGGATCATTAATCTATGCATTAAAACGTATAACAGCGGACAGGTCTTGTTGCGCTGCTCGCGTCCAGCACCATATCGACGCTGGTAAATTTACCGAGTCATTCTGTTGGGCCCAACATTGCTTGTCAGTTTACAGCTTTTTTGCTGCTGCGCTGTTGGGCTGAATGCTTCCTTCAAGGCTCAGTTGAGAGGACCCCATGTTGAGGGATCGCCTCGCCGGACAACATCGTCATGTTGCGTACCCGGCCGTTAGATAATGTGACGAGGTAAAGCCTCATAAGTAATACAATGCCGTTGTTGGTATTACTATGCTCTTAAGCTCGCTTGATGAGCCCCCGTCTCTTTAGCTCCAACGCCCGCTTATATGGAGGAGCAGTAGGGCTCTGCACAGGATCAAGGCTCAGCCTACTAGCATCCTTGTCGAGCGTATATGTAGCATCGGAGTCGTAGTCCTCTAGACTTCCGCAGGCGAAAAATGGAGCAACACGACGTTCCTCGGGGCTCGTCGTTAGCTCTTCTCGTGAAGGGACCTTGACGCCGAGCTGTTCGAAGTACTCCTGAGTTGAAAGACCCTTCTCGATGAGTTCTCGTGGATTCCAGCCAGGACGAGGTTGGTAGTCCTGACACACAATGAAGGCCTCGAGAGACGAGCCTCGAGATGACCGAGGCTTGGCGCAGTACACATGTTTGAAGAGCAGACCAAGCTGGAAATACATCAAATCAATATCGCGACCGCGGAAGATTTTGGCAACAAATGAACCGCCCGGGCGCAGCAGAGCAGTGGCAAGCTGAAGTGCTGATAGAATGAGCTGTGCCTGGATATACTCGTCAAGATCATGAAGGCCTGTGACGTCGGGTGCACCATCTGAGCACACAAAGTCAGCGGGTTCACCGCCAAACAGCTCGAGGATTCTCGACAGCGTCTTGGGGTGTGTAATATCGGCCTGGATAGTCGTGACTCCAGGAATAGGTGACATGGGCTGAAGGTCGACAGCTACGATTTTGGCCGAATCCTGAGGAAGTGTCCGTGAGAGGACCTGCGACCACGAGCCTGGCGCAGCACACAGATCTACGACACGGTTGAGGCCCTTGAGCAGGTGGAATTCCGAGTCCAGCTGTAAAAGCTTGAATGCTGACCGAGCACGCCAGCCCTCCTCTTTGGCCTTTCTGTAGTACAGATCACGCTTGTCTTTACTGCTCTTTCCCATGGTATCGGGTGGAGTTGAGATGATGAAGCTGAAATTTTCGGAGTGCTCAGGGGTACGGCTGTCAGACACGGCTATATTTCCTTGCCCTTATATGTAGATTAGGTGCATGGATGGGCTGCTTATCCTCATATCCGCCTCCTTTTGAAGCTGGCCACTTCCATCGCTTAGAGCTCTGTGTTCAACTCAGTCCACGATACGCGCCGGATTTGCTTCATAGGCCTGCTTCTACTTCACCTGATAGCAGTGCTCCATAATGGCCGATCCGCGGCTTCTGGGTGCCTTTGACGCTTGGGTGAGTTTTGTAGCCAGACTTCGACATAATCCTAACAACAGCTGCGCACGTTTGACGAAAGCTACAGTCTTGAGCGCTTCACGCTTCCTTCCCAGATTGTCAAAATACTGAAAGACGTTGATTCATCGCATTTTGGCACCTCTATAGCAGAAGAGTCAGATTTCAAGACGAGGTTCAATTCATGTAAGTAAAGGGTCGACGTTTATGGTTACCATCTCCTAACGCCAGATACTCGTCTCCTGGAGAAACTCGGCAGCTACTATACAAATATCTACCATACAAGGCCTCAAATACCAAGTGCTGTTTCGCTGTCGAAGCTCGAAGATGCTGCTGAACCACATCAAGGAGATGAAGACAAACTGAAGCTTTTGGAGCTGCTGCTGCTAACAGCTGTTGGTTGTGAGCGTAAGCAAGTATTTATTCAACGTATTCAGCAGCTCGAGGAGTCTGTGCAAACAACATTGATGCATGTTATAACTGGATCGGAGCTAGAGCCTGAGCCAGAATCCGAGCATATGGAGCGATCTGTCGAGTTCGGCTATGAAGAGGAGATAGCGCGACTTCTACAGACAAACGAGCAGCAAAAAGCCGAGATTTTGGAGTATGAGACGAAGCTCAAGTCCGCTGAGGAGAAACTCAAAGATCTAGAGCTCAACGCACTGCCGGTCGAGCCAGTACAGGCTCGAGATTCAAAGGGCGAAGAGCAGCGCTTGAGGGACGTCATCAGCCAGCTCGAGCATGAGGCGCTTGAGAGGGAGTCCAAGGTGAAAGAGCAAGCGCGCACCATTCAACAGCTTGTCAATGAGACGTCAAAATCAGAGTCTCTGGCATCACAGGTCGAAGAATTGAAGGAAAAGTTGGCTGACAGCACGGAGGAGATTGCGCAACTGAGAAAGATCGAAAACGTCGCTGATAGATACAAGCGGAAGCTGGAGCAGATGCAGGACTCGTCCATGCGGTTGTCAACTGTTGAGAGCGAGAATATACAGTTGAAAGAGGAACTCGATCGTGTGACAGCCGAGATGGAGGCCCTACAGACGACAGGGTCTGTGGAGAAGTCACCAGCAAACGACGTCGTTTCAATCAATCCATCAGGAGAACCAAGCATTTCTACAGAGGGAGACAAAAACAGCTCTCCTACAGGCGACGAGCCAACAGGCGAGAGTAGTCCTTCAGAACGCGAAGTGGCATCGCCTGGTAAGGACACAAGGGATACTTCATCGAATAATACTACACCAGGGGAATCATCAGAGTTGATAGCAGCTCCTGTTACTCCGGACACTTTCAAGCTACTTGCCAGCGATTCACCAGACAAGGCGACACAATCTTATACTTCTGTTCTGGCTGAGAAACAAGCGCTGCAAAAAACAGTCGACAACCTCAACACAGAGCTAAAGCTTATGTCGGGCGCATGGTATTCGCTAGCCTCGCGAGTACAGCAGCAAAACGTCGTGGTCATGAAGAAGGTATACGACTCCCCTCAGGGTTGGCTCACCAAGCAGCGAAGGGCCCTGGACCGCGTCTAACTACATCAGTATAGCCAACTGATTTAGGCAGATTAGTATATTGTCTAGTATACAATGAAATAATGCAGGAAAAAGGCAGATAAAGCGAGGGAGGGGATGATGAGATTACAGCTTAGCACCACTGAGAGCTTTGCGCATAGAGTTGCAAAGTTCCAAGACGCGGTCCGTCGTCGACGGCGTAGCACCGTGTCGTAGGGGTCTGTTGCGAGCGATGCCAATGGCTTCAGACAGCTCAAACAGTTTGCCTTGCCGCAAGAAATGACCCTCGGCCGAGCGCGGCGACACCCACTCAGGCGATAGCGAGATGAACTCCTTGCGGGTCTCGTCGTACTTGCGGACAGCAACACCGCGCTGCGCAAAGTGCTGGAACGCAACGTTGAGCATTTCCTTATTGACGGCCTCGTAATTGGTCATCTCTCCTTCGTGGAACAAGGTCTTGGCTAGCGACTGTGCCAATTTGTAAAACTGCTTGGCAGGTACCTGCTGGTCCGTCAGCGCAAACAGAGCCACCGAAGCCACCCAGTAGCCGTCAATAAAGGGCCACAGAAGATAGCAGTAAAAGTCAAATACCTCGCATCCGCGGTTGATCTCTTCCTTGGACAGCTCGATGACGTCGTTCGAATCGTCGTGGGGATTCAGAACACCCTGCTTCTGTAGCTGCTTGATGGTGGACGACACCGTGGTGCTGAGACCTTCAGGCTTGAAAACAAACTCGCCAGCCAACAGCGAAGACAGGAATTTGACCTTCTTGAAGACCTCGCTCTTGGATACAATTGTCGAGCCGCGGCGGCGCAACTCGACAAAGATTCCGAGACAAGCAATGGACTCAGACACAAACAGGTGGATAACCTGGTTGCGGTAGTAACTGAGCTTGAAGGTGTCTTTCGGGTAGTACGTGGCCTCGAGAAGGCCCTTGTCCTGAACGCCGACAAGGTCGTTACCAAGCACTTTGAGGGCGTTGAGAATGACGGTTCGGGGATCCTTGAAGTGCGGGTCGTTGTTGGCGACAAGGTAGTCGTGCTTTGTAAGCGTTCCAATGTGACCACCAGCCTCGTGGACCTTGGTGATAAGCCAGTCGACTTTGCGAATCATCTGGTCCATGCTGAGTCCCTGACCGGCAGTTGTCAGGAGCACGGTGCCAACTAGCGCAGTAGGCATGACGACCGACACCTTGTTGATGTCGTCGAGGACACGGTAGCCGAGTGAACGAAGCAGGCGTGTGTGCTGAGTCGTGTCGAGCGGTCGCTGCAGCGGGAAACTGGCAGCGGCAATTGCAGGGTCCGATGACAGCTGAGTGACAATCCACTGGCGCAGCGACCAGGGTGTGTGGAAACGGATGTCAACACGGCCCATTTTGAGCGACAGGATCTTGCGCGAATCGAGGAAGCCGAGCAGCGACTCCTGGATCTTCTCCTTACCGAGCAACTCAGTGGCGTACGACTCGGCCTCGACGACCTTGTCATACTGGGTTGAGACAGGAGCGATCCAGGCGTCCTGGACGGCACCCGACAGAATTGCGTCGAGGATGTACTTGAGAATGCCAAACTTGGGGGGTAGAAGCTTGCCTGTTCGGGAACGAGTTCCCTCGACGAAGCACTCAAAGTTGTAACCTTCACGAAGGACTGTTTGAATGAACGACTGAATCACGGCCGTATACAGGTAATCTTGGGACCATTGACCACGGCGAATGAACATACCGCCGACCTGTTTGAGCATGGGGCCAATAACGTGGAAGTTGAGGTTTTCACCAGCAACAACAACAGGTAGTGAGATTCCCATACGAAAGCAGATAAACTGCATGGCCATGTAGTCGATGTGTGACTTGTGGCAGGGTAGGAAGATGAGACTCTGCTTGACCTTTTCGAGTTCCTTGGCCTTGGCCTTGATAACATTGATCTCTTCCGAGTTGACGTGTACACCCTGGTGGTAGCAGCGCACAAAGATCTGGCCCACAACGTAGTACATAAAGCGCAGTACGCTCTTGTGCTCGAACTTGACCATAGTGCCGATGACGAGCTCCTCGGCAATGGACGAGATCCAGCTCACGTACTGCTGGCGGCGTGCATTGCGATCGGCATCAGACAGGATCCACGAAGCCTCCTGCTCCATTCGCAGGTCAGCCAGATCATTGATGGCTTTTTGCAGAATAGGGTGGTTCATGGTCTCAGTCAGCGTCTCGTCCGAGATGCCGGGATAGTAGAGATCGTGGCCAGCAGTGGTATCGTAACCACGCCACGAGGAGCCGACAACATGCCGTGACAGCGTTTTCATGAACCCAATGGGGTCTTCACGGAACCGTGACATGTCCACGACAAGATTGAGCTCGGCATCCTGTTCCTTGTGCTCCTCGAGAATGTCGACGTCGCTCATGTTTGCTAAGGTAGAGAGAAGTGTGAGTAGGAGGAAGAAGGAAGTGTTGAGGGAGAAGTGTAGCAAAAGGTTAAGAGCAAGCGCGTGAGGACGAAGAGTTCAGAGGAAGGTAGAAGTTGAGGAAGTAGAGTGCAAGGTATCAGCACGTCTGAAAGTGTAGGCAATTTTTTTGTGGTTTACGCAGAAGGCAAGATGCACAGGAGGCCTCGGCATTGAGTTTGTTGGGAAAAGGTGGGGTAGCAGCCGTGAGGCAAATTAAGGAGGGGCAGATGAGGCAAGCAAGAAAGGTAGAGACGGAAGAGATAAGAGAAGGCGGGATCTGGGGTCCAACAGGTGGAATGACAGTGAAGTAGGTGTTATGCGAGGTGAATAAGAGGCAAGCAAGTCTAGCCAAGGAAACCGGAGATTAGCCAACGAAGTGCTGACTAGCAGGGCTCTGCGGCGGATGCGGCTTGCCGCTGCATCCTTGTACATGCAGCTTGACGGTTGTGCAGGTAATGAAGAGGCTGAGGGAGGAGGTTCCAACGGGCTAATCGAAGGGCTGGAAAGTGTCAAGGGCTCGACAGTAGGGCTGTAAGGGTATAAGCGGGTATAACGGGTATAAAAACGGTTAGGAGCTATAAATTCGTGGGTACGAAACGCCCTTCATATCAAGACATCCTGTGAATGCCCCTTTATATCAAGACAGCCTATGATATGCAAAGATATCCTATGATATGCTCTCAATATCAAGAGCAAACGGTACCTGACAGTCACATGAGCTCATCTAACCAACTATTTATAGGATAGCCTACGCTGTTATCGACGAGTCATCCCGCGTTGTAAGGGTTGTGTGAGCTCAGCCTACCATAGCCAGTGATAGTCGATGATTGCTGCAAGTCTCTTTGCGCCTACGTCATGACTGCTTATCCCCGCCCTACAAGTAGCCAAGTTTGTCCATTGGCACGTCATAAGCAAGTAAGCAATAAGAGCCAAGCACGAATAACCAGCATTACCCAGTAGCCAGAATTAATAGGATTGTCAGAATTAACAGAATCAACCAAGCAGTGAGAGTTTCCCCAATATCTACACTACTAGCCAATTAGTAACTAGCATAATTAGCGTCTTGGTGGGAAACTCCTCCCAACTGCTACTCTGCTGCGCCCGTTTGTCATCTCGCTTACTACTGTCTTAGTTGAGCTCGCTGTTCATTCCTTAGAGGCATTGCAGGTGCTTCCCAGCCCTCAGTTCTCGCCTCTCACCCCCCCTGAGGCCTCGCTTTCAGCCGGCTTAGCACGCGCTTACATCAACTGTTCCGGCCCCTGCCCACGCGTACAATGCAGACTACCCAACAAACGGTGCAATAAACGGTTAGCTCAGATAGGCAGTCCCAAAGTGGCACCACCCATAGGTCGCACGACCGTCCCCACGATACTGTCAAATGTTGGTGACCAATTAGTGACACCAGTAGGTCTATTTTTTGCATATTTGGCGTCGGCTTATCGGGTACTGCCTCTTACGGCCCCCGGGCCAAATGAATCCCGGCGCAGTACCGCGTTCTAGTTACTGCAGTAACGCCTTCTGCTGCGTGCCTGTGAGCCATTTCGTACATCAGCATCTAGAGCTAAAACCCGCGGTCTACCACAATTTTCCAACTGCACTGCTGTAACCCTGTCAATTTTATTCACTACTCACTCGGTTAGTGTTTCACCACTTTGGCGCCCTTCACCGCAATTATTTCCTCTATAAACGTCGGGTCCGCCTTCGTTTGATTGCGGCTGACCCAACCCTCCTTCTGTGGGCAGTGCAACACGGCTACCTTTAGGCTACTACCCCCCTCCCCTTTACCGGCCTATTAATACACGCCGAGCACCGGCATTTTTGCCGTCCCCCATAAGACCTGGACCGCCTCAGTCAGCGAGCCTCAAAACGTCGTCTATCCACCAATCACACGCTGTGCCCCCCCACCCTTCCGCCCTCACTTCACGTGCTGCGCCCTCCAGGACAGTTGGTTTTTTTTATTGGTTTTATTGGTTTTTTTTGGGGGTACTTCGCAGCAACGCCGTGCTATAAATACCGCGATAGGCCCTCTTCCTTCCCCCTCTTACCTTTCTTTCTAGCAACCGCGCTTTCTGATCTGTCAACGACTTGCATCTGACGACGTTATTCGTTGCAATCTCGTCTAACTTGTGAGTGTCGACGGCTTGCACCCTTTGGTCTCACCGATTTACGGCTGTTGAACCTGCAAAGTCGCGTGCACCGCATTTTGCACCTCTGCCTCGCGTGTAGATAGCCTCGAAGTCCACGCTTGAAGTCCACGCTCGAACTCGACTCTCGAACCCCACGACGTTTTCGTTTCTCGACACGTGTAGTACGACCAAGTTCTATCTTGCTGTTTCTGTTTGACTTGAAAGGTTAACTACCGGTCCATTTTCTTCACCCCCACTTTTTTTTTTTGGTGATAGCCTCTTTCCCACCATGAAGAAAGATATCAAGTTGATGTTCATTGTGAATGGGCTCATCCTGCTGGCCATTCTGACCCAGGTGTTCGACCTCATGACACTGCTCATAGATGACTCTTTTAAAGACGCTATTGTCGAGTCAGAACTCACAGAGGTCAAGTATACGACAGACAAGGACGGCAAAAAGGTGCCTGATCGTAAACTACTTGTACCCAAAATCATCCATCAAACATACAAAAACGAGACGATTCCACCCAAATGGAAAGAAGTTCACGAATCAGTCCTCAAGTTCCATCCCGACTACAAGTATATTTTGTGGACGGACGAGTCGGCCCGCGAGTTCATTGCACAGAACTACGCGTGGTTCTTGCCTACGTGGGACGGCTATCCATACCCCATTATGCGAGCCGACGCCATTCGCTACTTTGTCCTCTACCACTTTGGTGGTATCTACATCGATATGGACATTGGCTGCGACTTCCCTATTGACCCATTGCTGGCCTTCCCGGCGGTGCTACGTAAAACGGAACCTACTGGTGTCTCGAACGATATCATGACTGCTGTCAAGGGTCACCCGTTCTACCTGCACGTCATCAACAACCTCCAGCGCTACGACCGCAACTGGTTCATCTCATATATCACCATCATGTACTCGACGGGCCCATTGTTTCTGTCGGTACTGTGGAAGAAGTACAAGAGATGGGGTGTTCCTGACGGTGGCCGTGTTCGAATCCTTGTGCCTCCGGACCACAAGACCCACATGACCTACTTCTTTCATGCCGGCCAGGGCTCGAGTTGGCACTTGGCCGATGCCAAGTTCATTTTCCAGATGGGTAAGCACTGGATCTTCTTCACCATTCTTGGAACTTGTATCGTGCTGGCCCTGCTGTACTTCCAGCTTAAGTTCTACCAGATGCTGGTTTCAGGCTCATTTTCTCGTTACGTTCGCCGTATGACCTCCCGCCTACGTCGCAAGGAGCCATCGTACGAGATGCTCCCGACACAAGTGTGATGTGCTCCAATTTGAAATGTTCGTTGTGAACACTGTATTATTATGGCTTTGTTACGTCTTTTTGAATACCCCCTGCTTCTGAAGGTCTTTTACTACAACTGCCGGCTGGACCGTGTTATCCTTTTCTGTTGAAGGCCTGGCAGAGTCGTTCCTAGGGACTTCTCACTCCGGCTCAACTAAACTCCCCTGCTCCCTCGTTCTCCATCTACTTCCCCATACTCGGCTTGCCCGCTGGGTTCCCTCCATGCTCTTACCTCTTGCATCCTGGCTTGGTCTGGTACCGCCGCCATCACATCTGTTCTAGATGATTGTACTTCTACAACCCAGCAGTATAAATACATTTATTCATGAGTGCAAAGCTCCTGTGACATTAGTCAAGACTTTGTGATAGAATGGAAAGTTGAGACTGTTCATCACCTGCTTCTACCACTCGGATTCTCCAGTAGCCCGCGAAAACACGTAATCCTTGCCGTTAATGTTAGCAACTCCATCCTTGAGCACGTACTTCCACTTATTTTTGACTCGCTGCACTTTATCATACAAGCACAGCATGATCATTCCTCCATCTTCATCTTCATCTTCGGCCCCCGAGTTGAGCTCATCCTCCGAGTCATCAAGGTCCGAGTCAATACGGTCGGGGTCGTCCGAATCGTCGGCTCCATCGACCTGGTTAATATGTCCTCTTCCTGGTAATACAAGTCCCGAGCCTGACGACGCAGGCCCTCGGAAAAGGTCTTGTGCCTCCGGCTCTGCCTTGATTCCAATCTCTCCGCCAACAGGCAGCTGTAAACCAGATGCAGCCTGAGACGCTGACGGTAGTGACGCGGCATCAAGCACTGTGTCGTCGGCCTTGATATCAAGTCCGCCATTACCATAGTAATGGTCCATGGGTGGTTGAGAAACAGGGATCGTCGCCTGTTCCCACGGCAAACGGGCCACACCGAGTGAGCTCAGACTCTTCCTCCATAGCTCTCTAAGCTCGTGAATCGTTGTCTCGTCGAGCCCGTTGTCGTCAAAGTCGCCCCTCGACACCTCAATCACACCGTCAATCACCTCATTATATAGTCGGCCAACCGCTTCGTTGGACATGGTTGTTACGTTGTCGGTCAAACGCTCCTAAGTATTCCTTTTATACCTGATGTGTCCACACACCTAACACACGGGCCAGTAGTCAGCACTGTGAATGCTTACGCCAGTTCGCCTCTTTGACTGTTTTCCCAAAGCACCAACAAGTCAAGCCTTCAGCACCCCAAAATCCACCAAATGAGCCCTAGAAAACGGGACTGTGGTGCACTAACACAAACCACTACACTAGACAATGTGTTTAAGCTTGCCTAGTTCTCAGTCAACCGGATTCTGCCGTCAAACAAAGTCTTGCTTGGGCGTTTTGCGTGGGTGGTCACTGTCTAAGTCGAAATTGACGACTATACCCTTCCCGGCTTACCCGGCCAGAGCTTAGTCATTCAGTCCTCAGCCGCGCAAATGTCGGTACCTGCGTCATCTTCATCAGTTATGTCGAGATAATATGGCGGTGCCAAAGGATTGACAAGATTGATGTCATTTTATTTTGGAATGACCGAGGCTTGAAAGACGAAAAGGCTCAGGTAGCTTCTCCTTCTGAGAACTCGGCCGAACTCCAAGTGTGCCCACCTTTCATGTGACATGCCCAGCGACCAGTCAAGATGATACCAAGACATTCATCTTAAAGGAACGAGAATTCAGACGATTAAGCTCATAAACCGTTGAAATCGTCCGAAATGCTCAAATAAGCTCCAAAAAACCGTTGAGGGACGTTCGATATAATGAACGCAGACAGTCGTTTATACGTACATGTTACACCCCGAGCATGGGCCCAACGGCCTAGTTGTTGTTTCAAGCTTCGTGACGTTGCTATAGATCTTTCGCACTTCTCGCGTCGTCCTTGCTTCTCTTTACCACTCGTCTGTAAAGTTATTATAGCTCGCCAAATAGTGGGCAGTGATTTAAGCCAACGGTGCAGCCGCAGCCGTTGGAAGACCTGCCTAACTGGGATACAAAGTCAGATACCTTGAGCTTGATCAAATGCGGCATCCGAAGGCATCACATACTGGTGCTTTTGTACAGAAAGGGAGATATATGTGGAGGAGAAATCCTGTATCGTCACTTCCACGCGATATCTCCCTGTTTCAACTTCATACAGTGAACCTCATTTCATCTCGCTACTTCACGGATGCCAGTTGTCTCAGGTGCAGAGTATGCGATTTCTTGACAAACACCATCGTAGCATTTTTTAAAGTTTTTTGAAATTACGCCGACAGCTCAAGTGTTGAAACTGTTGCACGTAAAATGGGCTCTTCTCGCCCCTAAATGTTTGCCACAAATCACCATCTTCAACGATGACCATCGCTTCCAAAGAATTCAACAGACTGTTTCGTATCTCAACGCCCAGCAAACCCAAGGCAGAGTGTTTTGAGTATATTGAGGAGCCAGTGGACCTTGTCCAATCCTTGCCAGCACCAGCAGTACCTGAGTCGCGCCCGCGTCACAAGATATTTGCTCCGTTGTCGACTGTTCACTCGGGCCACACCAAGTCTATACACCCCATGGTATACAATGGTGACAAAAGTCACAGATCCAAGCACAGCTCTGCCAAGCGAAGCAACCGCTCACAGCCCACCAGTCGCCCTACTAGCCAGGAATTTGTGCCAGTTCTGAGGAGGAAGGAGACGGTGACGGATCTTCGTAATCCCGAGCCTACACTTACAGCGATCAGCCAGAAAAAGCTGAATAGAGAGTCGCCAGTAATTTCAAATATCCCTGACCCGTCGTACGAGGGATCACCAGATTTAAATACAGTTTCGACCGAGTCACTTCCTCAGATCATGCCCATATCGCCTATATCGTTTTCATCGCAGACATCAGAAGAGACGTTGAATTGGCACGAGATGCCACGATCTCACGTTATATCCCTTCCTGTGCTTCCCACTATGCCAGCGCTTCCTAGAGAAGACGAGTACAATGAGAAGATGGGCCCCTATGGGCATACTCGTGCCTACAGCTCAGACAGTGTGTATGCCAAGGAGCAGGATCGCATCACTCATGACATTGAACTTCTTCTGCAAATCAAAGAGATGTCGCCGACTGTCGAAGTGTGATCAACCAATCTTCATATTATAGACTTTGAATTTGAGAGATAGACCGAACAAGTTGACAGAATAAACTAGTTAATAGAGAGTTGACTGTTTAAGTGGCTGTATATAGTATATCTTCAACCCTAGCCTCTATCGCTTTACACGGGTCATTCGGCGTGCGGCTGGCACCGAGTCAACATTTTTATGTTTCAATGCTGACATACCAACCTTTGCACGAGACTTTATAAGAGGTGAGCCGGGCGCTGTCATTGTTAGGGAAACACGGAATTTGAGCTAAAGAGGATCTCTTTATATTCCTGGTCGCTCTCTGATTCTCTCTGCAGAAATTCTGTCTTGAAGAGTCACCTCACGTAACCAGCACCTCTTCACAAACTCTCAACAAGAACGTTTGTTCACAGAAACTGCCCAATATGAGTACAGTCGTTCGACCTCAGGTGCCAGTATGCACTCATTGGCTGAGAAGCTTCACTTGTCGCTACAATTCAACGACTTCTCAGGCAACTAAGCGGGGATCGCGGACCACTCGGTTCACAGACAAGTTAAATAAGGGCCCGTCGTTTGAAGACTTTATCTCCAAGCGTGCCGGATCCATGGACTCCAATCTATTTGTGGATCCAGTTGTGGCTGCACGAAAGACTGAGGACGCTCGGTTGCCCAAGTGGCTCAAGACTGAGATCCCCAAGGGAAAAAACTTCCACAAACTGAAAGACGACCTTCGAGGCCTCAAGCTTCACACTGTGTGTGAGGAGGCCCGTTGTCCAAACATTGGAGAATGCTGGGGAGGATCCGATAAGTCCAAGGCTACAGCAACAATTATGTTGATGGGAGATACGTGTACTCGAGGATGTCGATTTTGTTCCGTTAAGACAAGCCGAACACCTGGCCCTCTTGATCCCAACGAGCCCGAGAACACGGCCGAGGCTATTGCCAAGTGGGGACTTGGATACGTCGTTCTTACAACCGTCGACCGTGATGATCTGAGTGATGGAGGTGCGCACCACTTTGCTGATACCGTTCGTCGCATTAAGTCCAAAGCACCACATATTCTCGTTGAGTGTCTGACTGGTGACTTCCGAGGTGACCTGGACATGGTAAAGATAATGGCGCAGTCTGGACTTGACGTGTTTGCTCACAATATGGAGACGGTTGAAGACCTGACGCCATATGTGCGAGACCGACGGGCCACGTTTGCCCAGTCTCTATCCGTTCTCCAGAAGGCCAAGGAGTCAAACCCGTTCATTCTTACTAAAACATCACTGATGCTTGGATTTGGCGAGACAGATGCTCAGGTTGAAGATGCTCTACAGCAGCTCCGCAAGGCCAAGGTCGATGTTGTCACATTTGGACAGTACATGCGACCGACGAAGCGCCATATGAAGGTTGCCGAGTATGTGACGCCAGAGAAGTTCCAACACTGGCACGATCGCGCCATGGAGCTCGGATTTGAATACTGCGCTTCTGGTCCTCTTGTACGATCCTCCTACAAGGCTGGCGAGTCCTTCATTGAGAACATGCTCAAAAAGCGTCGCCAGCGTGAAGCTGAGGATACCGTGAAGTTGTGAGTTGCACACATACGAAGCTCCAGCAAATTAAATATCCTCAAATGCATTCTACAACTCTTGTCACTGACATTATAAATTAAAAGGCGTTTCTACCTACTAGTCTGTAGATGTTGGAAGGATTATTAGACAGCGAAAGCAGAGTCGAAGTCGGTTAATAAGATGGTGAAAGTACTGCCGGGGATATGCAAAGTAGGCGAAAACACAATGGCCAGGTTCTTAAGGGTCATTTTGTTGAGCGAGGAGTTGTTGATGATCTTCAGCAAGAATCGGAGCAGCACATAGAGTAAGTCACGGTTGGCACGCGGAAGTTTGTTGATGAGCGTTGAAATGTGAGCAGCTCTGGCCGCTGGACTCGTGATCTCGATAGATTCTCGGAAGCCAAGATCCATTGATGTGGGGACCACTGGCTCAGGGATCTCGCGGAGGAACCGCTTAAGCAGTCCTGAAACAGCATGGACATCTGCATCCAACGCGATCAGATCAAGATCATATTCGGCATCAAACCGATCCTTGAGGTCTCGAATCGCGGAAGAGGAGCCACTGAGGCGAAACAAACCCTCCTCATAAATAGCTCCTTTGTGGTCAAGAAGCTCTATACACCGGAAAAGGATCGATGGCACAATGTAGCCGCCATCTATTTGCTTCGAAGAATGCGCGAGCGCCTGTTCTAGCGGAACACCAAATAAAAGCGCTGGGTTGTAGAAGCGTGGCTCACCAGAGTCTCCAAGGTCATGATCATCAAATGCTGCATTCACAGGAGAATCCAAATCACCATTGTGGTGGCTCCTTTTCTGGAACCTGAAGAAACCTGGTTTCTTGCCTTTAGCATCACGCTGAGTAGGAGGATCGCGACTCGACTCGCGCTTGCGATAGCTGTCATCAGATTCGTCCTCGCCAAGTCTTGAAGGAGAGTAAGTTCGGCGGTCTGCTGCATTGTGCAATCCATATGCTGCTATTCTGCTTGGTGAAGAACCATAGCTCGAAGCAACAAGTGTGTGTCCAGAAAAGGATGTGTTTGCTGAGCCCGCATTGAGGCCCTCGGTAGGAGACAGCACGGTGACGCTAGATAGTTGGGAGAGATCCTCAGTGCTCTCTGCTGCGTTCGGGGATCCAGTAGACTCGCTGGTACTCGATTTGGCCAAAGATTCTTTGCGGGCGGTCGAGTCGGCTCCCGTCTTGGAGCTGATCAATAATGCATTCGTCCAGATATCGCGCGCTTCGTCAGATTCAGCACAGAATACGTGGCGAACAAATGAGTTCTTCTTTGGCTCTTGAATTAGCAGAGCATGCTCGTACTCGTTCTCTGAGTCCCCAGCAGCACCAGACTTTGGCTTAAATCGTCCAATGCGGGAATTTTGTATAAGAATGGACCCCAGCATGTCGCCATCCGGGCGATCAAAGTAATAAAGGTATGCGCCGTTCAGCACGTACCAACGAGTCTTCCAAGACTTGAGTCGCCCCCGCTTGGTGAGAAATCCTGCATGTTCCCCGATTACAAACGGCATCTGAACAACGTTTGATGCGAGAAAGTTGCTCAACATAATGGCAGCATCTATCGGCAGGTTCTGGGGGTGAGCTAGTAGTGTGCTGAAGAAGTGCTCCAGCTGCGTTCGCCTTTGGTCGACTTTTGTCGGTGAGGAAGATGTGAACAGGCCGCGATCAGGCAGGCGCGGCAAAACGTTTTCGTGGAGGAGTGATTTCATAGCGATGAGAAGATTCGACAGCTGAGAGTAATCCTTGACGAATTTCCACAACTCCTGGCCAGTGGCTCTATCAACAGCGGCGAAAATGGCCAACGGATCATCTTTACCATTGACTTTCAGAGCTGTACCCACTTTGCCGATAAGAGCACAAGATACAATGACACTGATAGTTCCCAGCTGCTGCGGGTTGACGCACAGCAGCTCGTCCTGTGGAATGAAATCTTCAGAAGGAGTCGTGGCCTGCGTTAGATGGTATGATACTGTGGGGAAGTGAGAATCACGTACACTGAATGGATGTTCCCCGTAATCTCGAGGAGTCTCGGACGCTGCTGATGAAGGAGTCAGGGGTGGCCTTGATAGAGGAGACAGTTTGTTGCCCGTGCCAGCGATACCAGCTGGTTGCGAGAATAAGAGCGGAGGTGGACGCGCCTTATAGGGGGTCGCCATTGGCTGTGAAGGTTGCGAGGTTGAGCCAGGAGAAGATTGGCTTCGCGGAGGCATGATATTCTGTTGTGGTTGCTGTTGCAGGGGGTTTGGAGGTGGATCGGGGATTGAGTCAGTATGACGGGGACTTTGAGAGTACGGGTTTTCGTAGACAGCAACAGACTTATCGTGCTGTAGATTTGCAGGTTGGTCATCGTGGGGAGCAGGCGAAGTGCCCCTTTCAAAGCTCAGCTCGGGACGAGAGCTTGATCTGGCAGGCAGTGAGTCGCTACGAGGAGGCGGCAGCACATTTGACATCGAATTAGAGGCAGTGTTGTCACGTCCAGAAGGTTCTTCAGGGATTGTAGCACCTAGACCGACAAGAGGAGCCGCCGCCAAGGACGTATTGGCCATGGCCACAGTAGCTTGGGACACGGCCGAGGTATCAATCGCATCGGTTGGCGACACTGTTCCCGGTGAGGTGACAGCCGACTTGGCGGCCAGATTCTCCGAGGACCAGTTTGTTTCCGGGAAGTCCGAGTTATAGGACGACGCCGAGTCGAGGTCGGCTGACAGATTCGAGTCTTGACGAAGGGGCCGGCGGAATAGCGACGAAGCCGGCGACTGAACGCGTTCTACAAGGCCTCGAAGACGCTCGTTCTGCTCGACAGCAGCATCAAGATCACGGCGCAGTTCAAGAATAGTGTCACGTTGGCGCTTGACGAACTTCCACAGCTTGGCGTTCTCCGACTGCAGCTCGGCTATGCGCATCAGTTTGTCGTCGACGAGCTGCTCGAGGTCCTTGTGGTTCGCGTCGTCGTCATCGTACAAGGACGACGTGCGGTTGGCCATGGCGAGAGGTCGTCGAGGCTAAAGTAAAGCCAATGAGCTACGCAGCTGGAGAAGTGAACGGCACGAGGTCGTTATCAGAGCACGACAAAGTATGAAGCAGCCGGAAAGCAGGGGGTCAGGAGCAGCAAGCAAACAACTGACAAAGGGATCCAGATGGTCAGTAGAAACGACTGCTCAGCAGTCGTAGGCGGCACGCTCAACACGCACGCAATGCAATTTATCAGGCCAAGAGCCTCGAAACTACGAAGAGACAAGTGAAATTTTGAGGCAATCGATCGAAATGCATGGACATGCACGTCTCCAAAGGGGGACTGCAAGTATCCAGAGCAGCAGCACAACGGGCAGTACAAACGAGGAGCACAAACCAGCAGGTCTTTGCCTTACAGTATCACGACGTAACAAGAGTTGAAAAAATATACTTATCAAACACGTCGACAAGAACCTCGCAAGTTAAGAAGCTTGCACCCCCTTCGTGCACTAGTTGGCAAACGGTGACTCGGACGGTTACAAGGCAGATGCACCAAGACAAAACGGTCACAGGAGGTCGGCTGCAGCTTACCGCAGGTGCATGTAAGCGGAAAGGAGCGGAACGGGACAGTCGGTAGAGCTGGCAGTGCAATTAGTACGCGGCACGACTGCTCCTTCGCGCCGTGGGGTGGAGCCTACAAAGTGAGTTTTATGACGGTAATTTACGTGCTAGGTAGGTCCAGGAGTTCGTGAGTGAGGTAAGGGGGAAGGGGGATGCAGGTTACCAGGGTACAAGGAAACCACGGCTACACAAGACTGGAGAACAAAAGAGCAGCATGGACTGATGTCGATAGCGTGCAGTGACTGCTACATACACGCAGGGCTTGACCATATGTGGTAGGGCTCGACCGACAGTATAAGTTAGTCGTACAATTGGCTCAAAGGGACAGAAGCCATGGATACACCCTAGAACTACCTAGAGATACCATGGAAATATTAAACAACCCAATTGTAGACCCACTGTCGCTGGAGATAATACAAAGGAGATAATACAAAGTCTGGCTGAGCGGTCCAGACGTCCTTCTGGACAGTTGGACGCGGTGACGCGCCGTGGCTGGCTGCTTCGCCGGATTCGCTCGACGCGTCGAACCTAGCGGCTGCACTAACCCAGATGCGTAACAAGCCGCAGGACAGGCATATGTGAGACAGTGGGCAAGCAGGCCGAAGGAGTGGCCAATTATCATGACAACCATGATGTAAACAATACTGATGTGAACTCTGTTAATAGTTCTCGTGCGGAAATGGTACCAGTGCTCAACGCCCTGCTGCTCCTGGCTTGGTTGAGGACTGCAATCATATCAGGTGTAATTTGAAGTTAGGCATCCAAGATGGAATACACAAACGACTGGTGAGAATCACCTGTAACACATGCGTCTAGTCCCTGTAGCGGTTTTGCATGGCCAGAAAAGTATCACATGCTTTAACAAGCTCCTCTTTCTCCTGGCGCTCAATAAGCACCGTGTGGTTGAGCTCGGCTACCTGGGCCTCGAGCTCGGCCACCCGGGCCCTGAGTTCGCCCTCTTTAGCCTTAAAATTGCGTTTGAGCTGGCCCACCTTGATCTCGTGCTTCTTGTTGTACTGTGTGTGCAACTCACTAGCAAGTCGAGTTACAAGCTCTTCGCGCACGCGGTCTTCTGCCTCGAGCTTTTGCTCGCTTTGCTCCAAGGACGCGCGCATCTTGCGAAGTTCCGTGTCTCTTCCAGCTAGTTTGGCCGTCAGCGCAGCAACGTCTGCTCGGTGAGCGCCACGTATCCTCTCCAATTCCTGCTGAGTGTTGTCAGCAACCGTCTCCTGGCTTTTGGCGCTTGAAATCGCCTTGACATCGACGTCCACAGCACTGAGATGCCCCACATTAATTGACCGGTTCGCAGACAGAGCTGCTGTAGGCTTATCGTCGTTGCGACTCACGGCACGGCGAGAACTAAAGTGCGACGAGGCTTCACTGAGTCGTCGTGCTGCGGCAAGCGCCGAACTTGACGTGGAAGTCCGTAGCGTTGGAGCCAACGATCGCCGTGATGGCTGGGTCGTACGAATCCTCTTCTCGGCTGGATCTCCGGCTCCAAGAGCAGCAACAGCATCGCGTTCGCTTTCATTTTCGGCTGTGTTCTCTTTATTGACAGATCCTGCGCGAAAGGGCGACGACGGTTCCAGGGATCGCAAAATGTGCTGGCGGGTCGCTGTTATGTCCGTTTGAGGCCCGTCTTCACGGCTCCGTCGCAGTGTTGACCCGGTGACTGTGTTGCTGCGTCGAACAGGCGACGGACTCGGCACCCGTGGGTTCAAGTTAAGCATGTCTCAATGTCAAGTGCCTTGTTTGGCAGACCTGATCAAAGTCGTTAGATCTCCTGATAGTAAAATCGGTAGACCGTTCAGCATCGCCAAACACGAAAACGCGTAATATCGATGCGTCACGTGATGAAGTCGGTCTCAATCTATTATCTCTCCTAACCTCTATCTTGATAATAAGTCTTTATTCTGGAACGCACCCACTACCGCACTTCCGACCATGCTTAGGTGTCTTCGAGCAAGTAACGACGCAGAATGCGTCCATCTAAATCAGGTTGCTCTGACGTTGAACTCCAGACGTTTCCAGATCCATAGGAACGATAAGTAAGTTGAATCCCGAACAGGAATCGGCTTTTCGTCTTACATTCCCAGTAATTCTAATAGACCTTCTCAATATCTTAAGAGATTACAAAATATATCTCCACGAATATAACATTTCACTCTTCGTGTGTGTGTATATCCATACCTCTTTATATCCATACCTTTTGCTTGTCCTCGGCTTTGATCGCCTGTCTCAGCGACTCTTTTCCCTGCCCCTACCCTGTCTACTGTATGCCACTGAATCCGCTCACTGGTCTTTAACAATATTATGAGGACTTTGCGGTAATACTGTTCCATCCTCGTCTACAGTTTTGAGTCACTTCGGTCATTTCTGCTATATAACAGTTACCTACACCTCTTGATCGAATTGCTTGCTCGCTTCCAGCCCATCAACGCTCCTCCAAGTTCTACGGGTTTGTTTCCCATCCGCTGTACTCTAGAAGTGGAACCGCCTCTCAATGACGCATCGCTACTAATGGAACATTTGTCGGACATTCACAACCTATACACGGGGACTTCCGTACTTGATGCCGCCTACGCGTATCTGCTAGGACCGGATCAAAAGCATCTCGTACTGGCGCGTTCTCGTGAACTGGAATTCTTTGATGTCACTGCAGATGGTCTTGTTTTCGTCAAGCAGCTGGAAACTGAGTCTGCTATTAAGTTTATTAAAGTCTTTGACATGCCTTCATGGCTTCAAAAGCCCGGATCAGCGGCCCAGTGCTTGATTCTGTTCCCAGCAGATGTTAAAGACCCCCTCCCAGTCCTCTGGTATGATGGATCCAACATCAAATGTATTCAGCTCATAACCCAACCTAAGCTCTCCATGTCAACACCTACTTTGCCAATTGAGCGAGACAAATGCGCAGTGTGTCCTTCGTACCTGGCATTTCAGTCTTCAGTGGGCTCGATTGCGATTGTCAGGGCTCGCCTCAAGCGCAAACGCACAGATGGGCCCGACGGCTCTCATCCCTTCGAGTCAGGGCTAATTGTCGCACCTGTCGACTTCATTGCCGCTCTGAACTTAACATTTGTGCTGGGATTCTCTAAACGACCCACCTTGGCCATGTCATACACGACTCCAGATAGAGAGATGAAGGTCAGTCTCTTCACTTTGTTAGGTGACAAAATGTCACGGCTCAAGGAGTTTTCGCATCCTCTTCTGAGGCCTGGCATTGTGAAGCTCGTTCCCATGCCAGATCCTGCCGAGGGCCTAGTAATCACTTGCGAAAAGGCGATTCTAGAATTGACCCCTTCGCTGCATCTGCCCCAATCCTTAACCGTAGTGGCATCTGACATGGACAGTGTATGTGCTCTATGCTGCGCTGTTGATCCAAGGAGGTTTGTTCTATCTTCTCCCACGGGTCAATTGTCTCTTCTTCTTATGAATGACTCTGCTGAACCCACTATATTTGGGCTTGACAAACTGGCCCCCGCTAGCAGCCTTCTCCATGTTTCGGCGAATGTATTTTTCCAGTCTCATTGTGTGGGGACATCTTCTCTCTTCAGCATTGATCTTGCTTCCGGCAATATCTCCATCATCCAGGAACTTCAAAATCTAGCACCACTTCTGGATCTCAGCCTTCACTACGATGATAACTTCCCGTACATACTCTGCTGCAGTGGCGAAACACGAGGCAGCTTGAAAAAACTTGAATATGCGTCTGTTGTGGAGTCACTTGCTGAGATTGACGGCATAGAGATCTCTAATATTTGGTCAAGCGAACCAAGCCACCTGATGGCCACTGGCTCTGTGACGACTTACGCACTGAAGGTTGAACATGATGGAAACATATCTCAGCTCCCAACTTATAAACACGCTGATTTATCTGACAGGACTCTGTCTGTCGGCAAAATGGGCTCTGTCTCTCTGCAGGTAATACCATCACGCATTGTCAATATCGACACTGGTGCGGATTGGAGATGCCCCCCAGGCTTACGAATCACTAATTGCTACATTGGAACTACCTCTGCTGCTATCAGCCTGGAACCAGGTCACATAGTTGTCTGCGTTGACTCGTCTCTTAAACAGATTATCCGGCACGAGTTCCCTGAAGACGTGACGGCTATGGCCACAAACGAGAAAGCATGTTTTGCTGCAACTTGGAACAGTGGAATGCTTTCCTCTCTAGATCTATCTTCTGGAAAAACGGAACAATTTGATCTTGGGACAGAACCAGGCACGTCGGTGAGAAGCCTACAGTTTGTACAGGCGCCAACGGATAGCACAGACGGTGATGAACAACAACTACCATTGCCCTTAATCTTGTTTTGCGGGTTGTCAAATGGTAAAATTATATCGGCTCACACAAACGATGAAGCGAACTCAGTGGAAGAACGACATTATGTCACTGGCTCGTTTGCGGTTGGTGATGGCCCAGTGGATATGTTTCCTTTTGCCGACCTGCTTATTGTTACTTCATCTCAATATTGCAGGATGCTTAGACCTTGTAGGCTCATTGATGGGCAGTCAAGCAGGCTCACTCTTGAGTGCGATATTGTTCCGGTGACGGGAATATCTCGTGGTGGCTGTGTTCCATTGCGAGATACCGTGTTCGGTTTGGATGCTCTAGCCTTCGTCAACAACAATATTTTACAAATCGGATCTCTAAGTAAGCCTTCGTTGTGTGTTACAGAAGAGGCCATCTTTGGCGGTACAGCTGAGTGCCACGCCAGTTTAGACCGTCGCCACTGTTGTCTTGTTGGCACTTGCCCGTCTATTGCAAGTTCTGATGACAAGCCGGGCCTATTCTTGGTAGATGCCCAGTTTAACATTGTCAGCACGACGGTCTTGGACGACGAGTGTGCTGACTTTATTGTGCCTGTCGAAGAGGGCAACTTCACGGGATTCATCGTGTCCCTGAGTACGACGGAGCACAAGAATGGTGTGGCAGCCCGCAATGGTAGACTGTTGCTTCTTGAAGTTGATGGCAGTTTGACCCTGCGTGAAGTCCATAGTACCAAGCTCCCCAGTGAAGGTGCCTGCCTGGTGACGCTGCAATCAGAGTGTGATGGTACTCGCATTATTGCAGGATGTGGGTCGCAGTTATTTAAAGTTGAGTTGAGCCATGAAGAGGAAGAAACAGAGCTGAAGCTCGCTCGCGCAACTCAACCGTTGGATTCGGATATTGTCAGTCTTTCTGCTGCTAAGAATCTATTGTGTGCAGTATGCCAAGATCGCAGCCTCCACATTGCTGAGTTTGACAAAGCAGGGATTTCGTCGGTGCGCGTGCATGAAAGTCACATGAAAGGCTTTGTCTCGCTGCTGGACAGTAATAGCCATCTTTGCTGGGGCCGCAGCGCGCGGTTTGTGTTGAACAGTGAGTATCCACGAGCCGAGAGCCATGAATTTGGTAGCCCCGTGTCTGCGGTTACAACGGTGTTAGACTACGACAGATGGAGGCTGGCAATGAGCAAGCTTGCTGGAGGAATCGTCGACGACCCGCGAGCTGTGATAGGAACGCTCGACGGAGGTTTGTATCTACTGACCACGTCAAGGCCCTCTTTGTGATTAGTTTTTTTTATTATTTTTTGAGAACAATGTCTAAAAAGTCATAAATCAAATGATATGAAACACGGGGGAATCGTCTTATACTAGACCATTCTGCTGATGCGGTCGTCAGAGAACTGGGCAACATTGTCTAATGAGTCCCACCACTTGAAGAGATAGTTGTGGCATATGAGCTTAAACCAGGGCGTAAATGTGAGCTGGGGGTCTTCGAACATGGCCTTCAGCTCGGCCTGAGAAACATACTTTGTGTCCTTAACCTCATTGGGGTTGGCGATAACCTCGGGGTCGGCGCGAATAAACAAAATGTAATCGATCTCGTGTTCTCCCCACACTCCAGAGCTTGGTGCAACGTAGTGAATGCGCGTCAGAAATTCGAACTTGTCGGTAGGAATGTACTTGGCAGCAATACCGAGCTCCTGGTCGAGCTTACGCTGCGCTGCTGACTTGACTCCCTCGACAGAGGATGCCAGATCCGAGCCAAGCTCCGAGGGAATGGCTAGTGGGTGTGAGCAGCAGGTGTTTGTCCACATGCCAGGGAAGGTGATTTTCTCGTCTGCGCGCTGTTGCAGTAGCAGTTTACCGTCGGGGTTAAACAGAAACACAGAAAAGGCACGATGCAAAAGTCCTCGGTTGATGTTGGTCATCAGATGGCATGTTTTCTTGGTACCATTTGCAATAGGTTTATCGTTCCAGTCGAGAACAATGCACACCTCCTCCATGAGCTTGATCTGCTCCTCGTCGTGTCCCTGGAAGATCTCGTCAGAGGCAGACGATGAAGACTCTGCTGAATGCTGTACTCCAGCAATGGGGCCGGTTGTAGTCGCAGCTAGAGGAAGAACTTCATCAAACAGTTGAGTCACGTTACTGGCGTTGAGCTGCTTGACAATGTCCTCAAACGAGCCTGTCGCAGTCTCGACCTGGACTGTGGTAGTGGTGGTCATAACGACAGCAAAGTGTGCAGGAATAAAGCAGCTAGACCAAAAGGAAGGAGGGAAAAGGAGTCGCAAGGATCAGGAAAGAGACGCGGTCAAAGATCAAAGTGGAGAGAAAACGGAACTTTTTAGCGCGCTTGTCACGTGATCTAAAGTGGGGAAGTTTCTAAACGAGAGTCGACCCATGAACCACGCGATTGTGATGAAACAACTAGCACACAATACTGAAATTTCTCTTCGTAGGAGAATTCCAGCGCCCAGTGCACTACTCACTTCCTTAGGTATCTCATTGGCGTTATATAACCGTTGATGTACAGCCCCTGACACATGCTATGCATGTACGCGGCGGCGTCTAAGCGACTTTTTATGGTCAAGATATCAGATGGCAGTCGTGGTTCATGACGCTCCATATTTCCCTAAATAGAGATTCTTGAGATGTGAGCAATTTGAGATTGTCACGGGCCTCATCTGGGAAACTAATCTGTATTAATAACCCTGGATTTGTACATATGAGTTTCACTAGAATCTCATTTCCGTAGATATCAGCTATTAACTCCGTAGATCCTAACCAGCGACGCCCTTCAACTCTTCTGTACTTTGATTGCATCTTTACGTCCTGCAAAATGTTCTAGTTATATCATTTCAATCTATAAAGCCACCTTGTAGCTCTTGGTGGCATCCTCTCCGCCCGACCCCAGCAAGAGCCCCTACCCTGGCATGGCTTAGATGATCCCGAAGGTTCACAGAGACCCTCCGTTAGACCCTGCACAATGGCTGAAGCGAGCTCGCAACAGGCCGGCGCGCCTAGCGAAGATAACATCCAGCAAATTGTGGACATGGGGTTTACTCGTGATGATGCTGCGTTTGCCCTCGAAGTAAGTTATATTAACAGATCCCCCAACACATCTAACCTCAAGGCCCACAATAACGACCTTTCTAGAGCCATTGAGTTCATCCTTAGTGGAGGAGGAGACGTAGGTGTCAGTAAGTAGTGCGCTTGTGTTTCCTGTATACCCTCTCTAACTCCAAGTTCAAGATATACCGCCAGCTTCGTATTCGTCTGTGCCTCCGCCTCCACCCCAGCGGCCCAGCTCACCCATGTCTCCGCCAACGTTTGAACCGGCGTCCGCCGATTTCAGCGACAAACGCGAGGACCAGGAAACAGGTGAAATGGTCGATGTTGCCCCACCGTTTGGCCCTCCACCTCGCTTTGAGTCTGCATCTTATGAGGCTTCGTCCAACTTTGGTCCTGCGAAGAAGGACGACTACGACGCATCGCAATGGAGTCTCATTCCGTTTGGAACAGCCGGTGCTGATGATGCGTCGAGTGCCAGCGATATTGGGCCCACCATACGTCCAGAGGACGCTCACAAACCCCGTGAAGGCAATATGTAAGTTCAATTGTTTGTTGAGCTGTTGGTGATGCATTTACTCTGAACTTACCTAACACAGTCCTCCCATTCTTCTTCCCTCCAAAGATGCAATTGGAATAGCCCCGCTCCTTGTCATTCTCCACACTATCCCGAGAGCCCGCAAAGCACTGCTGTCTAACGGTGATGATCTTCTGCCTGACTACGGCTTCCATCCCTCATGGGCAGAGGGCGTTGTCATTGATCTGGAAAGGGCATTCCGAGACCAGTACGGTAGTCTTGTGCTGGAACTTCATTCTCGCCAGCGAAGTCTTATTGAGTGCCAGCGTTTTATGGCATTTCTTGATGGTGATTCACTCCGCCGATATGCTGCTACTGATGTTCTGGCGTCAGCAGCGCCTATTCCATCGCTGCCCATCCTGAAGGGAGATGACGAGATGGAGAACTCGCTCGGTAGGTATCTTCATGATTTCGACGAACTGTGGGGCTTTGACTCGGATCTGGCTAAGACTTTCGATACCGCTGTTGTGTCTGCTCAATCTGTGGATTCCGTTAGACACTTTGCCCATTGGATGATCGATGTGACTGTGGCTCTCAACCACACTCTGTACGACCTCATTGATGATATGCTGTGGCTTGACGAGTATACAATCCAGCCCAGAGAACAGTCTGAACCTGACGCTGACGGAATCCCACATGCATATCTGGAAAGGATTGGTGAAGTCATTTGCATTGGTCTCAAACGAGATGACCGAGTATCAGGTGCTGGAATAAGTCTTCCGTTTACGTGGTATCCTGATAGGTACAGCATGCCGGTAGCTTCATACGTTTACGATCTCCGGCAGCGTAGAGTTGCAATGCAGAAACAGCTTGTCGAGTTGAACAAGCAAAAAACGGCGCCCCTCCAGCACGGTCGTGATGTCATGAGGTTACTGAGTACTTCAATAGGTCATCTCGAAGAGCGAGCTCGTTGTGATGTTTCTGATGGTGAGAAATCAGGTTTGGCGTCAGCCTTAAGCGAACTCCACATCATTGGAGAAACTGTCACTTCAGAACGCGCAAAAACCGCTGATCAGATTACCAATATCCAGAAGACTCTCAAAGTTGAAAGTGACTGGTTCAAGGGTCCAGAATCTTCTGGCTACGAAGAAGTGTTCCCTGATATTGAGACACCGAAATTCCGTCCTTATCATCTCTGTGGCTTAATCATATCGCCGACGGAGTTCTGCTTTCGTCAAAAGAGCCAGCAAGAGACTGATTTGATTGATGTCGGAGACAATCCTACTGATGTCAACGACGCTAATTGGTGGAAGGTCGTTTATGATTCGAGAACTGGCCTTCCCGTGATCACTGAGATTTCTGGTGAGTCCGCTGTCGAATGGGCTCAAAAGGGATCGTCGAGATACCGGTGGCAGGAAGTCACCGCTGTGTATGCCAGTGAAGATGCTCTGGATGCTAAGAAACATTCTTGTCCGCTGCCCGATGGCCTCAAGCGTATGATGTCTTTTGACAAACAGGAAGTGATGTCTCAGGTTCAGTCTCCTACATATGCTTCTTACGATGAGTTTTCTGATGACGCTGGCAGCGTGCTGAGCAGCCCCGATATCTCTTCGACGACGGCATCGCTCTCTGCAAGTCACGAAGACATTGAGATGATCGATGCGTCCGACGTGGAGAAGGCAGAGCCCCAGTGACAGCAGTGCCCACCTGTAAGTTTCCAGGCTCTTCTCGTAATCATTAGGCATTTATTTATACATAAACATACATCATATTCACTGCTTATGGGGACGGCATTGAAGCATTCATTCAATAAATTATCTACTTTTGTGGAGCACCCTCCAGGGGTGTTGTGATAAACTTATGCTTGAGCAGCTCGGAGGATGTAGGACGCTTTTCATAGTCGACTTTGAAGGTCTGTGCAATGAAGTCTTTTGCATCATCGGAACAATCATCCGGCGATGGCGGGGGCATTGAGTTACCCAATTTGAAGATGGCCTGCATCTGCGTAAATTCTGGAAACGGGTGGGTTCCAGTGAACATCTCAACAATCAAGCATCCCAAAGACCAAATATCTGCTTTCAAGGTGTAGGCGGTCTGTTTGACTACCTCTGGAGCCATCCAAAACACCGAACCCTGGAGCGAGGCTCGGTTGTTGGTCAGCAGCTCTGCTTCAATTTTCTTTGAAATACCAAAGTCAGATATCTTGATGTTGGCTTTGTTGTCAACGAGGATGTTAGCACCCTTGATATCACGGTGTATAATGTTTTTTCCATGAAGATACTCGAGACCCGTGACAATCTGGCGAGTGAAATTGCGGATCAAGGGCTCTTCGAAGACTCCATAGTTGGATAGCAATAGGGCAACAGATCCACCAGGCACATACTCTAGGAAAATGTTCAGATATTTATCCTCTGAGTTCGACCCAAGGAACTGTACAATGTTTTCATGCTGAAGGTCACGAAGCAAGCTCATTTCACGTTGTAATGCTTCTACCATGGCCCGCTTATGCTGGCCATCCTTGGCCTTAACGGCAGATGGTAGTTCAACTTGCTTAACAGCCATCAGCTCTCCCGTGAATGCATTCATGCCAAGGAACACTGTAGCAAAGCTGCCGGCTCCAATAAATCGACCCTTAATCCACTTTGAGGGACAAGACTCCTCGCGGCGGACAGTAGCTAAGAATTCATGATCGTCTTCGGCATCTTCGTCAAGATCTTCCTCCTCGACCGAAGCGGCCGACACCTCGGAGCTAGAACCCGAAATGGTTGCAACACTGCTGAGGGTTCGGCTTATGCTGCGAACCGAACGGCTAGCAAGATTTGATAGAACTCCAGATGTGGCGTCATGGCTGGACTCCCGCTTCGGTGGGATAACAGAGCGTCGCACAGCATCGACAAGTGAGTGTCTTTTCTTCCCATCTACTGCTGTGTCTTCGGTAGGATGGACGCCCCAGCCATTGGCCTTGCTAGCATCCAACGCATCGCGGAGGTCTGGCATGGGTGGTGCTTCCTCGTCTTCTGGAACTCCCCATATAGAAGAAGAAGTAGACATTCTTTGAGACATGCGCGCTGACAGGCGCGACATACGACGTGAAAAGCGCTGAGAATTGCGGACTGTCTCTTCTAAATCGTTGCTTGGAGCAGACGGGAAATAGTGGGCGAGATTAGAGGAAATGAGCTCACTAGGAGGTCTTTGAGCCGATAAGCGGTCGGCAGGAAAACGGTGTCGGGGTACGACGCTGACGGTAGATTCTTCGTCCTCGCTCTTTTCTCCCGAGGCTGTGTAACTCGAGACCCGTAGGCTCTGTGCCAATGAAAGCCTGCTGGCGTTCGGTCGTGCTGTGACGGGCCCCGAATCGGATACAACAGAATCTGTTTTCCCTGGACTGCTAAACGGCGTACTGGATGAGGAGAGACGAAGATGTGAGCGAGCTTGAATCTGTTTCGACTTCGCCAACTGTTCATAGGTTGGTTCCTTGCCAAGTGGGCACAGCAGTAGCCGACGGCGTTCAGGGCTCTCTGGGGATTGAGAAATGCGAATGAGTTCTTGGTTCTGTAGCAAGTGAAAGCTCCCCTCTTCAGATCCGGAAGCAACATATGTGCACCAATCCGACGGCTCGTTGCTGTGCACAGATGAGATTGTGGAAGGTGGGGATGATGTCTCGTCAAGCACAAGCTTTTGGATGGCACGACGTTTTATATCATCTGCATCACGACAACCAGCAATGTTGACTGTTCGGCTCTGGCCCTGCGGGTAGACAAACTTGACATTGTTCTGCTTGACAACGTCCATTGAGAAGATCTCGTAAACATTTGAGTTTCCGTCCGAGGACAGCTTCACGGTCTGTGTGACGGAATTGCCATCAGTATGAGACGTGAGAGGAGCAATACCAGTAGCAGACGAGCTTAGGGGCCGAGGAGTTCTCATGCCAGTCCGGAGAGATCTCGGTCCAGGAGTGCTACTACTGCTTGTTCCACCGACTCCCTTTGAGAAGTAGCCGTCAGCAGGTAAATCTGAACGCGGAGATCCCGAGTTGACAAAGGGCGATACCGACAGTTCGTTCAAGCGCTGCAGCGCATGGAGATGAGTTGCCTTGACGGCATTGGCTTCACCGGCGCGCAGGCGTTTGAGACTCTGGTGGATGCGGATGCGGTCACCAACCTTGCGAATGCCAAGCTGTTTCAGTGTCGCGACGTCGCACTCGAGCAGCACATCGCCTGTCATATGGTTATCGAGGAATTTGTGATAATAATCAGCACAACCAAGACTGTCCAGCCAAGCACGAATGTCCGCGTTTGTCCATGATCTAGTTAGCAATTGTAAGGGTGGAAAAATGGGCAACAATTGAAGCTTACTTGACACTTTTGCCGAGACCCGCAGAGTGTGGAGCTGACGGAGGGCCTCCGTTGGCGGCGCTGAGCGATGGAGATGATGAAGCAGAGGATGTGTGGCCGCGTGAGTGCGAGAAATGGGCTGTAGAGGCAGACGCTGGCGCTGTTGCCAACATCTGAGCTTGCTTACTTGTCGATGGGCCTCCAACAGGCGCGCTTACGGGCGTGGCCGGAATACCGGAGCCAATATCGGGGCTGGCAGCGCTTCGAGTCGAGCCAGCAGAAGGCCACGACGGCGAGTAGGCAGGTGTATACGAGGAGCTATGGCGAAGCGTTGTTGACGTGCTGGTTTCCACCTGAGAGCTGAGTGACGCTTGAGACGCGTTCTTGTCATCTACAGCCACGTCTGCCTCATCAAATGAGGTTCGGAAAGGTGAAACGGGCTCAGGGGCCGGAAGATATTCGGTCATTATGAGACAATGCAAAAGCTAAGAAACTGAGGCGGGGAAATCGAAAGCAAAAGTTTCGCAAGGTAGCAGATCTTGCAAGATGATTAGTGGAGTTAGACTGGTGGTATCGGTTCTTGTAAGAGTCAGTTATCACAGGCTATAGAGCCTAGACGACTTTAGAGACCATCAGTCTGGGTGGACACAAATACCCCCCGCCTCCGCAGGGTAAGGAGCTCACGGTCGACTCCAAGGTGAGACTCGAAGCGTAGCCATGTATCCCAGTCAATTCAAGAAAACTCGGGTTGCACGAAGAGATAACGTATGAGCTCTAGAGGTCATCAGTCAATTGAAACTGTGATGCGAAATATTGGTTGCAGACATCTCATAGCATGAGCTACAGGCTTCGAGCTCACCCCATCACCCGTTGCAGAGGTATCAAATGGAGCTTAACACTTCTTCTGTCTATTATATGCTCACTTTGTGTTCAGGTTGGTTGCTACTTCAATTAACACATATGAATCAGTATTAATAGCAAACTTCAAGATCCATCGATCTATTTGCAGTATTTCTTGAGTCAAGTTCGAAAACAATAGTATGGGTCTTCCAACAGATAACAGGATCAACATTCAGGGGTACATATGCGGCGTATATATACTTCATACAATCAACGTCTAACAAGTCGCTCTGTTTCGTAACCAATGCACCTCTCAGTATTTCCCGTATTTTAACACTCGTGTAAGCACGCACAAACTTGTTGTCTGTATATTTAACGACCATCCGATAAGCTGGTTCACGTCTATCACCTGCTCTGACTATCTCGCGCCCTTGCCCCGACATGATTCACCGTTCTGTGCCACTGCTGCTGATTCATCACCTTCAACTCCACTCAATTGCTGTTTCATCCTGTGAACTAGCGTTCTACTGAACGCTTGGCCTCTTCCTATTGTCAGTATGCCCTTGCCAACACGATGGAGGGGAATGTACGGCCCAGGCGAGGAAGCAGCTCTTGTGGCTAAGTTGGATCTGGCTCTTCTCCCGTACTTCAGCGTTATCTACTTCCTATTTAACCTTGAACGACGAAGCTACCAGCACGCATACATCTCTGGAATGCAACAGGATATTGGGTTTGAGGGCAAGCAGTTCAACTACATGCTCTCGTATTTTCTAGTCGGCTTTGCACTCTCTCAAGCTCCATTTACAACTCTGTTAGGCGTACTACGTCCCCGCTACGTCTTTTTTGTCGCCAATATCAGCTGGGCACTGCTGACTCTTATCTCCTTTTGCCTCACAACCGTCCAACAATTCTACATTGTCAACTTCCTAGAGGGAATCTTCACTTCGGGTGCGTTTGTAGGTGCACACTTCATGATGGGATCCTGGTATAAGCGACACGAGCTCGGCAAAAGGGCAGCATTGTTCGTATCGCTAGGGCATTTTGGCTCCATGACTGGAGGATGGATCCAGGCAGGTCTTCTTACCTCTCTTGATGGCAAGAGTGGATTGCCTGCTTGGCGCTGGATGTTCATCATTGTATTTGTACTGACGATGCCGTTTGTAGCACTCGGTTTCATTGTCATTCCTGACCTTCCTGAGCACTCGAATGCCTGGTTTCTTTCTCAAGAAGAAAGAAAGATGGCTGTTGAGCGGCTGGTTGGTCGGACGCGCGGTCATGAAGAGCGGTTTGGACTCTTAGCCATCAAACGTGCCCTGAAGTCATGGCAGTTTTGGCTCATGCCTTTCCTCTTCTTCCTGTACGGCGTATCGGTGCAGATGCTGGGGAACAACGTCATGTCGCTTTGGATGAAGTCTCGCGGCTACTCCACGATTCTAATGAACAAGTACCCAACGGGAATCTTCTTCTGTTCCATCATTGGCACACTGGGCTACTCAGTACTGTCGGATGCGCTGAAATCGCGCTGGCAGGCGTCGGTAGCTATCGGTCTCACGTTCACTGTCTGTTGCCCAATCCTGTTATCCGACGCAAGGGACGGCGCCAAGTTCTTTGCCTTCTATGCTTTAGGAACGTGTCTCGCGCCGCAAGCACTCTGGTTTACTTGGTGTGCCGATGTCACTGCTCACGATTTGTATTTGCGAAGTGTAGTCACTGGATGGATGAATGCTGTGGACGAGGCGTTTATTGCCTGGTGGCCCATTGTCTTCTATCCCGTTACCGATGCACCCTCGTACACGCTTGGCTACGGGTCTTCGCTTATTCTTGGAACTCTCATTGTTCCAACTGTCGGCTTGGTTGTCTACCTCGAGAGACGTGACCAGCGAAAGCTAACTCCACCTGAGGTTGATGCTGATGACGATGATTTCGATACCGAAGCTAGCCAAGAAGACCTCGAGGCGGCTCCTATTATCCGGAAACCGGTTACACAGTACTCTGCTATTGATACCCTGTAAACATCAAAGCAACATAGACTCTATTTATTTTCTTGGATTCACAACTTTACATGTCTAGGATAATCAGATAATCAACTAATCATTGTTTAATATGTACAGCGGCGCAGGTCTGTCAAGTAACACAATATATCAGGAAGTAAGTAGTAGATAGTCCATGGGAGCGGGGGCCTCACTCAGTCCACATTTAGGCCGATGCCTCGACCTCGGCGGTCTCGGCAGTTCCGTTGGTCTCAGTCTTCTCAGCAGTCTCGGGCTCGGTCTCGAGCTTGGCGATCTCGGCCTTGGCACGCTCCAGACGTTCAGCAGTGACACGAGCCTCGTTCTCCTTGTAAAACGCAATCTTAGCCTTGATCTTCTCAACGGTCGCGGGAACATCGTCCTTCGACACGGGAACACCAATGTTAAGAGTAGCCAGGTCGTCAATAATGCCAACGTTGAGCTTCAGCTTGCTGTCATTACCACCGCGCTTCTTGTTCTTCTTTCCACCAGTACCAGCGAAAAGGAAGTCATCATCCGACTTCTTGATGATGGTGGCACCCTCGGGGATACCCTCAACCTCACGCTGCTGAGCCTTGGCAGCCAGAGTGTCGTCACCAGCACGAAGGGTTGAGACAGGACGCTTGTACTCGGGGTCAAAGTGCACAAGCAGGTTCTCGGCAACATCAATCTGAGCTGCAAAAGCGGGCTCGCTGGCAGCCTCAAGCTTGGCCTGGGCCTCCTCACGCTTCTTGGCCTTTTCGCGCTCAACACGCTCAGTCTTTTCACGCTCAATGCGCTCAGTACGCTCGGCCTCGGCTTGGGCACGGAACTCACGCGACTGGGTGTAGAAGGCGTCCTTGTGCTTGACAATTGCGTCCCAGGCAGCCTCACGGACCTTCTGAGCCTCGTCACGCTTGCTGAACAGAGACGAGCGGTTCTGGTAAGACTTCTGCTGAGCGTCGTGGATCTCGTTGAGCTTGCTCTTGATCTCCTCAAACTGCTTGTCCATGGCAGCCTTTGAGCTGTTGGGAGGCAGAGTAGCCTTAATGGCAGCGATCTTGGCCTTGTCGGCATCAAGCTCCTCCTGTAGCTTGGTGATGGCGCCAAAGTTGACGCGCGACTTCTTGAGGTTGGAAATGTCGGTGAAGTAACGTCGCTCGTCCACGAGACGCAGCGTTCCGGAGTCAACCTCCTGCTCAAGCGACTGGATGCGGGCGTTGAGGTCGTCAAGCGAGCGGAACTTAGTGCGCGACTGAAGGGCCTCAAGCTCCTTCTTCTTGCGCTGGATGGCCGTGTCGAGAACCTTAATCTCGTCGAAGATAGAGCCACGAGTCTTGCGCGACTCTGCCTGCTCAGCCTTGAGCTCGTTAAGGCGAGCCAGCAGCTTCTCACGCTCCGGGTTCTGAGGAGACGAAGAGCCACCCATGGCGCTCTTGACTGCCTCACGAGCGGAGTTCAGCTGAGCCTCGGCACTCTTGAGAGCCGCCTCCAGCGTCTTGAGCTCCGACTCAAAAGCCTCCTTGTTGGGACGAGTGACCCGTTTCTTCTGTTCGGTGGACATCTGAAGTTAGCTAGGGATTCTCAAAACAAGAGAGTAACGGAAAACTGTGATCTCGTGCTCCAATGCTATTCGAAAGCTCTCAAACTGCAACATTTGAGTAGATCAGACGTGACAATGGAAAGCAGATGTTCGAACCCGGCTGTAAAAGCGACTAGACTCAAATGCCACCGCAATCCTCACAACAGAGTGTACAGCTGATTTGGACCTAACAGTCATTGGTCAACCGTCTCGATTGGGTTTATTCTGTAAGATCGAACCACAATGGCACGCAGTATTAAAACAGCCCGTGTACCAGCTTATTTTGCTTCTGCTTCTTCGAGGAATAGTTTACTACCACTTTCAAAACGAGTCATACGCCCAAACTTGAATCTTTGAATCAAAGTAGTGCACAAAACTCTGCCCGTACTATTCGAAGTTCACGAGATCCAGCAAATCGAGAAGAACGTTTGGCAAATAACACCGCATAGGAGGTAGACAACAAGCCAAACCGTCAAGGGACACTCACTTTTTCAAGTATGCAATGTAAACTGAAGAAGACGTAAACCGAAACGTGGAACAAACTGGAAATTTCACAGCTTAGTCACCTTATAGGTATGCATGACATAATATGGGCACGGGCCAGCCTGGCAGCGCGTCGAGGGTACGGAACACTTCCTCGAGTCTCTAATGGGGACGACATGCTGGAAAAGTTGCTCTAGCGTTCATTCATTTCATTAGTTTCAGATCTGTGCTTGACGTGGTTCTGGCTAATATATGATAGCAGATTCATCGAGATATGAACAAAAAAAGAGCGTCTACCCCTCTGACCAAATTTGAAATATGCCATAACAGCTGTGAATTGGAGATGCAGCATTAATCGGATTGGAAGCATTATTCAATTGTAAACTTATGTGGAGCCTTTTATTACTTGACTGTGGTTCATGTGGCTTATTTGGTGATATAAAATTTTTGGAGCTGTTCTCATGTTCTCAGCGGGGTTACCAAAAGCCAAGACTGCCGGTCACTTGCGTCGATGGTTGTAGATCCACGGTAGTCCATTGCGACCGGTCTTTCATCCGGTATAATGGGCAAATCCTTTTAAATGGAGTACAAAATAGGTACATATATGATCAGGGAGGTCCCAGTTATCTTTCGAAGAAGACTTTTAAACCTCGTGACATGGAAAGCTAGTTCAATAGGGGTATCCACCAGAAACTGTTGCCTTCACCGTGATATGCCAATAAGACAATAGTACGTGGCTGATGAATACGCCCGCTATACTAGTGAAGGTCCAGGCCTACATCTTACGAATAAACGCGGCGCCCCAGGCGTGCCTAGGTCGGTGCTGCTGGACTCGCACCTCGATTGGTTTCAGTAGGGGGCCTAAACAGGAACAGAAACTCTAAGCTAAACGCACGGCATGCCGCCCGTGATTATCGGTAGTCTGGTTCTAGTAGTATCTATCGCTCGGCACATGCAGCTGGAGTTGCCCGTTCTGGTGAGGTGTTTTACGAAGAGTCCGAAATGGACCGAGATTGAACTCCATCACACGCCCGCCGAACCTTGATGCCTTAGGCGGATTAACCGTATAGAGTGTAGTAAACAGACCATCTAACAGTTGTAATTTCCCCAGAAAATGCCGCGCAATTTGTCGGCTTTGGTCTGGACTCCATTTAGGTTGAGGTTTGTTTTTTGTCACCGACGACAATGGCTGGACTGTGGCTTCTACACAGCCATCTTCCCAGTCGTGATTCTGTCCCGAAGTCTCTCCTTTTACAAACTCCCACCATGCTCTAGCGTTGTAGATTCTGGAATCAACACTCTACCTTTGAGGATTGAAAGGTCTGCAGGAAAACTGCCTAGCAAAAGATCGGCGCTTGATACACTACTTTGTGCATATGCGCTAGCCGAATGGGTTACTTCTGCTGTCGAGCGCTGCATGGCGGGTTAGGTCCCGACGGCGGGTAGGAAGTAACTCCGGGCGTAAAAGCAACGAACGATGAGCTAGGCAAAGCAGTAAGCTCCATACGCCCTTTGGACTGCCATTAATCGTTGGAAATGTGGTTCTGAATGCCTTGATGCAGTTAGTGATAGGAAATAGTCCTGTTAAACAGTCTGTTAAACAGTGTCCTTTGAGTCGTATTAGTGGCCATTTTCAAATCCTAGAGTCTCGTGAGAGCCGAACATCATGACTGCTAAAGTCACCCGTCCAGCAAAGTAACCTTATTCTGCGCCACCAGGTACTTTGTGCCGATGACTAGTAGCCTTGATTAGCTACCGGACGACACGAGCTCTTGGCCGAAGGTTTGCGATTATATATAGCGAGGCCATTTCCAAGATTAATAGTTTGTCATATTTTTATAATCCTCCAACAACTTCATCTCATATGAGCAAATCTCCTTCGAAATTCGCAAACCTGATTACTCCGCCGTAATTGTCTCGAACCTGCTGGCTAGCCCTTTATTATGAGCCTTTCTCCGAGACTGGTGCCTTCGGGAAACAGACCACGCAAGTCTACACTGACCCAGCAGCAGAAAAACAAGAAACGGCAGCGCGCGACGCCAGCACAACTTGCTGTCCTACGTCCAGCGTTTGACCGAAACCCTACGCCGTCTGCAAAGACCCGAGAGGAGATTGGCAGAAGCATCGATATGACAGAGCGCTCTGTGCAAATATGGTTCCAGAACACTCGCGCAAAACTGAAAAAGTGCAACCGTACTCAAATGTCCTATGGAGAAATGGCTGCTCATGAGTCCATGTCAAAGCTTCAGGGAGATTTTTTCATGGCTTCTCCGTCATCCATCACGGATTCGCCTATTGATTCAAGCAACGCGTCTCCAGCTCACTCCTTTTCAGCGGACTCATTTCCCGACAGTCGCGTGGCAAAGTCATCAAACTATATCACATTTTCGTGCACATCGCTCAGCATCGGTAACTGGCAGCGCATTTCGAGCACTTTCCCAACTCTTGGTACCAACAGCGACCTCCTTGTTTACTATTGTCCCTCTGAGCTCACATTTACCTATATTATGCAGTCGGGAACGACATGGTTCAAGATCGAGTATCCCTCCAAGATAGTCGAGAATGTTTCGATCGCATCTGGCGGTGCTAACATGGGCCATATCACTATTCGGCTTATTGGAAAGCCCTTCTTTTACACGAAGACAAAGGGGGCAGATATCTGGATGCATTCTGGTGACTTCTCAGCTGGCGAACAAGCTTCGCGTTACTTTGTACATCACCTGTCGGGTCCATACAACCGACTCTGTGAACAGATGAGAAGATTGTACTCGTTTCAGCCGTCAAAGGTATCAGATACCATGCTGACACCACCACATACGGCAAGCACTGAAGCTCCGGTGCGAAGCTTTGAAGATGTTCTGGCGAACATTAGTGACGACATGCGCTTCTGGCCTAGCACAGAGCCAACAGCAGCTCGTTCGACACCTGCTTTAATGGTGCCCATCAGACCGTTTGGAGGACCCCAAGATCTGTTAACTCATGGGACGCCAGCTTCTGACTATGATTTATCCACGTCCCCAGCAATGGGACCGCCCAGTCCTCTTGACGGGTTCAGAGCTTCCGTATATGACCATGCTGACGCTTCTTTCACCACTGATTTTGTCCCGGCAAGCTCGGCAATCACCCGATATGTGGATAGAATTCATATCACAATACCAAGAACCCTTCAACAGACGATTAGCCTTGAGCAAGCCGATGTAGAGATGGGCTCTCAGGCTATCCATCCTGATCTCAGGAATATGGCTTCAGTGCCTCCGACAGTTGACGACCAACAAGCTGAGTTAGTTTCAGATCTCCCGGGCGCTGCTGAAGAGTATCACAGCGTTAGTTCAAAGCATCCAGCAGAACAGGATCACGAACCATACTCGCTCGCTATCGCTGAAAGCGCTTCAGCCCAGCCCACTGATGTGTTACCTGGAGAATTCAACCTCGATTTCGATGTTAACTTTGATGACAACTTTGCCCTGTACGACTATGAGTCCTCACCAGTTTTTTAAATGGAAGTACCTTTTAATTGGCTGTTATTAGTGGAAGCAAGCAAAATGACCCGTTGAATAGCAGCAATTAGATATAAATGACAACTATGTCTGGAGTTGATAAAACTGGCAGCTCTTCATGAACATAGAGACGAACGAAGATTAGTTATGCGGCAAAGAGATTGCAAAATGGATTGCGATGCTTCGTTTAATGCGGGATGATGATGGTGTTAACAAGTTATGTAGAGCAGTTGTACCGACGGCTAGCTCTTGGCTAGCCGAAGTCTAGATGCTAGTAATAAGCTAGAGAGAGCGTTCAGTTGAAGCAATAGTTGAATATTGCTAGTAGTTCTGAACATTCGCCTATTTTATTAGGTTTCTCGCGCAATGGTACTTTTATTAAGGGATCATATGCATGTATATGCAGGGACTGGGTCATCTAGCACACGGGCGCATCAAATGCTAGGGGACTTAAAATGCCAGATTACCGGAAGAAGAAGTTGTAGAGAGTTGAATGTGGGGTGGTAACATGTAATGTTTGTGTAAAACTGGACTGGAGAGAGAGATAGGGGAGGAGTGACCAGAAGGACAGACTAGTCGTCGGGGAACACGTATAGGGATAAGTAGGCTAAACGAGGCACCGTGAACAGGTGAATGAATTTTCGGGAGACCATAGGTACACTACTACAGTTTATAGCCAGATGAGTCAGGTATTCTGGGTAAGCAGTAGATCCTTTGATAGGTGTTCAGAGGAGTAAGCAATTTAAAAATGACCGCTAAAAGCGTAAAGCAAGTACTAAGAAAGGTAATGCTACGAGACCGGAGAACCTGGCTTGCAATGAAAAAGAGCATATGCCGCCATTTGCCATATAAACATCCGGCTACCTTCCCCCTAGCAGGCGTGGATCATGACCGTTGGATCCGGGCATGGAGATGCTCTTATGCGCGCGCACCCCTACACCAGCCGTTCGGTACACTGCCGTGTTCAATCTCTCAGAGCTTATCCTCTTACAACAGAATTGTCACTTGATACAGACAGTTTGACTCTAAATTCGCGACCATTGATAACCCATTGGCAGTGACATTTGGTAGAAAAACTCGATCTGGCACAAACCCTTTTGGCTTGTGATTCTGTGGATTGCCTAACTGACAAGAATGCGAGGTCCGGGCAGCTCGGCTCTACGGGCCACTTGGTGGCTGCTGCTCGCCACTGTGACTGCGCTTGTGTCGGCAAGTGAGATGAAATTGGTAAGTATCACGAATGACAGTGTCAATCAAATGTTTTAAGGTGCCAATGGCTTGGCATTCGCCGAAAACTCATTGGCATGTCGTGAAGTTGGTTTTCCGCGCGCCCTATGTCGGCAACTAACACCAAGTCAAGCGACTCGTCGCACAAATTGGCATGTGCTGGTATCTACTCAAAGCAGGACTGGGGTGGATCCAAAGAGGCGTACATTGAAGTTGTATTCAATCCTCAGAAGGACGATGGCAAACGCGCCGACACAGATTGGATCTCTATGATCATCTTTGAGTATCGTAACATCGACATGATTGGTGCCTCACTACCTGGAAGCGCCAACAAGAAGTTCATTTGCGACGAGGAGGCTGTAGCTGCGGATCTGTGTACGACTGACCACATTGGCACTTTCCTTGTATCGCACGGTGCCAACCTCACCATCATTAGTGACGACGGCCAGAAGCGCGACACCAACGAGTATGGCGAGGAGATCCCTCCGCAGTACGCCGAGATTGCCACTGCTCGCATTGACGTTACTTCTCCGAAGGCCATTCACTATCCCATTAAGCGCAGTGGCTACTACTGTGTGTCATCGTTCCCGGGCAACCCGAGCCTCAAGTTCACGGGTGTAGCCGTTTACCAGAACGCGTTTGGCCAGCTTGCCGCCAGCCAGATCCCCAAGCTGCCGTTCTACGGCGGTGCTGCGCTCGCATACCTTGTTGTGTTTGCTCTGTGGATGTTTTCCTATGTCCAGCATCGGTCGGATATTCTTCCTGTTCAGAACTACATCACGGCCATCTGTGGGTTCCTAGTGGTGGAGATGATTGTTATCTGGGGCTACTACGATCTGGTCAACTCAAAGGGCTCCTCAGCAGGTACAATGGTGTATTTGATATTTGTGTCGGTGCTTAACGCATTCAGAAATGCCTTTACTTTCTTCCTGCTGCTCATCGTCTGCCTTGGATACGGCGTTGTTAAGCCCTCGCTGGGTGACCTCATGTGGAAGTGCCGCGCGCTTGCTGGTGCCCACTTTGTGTTTGCCGTTATGTTCACTGTCACTTCGTATGTTGTATCTCCAGACTACACTGGAAGCCCCATGATCCTCTTATTGATTGTTCCGCTTGCCCTGACAATGACGACATTCTATGTGTGGATTCTGTCGAGTCTCACAACGACCATCAAGCTTCTGGAGCAGCGCAAGCAGCATGTAAAGGCCCAGATGTACAAGAACTTGTGGCGGATTCTACTCGGATCCATTATCATCATCTTTGGATTTTTCTTCGTGAACTCCCTCCTGTATGCCGGTGAATCTGTTCTCGAGTTTGTTACCAATCACTGGCAGTCGCGCTGGTTCCTGCTCGATGGCTGGCTCAACGTCGTGTACTTCATTGACTTTTGCCTTGTGGCCTTTATCTGGCGCCCCACCGCCAACAATAGACGGTTTGCCATGTCAACAGAGCTGGCACAAGATGAGAATGATGCACAGGAGTTTGAGATTGGTTCGTTGCGCGAGTCGCTTGACGAAGAACAGATGGCCGGACCTGGAGATAGGGACGGCACGTCGCTCGCCAGCTTCTCTGCTCCTCCCGAGTATCGTGGAGCAGGCAACAATGATGACGACGATGACCGTCCTGCAGCTGCCAAATACTTTGCTCCTCGTGAGAAGAAATCGAAACCTGTAGAGGATGAGGGTGAGACGATGTTTGCCGTGGGAGACGATGAAGACGAGGATGAGGCTCCTACTCCCACAACGTCACAAACACACAGAGATACAACAACTTACGATGAGTGGAACGAGGAGGATGATGGTGGTGATGACGACGAAGAAGAGCTTGATCTGGACAGTGATGAAGACGATGCTATCTTCAATGAATCGCAGCACTTGCGCAAAAAGAAGACTGCTTAGTCGCAAAAGTGAAGAGGTTTTCTTTCCACGCCATATACAGCAAGCATATTTGTAGTTAAAAATTCCACTACGGGAAGTTTATATTCATGATATAATAGGCGATGTCATAGAAGACGAAGCCTGATGATAAGATCGATTTCATAATCGAGGAAGAGGACTAGACGTGATCTTCTCTCCTACTTCGTTGGAAGTGCGGCTAAAAACTATCAGCCGCATCATTGAGCCGCACATCCCCATAGTTCCAACGTGTAAATACGACGCCTTCACTGAAACTTAACTTTGTCATTTACCCACCACACCCCGGGACAATGGACAGCTTCTCTAATCTGCAATGGGGCGCGGCTTCCGGCGGATCGCGAGCAAGCTCGAAACCAGCCTCGCAAGCCGGCTCGCGGCCCGAGTCCCGGGCAGACTCGTTCCAAGGATTGGCTGCTAGCTTTGATCTGTCCACGAAGCCTAAGAAACTCGAATCAATGACTTTGGACGAGCGCAAACGGTACCTAGCGCAACAGGGGGGAAATGGAGGATTGAATCCTGTTAACTCCAACTCCAGTTCTGTTGCGTCTGGACCCGCTACTTGGTCAGGTCTCGACCTTCTAGCTGGAGGCATCGGTGAGAGCGAAAGGGCCTTCGAGGCTCCTCCTCCTTCTCGGCCAGCGGCGACGCCAGCTTCAGATGATAACATCGACGATCTTTTTGATGTCTTCAACAAACCGCAAACTCCAGCTCCGGCTGTCGAGTCGGTAAAACCAAGTCCTGTTCCGACACCGGATCCCCGTGCTGCTTCACGTCAATCGTCCCAACAGCCAGCACAAGGCAGCTCACATGAGAGTTCTCGGGTCGCTTCACGAGCAAGCTCCCGTATTGGCTCTCGCCCTGGTGGAGGAAGCTCATTTGACACTCCTGACCTGTCAGACTCTGAATCGTTTACCGAGGGCACTATTCGTGTAGGAACCCCTCAGGACCCTCGTAAGAGTGCAGCTATGGACGCTGCTATTGCAGAACTTGTCGATATGGGATTCTCCGTGAAGCAGTCGAGACATGCGCTGTCAAGAACTCGCACTGGGGTCGACGTGCGCGAAGCTATAGACATCATCATGGAGGAAGCGCATAAGAAGAGCAATCCAGGAGCTGCCAGCGAATCCCGCAGGTCCGCCAGATCCTCTCAGAATTCAGGCGAAGATATTGGCAAACTTGCTCAAGACCTGTCGACTCAGTTTATTTCCAAGGCCGGAAGTCTATTCAGTCAAGGACGCAAAAACCTTGCGAAGGCCATTGAACAGTACAACTCAAGCGGAAGTACTTCACCCGATGGTACGCCTGCGTGGATGCGCGATGCTCAAAAGTATGAACGACGAGGGGGTGGTGCAAGTGATCCAGAAGTCCCAGCTGCTCGGCGGGGCAGTCCACTTGTCACTGATGAAGCAATGAACCTAGAACAAGACCGCGACGACGTGCTTCCGCGACGTCCTCCTCCCCGTACCCGGAACCGTGAGGAACCTACACAGGTTTCATCTCGCAGTGACACTCGGGATCCCCAGAAGCCTAAATGGATGGAGCCGAATAGATCTGCCATCGCAGCTGAAACAACCAGAGGACAGCCACCACAAGCACCCCAGCGGCCCAGCATGCCGGCTCCACCTCCAAGCCGTGCTCAATTGATGAGACAAAAGCAGCAATCTCTGTTGGAAGAAGGCATGTATGTGTCACCACATCGACGTGCTGCTGCGGCTTCCAAGGAGCGTGAACCAGAGCCTCCGAAGCCTCGTGCCAAGGCTCCCCCGCGAGCACCCAGCCCTGTCAAACCAAAGATCCCGTCTAGAGAGCCAATTCATATCTCCTCGACAGCTCTGACGATGTCTGTCTCTGCGCGTGAACAAGGAAATGAAGCATTCAAGCGGGGCGACTTCAGTCAAGCGGTTGTTTACTACTCACAGGCGCTGGAATCTATCCCTCCGAAGCACCTTCTGCGAACTGTTATTCTCTCTAATCGTGCCGCTTGCCATATTAAATGTGGAGATGCCAAGTCGGCGGTTGTAGACGCAAACGAGGCTCTCGATATCATTGGGCCTGGCAATGGTGCTAATGAAGAAGCTGAACCTGGTAAGCCGCTTAAGACGATTTGGTCGAAGCTCGTCACCCGCAAGGCAGAAGGCTGCGAAAATCTTGAAAAGTTTCAGGATGCTCTGGACGCATGGAGCCTACTCCTCAATAATGGGTTCTCTTCAGATACAGCACTTGCCGGGAAGAGACGCTGTCAGGAAGCTCTGGCGCCAAAAGCGAAGCCCAAACCTGCCCCCAAACCTGCACCGACCAGAGCAACGTCAGCTGCTTCTTCTGGGCCCCAATCAGTGGCTGGTAAAGCAGCATTACAGCGCATCAAAGATGCTCATGCCACGGATGCACAATCAGAGACGGAGCGATTTGCCCTTCATGACAAGGTAACTACTCGTATAGAATCATGGCGCAACGGTAAAGAAGAGAACCTTCGGGCTCTTCTGTCGTCGCTTGAGTCCATTCTATGGGAAGGTTCTGGCTGGAAAAAGGTATCACTGGCGGAGCTCGTGCTGCCTAAGAAGGTCAAGATCATGTATATGAAGGCAGTGGCTCGAACGCATCCCGACAAGATTCCTGCTACTGCAACTGTTGAACAAAAAATGATTGCCGAGGCTGTCTTCATCACGCTGAATAAGTCTTGGGATCAGTTCAAGGTTGCCAACAACTTGTCATAACTAGCATAGTGCTACGGGAAAAACGCCTGAAGATAATCTCAGCATAAACCTCGTGCTTCAATCCCAAGCAACTATATAGCACAATTCATCTTTACAGAAGCTTCGATGCCAGTTTCCTCAACCTGTAACGTAAGTCCACTTACTACTCTACGAACCAAACTGAGGCTAACACAGTAGAGCTACTTCATACAATGCTGTAATATAAACTATCGAATAGAATATGAACTCTGCCTAACTATAGTACAAATAGCTAAATTGTTCATGATGAAAATAAATAAAGCTGCTCAGGAGCCACAGCAGCTTAGGCGTCGCCATCTGTCTTCAAAGCAGTAGCTTCGGCTAGTGCCTTTTCGTAGGTTTTAATTGCGACATCGAGAGACTTTGCAAGAGAAGAAAGCGAGAGTCGAGCATCTTCTTTGTCTTGCTCAGTTACAGCAGCGCCTATCACTGAGTCAATTCGCGCAAAGGAATTCCGAAGCGCGCTTACAAACTTTGTGAGTCCGGCAGCTTGCGACGGGTCTCCAGAAAGATAAGCCGACCAGAAGTGATGAAGAAACTCGACTGAAGTAGCGTGGCAGATTTGCACATCATCAATGAGCTTTTTGCCTGAATCGGCTTCCCAGCGCGCAATTTGAGCAGCTGCAGTCGATTCAAGGGCTTGCAACCCAAGAATATCTGTAACCTGATCGCGAGCAGCAGAGATTTCATCGGCATTCGACCAGGATTCTTTGAAATCTATTGGACCTTGAAAGCTCTCTCGAAGAGCGGACCGCTGACTTTCGTCGGCACCACTGGATGAATCTTGGGTTACAGCCGATCCGCCATTCATAACAGTTTCGTTAAGCAGTGTTATCTTGGCGTGGACGTCATTTACATCCTGAGACTCAAGATCTGCGAACTTGAGCTGCTCATCTAGATTATCTTCCGTATTACTGGTGGATGATGCAACTGTCGCTGCCGATGTGTTACCATGCAGCATGCGCTGACTCAATGAGTTCATGGAACGAATCAGAGAGATAGCACTGACATCATATTTTCCAGGCTGCATCGTGATGTCAGGTCGATTGCCAAGCTTCTGTGGATCGTTCTCTTCGTTTCCCTCAACGTCAATGAACTGCGGTACACGATGAACAGGAGGCGCATCAGGGCCCTCGTCACCCGCAGCTCTTTTCATGCCTGCCTGGACGCTGTCTGCAAGAGAATCTTGCTCTTGCTCATACAACCTCATGTACTTGTCATCGAGAATAGCGTCGATAGGATGTGACACGGCCACCTTTTCGCCACGAAGGCGGCGAAATAGTCGGGAAGTAAAGAATCTTTCCCAAAAATTTCCCTCTGCCATTTTGGTTGGAACATTATCGTTGTACGCCTTAGCAACAAGCGGGTACTGTTCAAAGATATCTTTTATCTTTTCGCGCGTCAAGGACATATTGATGCGGTTGTCAGCACCAACAGTCGGCTTGATGGTCCCCAAAACATTGTAAGCTCCTCGTTTTTGTGACGAGCTGAGCGCGTAGGATCTTAGCATGTGTAGACGCATACTCCAAAACTTGCCAGGATCGAGCCCGCCCTCGATGACCGTCTCTTGAAATCGCTTGAACAATTCTTTATTTTCCTTGAGAAACGCTTGCTGCAAGCTCAGATTCGCAAGAAGCTTCTTCGAGTCGACATCTACGATGCTTCGCTTAGTGGCTGCTGGTGTAGTCGATCCATTCGAGTTCGAGGTCGCCTTCGATTTTATCGTCTGTACAAGTTTCTGAAGCGTAGATTTACAATTATCCATCACGGCACGGTCAAGAAACGCGAACCGGTAGCTCTGTGGTTCTCCTTCAGACTGACAGATAATTTGCAGCTGTAGAACTGCCGATGTCGGGGGCGTTGCCTGCAAATCTTGTTAGCCATAGTGAGAAGAGACCAAACGCTTTAACTTACTGGACACCGACTCCAAATCAACACGTACAGGAGCCCGAGATCCCTCTTTCTGAGGTTGCCACACTAAGACCCTGTCTTCCAGGATCTCAATTGATCCAGGCTCCTTCTTGTGTTTGGCAACGAAGCTTGGCATGGTGCTCTGAAAGTAGAGATCCAGAGTTCATATATATAAGAGATTACCCGGAAATCAGCCGTGCGCTCAGGGGGTTTATACCACCTCGAAGGGACCCAACTTTGTCAGAAAACTTATCTATTCATGCTTAATTACAGTAAAAACATAGGCACTATCGCAAGGTACTTTACACAGTAGACCTAGATCTCAACAGAACGGTATAGAAGGATGAGAGCAGAATCGGACTCACCACCGCCGGACAGGGTCTCAATCTTAGCCTCGTCGACCTCGGAGACCTTGTCGTCGTTGAATCTCCACCATTTACCCTTTTCTTTGTCGTTGCGTGTAAAGCATTGGTAATGACCGGAATCAGCCGTTGAACCGCCATGTGTAACAATAGCAGCAAGTTCGTAGAGACCAAGTGCATTGTACGACGGGTCCTTGGCAAGCTCAGGGTCCATTTTCTCCTTGACCTGCTCTCTCCACTTCTCAAGCTGCCAATCAGCAACGGTTCCATCAGCGGAAATGGCCTTTGGTGAGTCGTCACCAGCTTCGACCTTCGGGTCGAAGCGAGCACGCTTAACCGATCGCACCAGCTCCTCCTTCTCCTTCTCAACCTCACGGAACCGGTCACGTGCAGGAATCAGCTTCTTGCGAAGCTCCTCGGAACACAGCTCAGTGGCATCGTACTGGAATGGAAACTCGACTTTGCGGAGAATCTTACTTTTCTTCTGGGTATCTCGACGCCAGAAAAAGCGAATGTAATGAACAGTCAGGTACTTCGGCAGACGTGTGATACGCTTCTCGAGAGTAAACTCGGCGTCGCGACCGAGCTCTTCACTGCGTTGCTCACGTACCTCCTTCAGTCCAGCCAGCAGACCGTCACGTAGAAAATTCGTGGTAATAGAGATATGGCAATCAAGTTTGAGGAATGGCTCTGTGGTAACTGTCGGCGTCTGCGATTTACGGGCTTCATCGGAAAGAGCAGCATCCGTACAGCTGAGGGTAACCTCTACAGTACCGCCAAAGTACTTGTCCACAAACGAGTCACCCGAATCACCAATCTTGATTTTGGGGCGGATCTCCGTCAGCATCTGAGACCAGGCTTCTTCGGCATCCTGTTGCTTGTGGCCGCCGTGCTCAGGATCGCGCTCATTAAACTGCGGGAACTCTCGGCGAAACAACTCAATGAACAGCGAAGGCGAGTAGGCTCGGGTCGTTGAACTCATGCTTTTGTACAGATCGCGCAAAGCAGCTGTCATGTCGATAGGCGCGGGAGGACCCAGGAAAGCAAGGCCACCGGCACTGCCCTTGTACTTGTCGAGACTCTCCTTCAGTTCGGGTACCGTGCGAAGCGCCTGAAGCGTGGAGTTAGCGTAACAAGTATTGCCAAGGTTTACAAGACCATTGGGAGTTGTCGATACGGTGGCCATCTGGAGATCTGTCATATCCTCAGCAAAAACAGGCGTTGGTGGTGGTTTTGGCAGCTCTCCAGCAGTGCCCAGTAACATGAACTGATGCTTAGGCTGCAACTTCAGATGTGTGAGGTCTTCGTCATCACGAACCTGGCCACCCTTGACCAGAATCTTCTGGCGTTCAGGAGGAACTCCTGTCAGCGAGAAAAGCTGCATTTTAAACGTGAGTCCTGTCTCCGAGGGGTCGACGTCGACATCGTACGTCTTACCCGCGTGTTTCACGATCACCGGAATTTCGGACATTTGTTGTGTAAATAGAATTAAGTACAATCAAGCACAAGCAAAACCACAAACTCTATAACTTCTGTAGGAATACAAGGAAAACAAGAGCCTCTTGCTCAGAAGAATGAGCCTTCAATTGATCCGCTTTCAAAGGTACAAGGAAGAAGATGAAAGCGGCAAACACCACGAGGAGGCAACGTAATACGCGATCAAGGCAAGGGTTTGAGTTAATACGGATAAAAGCATAGACGGTATGGATAACTGCATAAATAACGAGGAGCGAGATATGGGGCAGAAAGCAGCTCAGACGCGCGCTGACTGGAAAACGACAATGGAAGCTTGCACTTCGGGATTGTCGATGAGAACATGGACGGATGGATCAATAAAGTGACCAGACTCCAGATGAGGCGTAGTTCCAATAAATACAAGGTCACGGGGCGAGGGAGGTGTCTTGAATGAGCTTTCAATAGAGCCACGGACGTTCTTGAGAACTGGCGTCTGAATAAGCGTAATACGCGGGCGAATTGACGACGTTAGAGACTCTACAATATGACCAGCATAATCCCAGGCCTCGGACGCGCCAATAGTAACGTCATCGTCATCGTTCTCAACGGATGCAGCCGTCTTCTCAGGCTTCATGACTACATCAATAACAACTTCGACCTCGGAACTCTCAGCCATCTGGATAGCTAAGCCAAGGGCCAAGCTATCGATGGCCACGCTGCGGAAAATAACGTGAATGCGTCGTGCACGGCCAAAAGATCCATTGCTTTGAGAAGATCGCTTCGTCTCAACCGAACTGCTGACACCTCGATCAACAAACAGCGCAATGTGACTCGAAGCCGATGTGAACAGCTCTTTGAGGAACACAGCACGCTCCGATGAGGAGCTACCGGGTGTTGAAGGCCCAGAATCAGTCATAGGTAGCATGCCCAGCGGCTCACGAGATCGCGACTGGTTCCATGTTACTAGCAACAACTCGTCCTTGCCAGGAGTGTGGGATGTCAGATAGGAAGCTTGATCTCCACTCGACACATAGGACAGCGTTCCGTGGAAGGCGACGTCGCTCATCTGGCTGAACGAGTTGACGACACTAAGCAGAGGATCGTCCTCGGTGTCTACCTGAGTGTCCGAGGTTGCCTGGATAAGGTCATGGGTACGCTGCGACAGCTCTATAAGGTTGATGCCATGAACACGCACATTCCGCTCAACAGCGGACAAAAGCTGGATAACCAACATCGAAGCAGGGATAGCCTTGACATCACTGAGAAGAGTAGTCAACTTACTGACACGAGGCAGACCCGGTTCTTTGCCATCACCTCCTGAAGGAGGTGTTGATCCATCCGCAAGCTGGACGCTACTGCCGCGAAGAAGCGCTACCTTTTGACGGTATGCAGGCGTGTAGACGAGTAGAGTAAGAGGAGAGGTCAAAAAGGTCGTGACAAGGGTCATGACAATAAACATGGTAAAGACCTTCTCGGAGATGATCTTGGCATTAAGACCTGTAGTCAGCACGACAATCTCCACAATACCTTTACAGGACATAAGGATACCGACAGTGAGTGATTCCTGCCAATAGAGGCCGTTGAGACGGGCACCAATCATTCCTCCTACAACCTTGCCAATGAAGGCAATGAATATAAGAGCAAATACGTAACCCCAAATGGTACCAGTGTTGAGGAGACCAACGTTGCAGCTGAGACCTGCAAGGGCGAAGTAGAGCGGAATGAGGATAACTGAGATGAAATCCTCAATTTTGGCTGTCAGTTTGATAACGAAGTCGTTGTCGCGTGGAACAATAACACCAATGATGAAGGCACCAAAAATAGGGTGGACTCCAATGATGTCAGTGAGAAAAGCCGAGACCATGACAAGCAACAGGATTACAGCAATGTCCAGCTGTGAGGGCCCCTTTTCAAAGCTTCCCTCACGCTTGAGCAGCAGCCATAGAAGGCGGCGCACACCGAAGTACTGGATGACGAACCATCCAGCAATGATAAGCACTGTGTACAGAGTGTTAATGCCCTTTTTAGAGTTGTTGGCAAGGGTGATGGTCAGGGCCAGCAGAATCCAACCCACCAGGTCGTTGGCAATACCAGCCGACAAGACAATCGTGCCGATGCGGTCACGTAGCAGTCGCAGCTCGGTAAGAATACGTGCCAGTACTGGCAAAGCCGTGATAGACAGTGCCACAGCAATAAACAGCCCATATATTCCAAAGGGTTCGGTCTGAGGCGACTCGTGCTTGTAGATGCCCACGGCAACTGCCCATCCAAGTGCGAAGGGTAGCATCATGCCCAGCGCACCGACGCTCAATGCAGTTGACAGATTTCGCTTCACAAAAGCCAGATCAACCTCCATTCCCACAATGAACAGGAACATGATCAAACCAAGGTTGGCAACGGTGGTGATATTGGGGATCGACGCGGCGGGGAATATGACGTTGGTGAAGTGCGGGACATGGCCCATCACCGAGGGACCCAGAAGGATTCCCGTGATGACTTCAGCAATGACGCGTGGCTGTTTCATATATGACAGTGGCCAGTGCAACAGGCGCGACATGGTGATGATGATGAACGTCTATGGTTAGAGTTGCTAGACCAGGTATAAAAACAGTAGCTTTACCTGGACAATGAACACCGCAATGGGGTCTGTGGCCGAATACACAAACGGATTACGGCCACCCAGCACGCCTGTCGACGACAGGGGGTTCGTCGGTGGGCTTGTCGTGTTGGACGACATGACAGACGTGGTTTGCTGGTATTGAGGGAATTAAACTGTACAACACGAAAATAAAAAGGCTCAGCCCCTGGAGTGGTCTAGATCTGGGCAAGGCCATGTGCAGGTAGCCAAGCCTGCAAAAATGCGGGGAAGTCATTGATAATGTGGAGTCAGACGATTGAAGAGGTTTCGGACGTAAAGCTGTTTTAGGTAGAGTTCTGAAGTGTTAGATCGTGAATTGCGACATGTGTATGGTGGAATTCAAGTCAACATGCAGGTCCAAACGTTAACTCGATAACCCAGTTAAAAGTGTAGTCTAGAAGCGTGATGTATTATAATATGGAATCTAGATATATAATATGAGTAATTGATGCGTCTAAATATGCGCAAGTCAGAAGATGCCTTTCTCAGCATGTCTTGATGGTTGGTGCTATGCTGGCTGCTGAGGTCTCCTGCTGCATGCATACTTCCTGATCCTGGAACCTCCTCACACCAACATTGCAAGACTGTCCAGAACTTGAGCTGGATCGAGCAGATGCCACGACGCGACAGTCTTCTTGGACGGAGGGCCTACAGTCACAGAGAAAACACCGTCGTCGGCTGCTGTGAACTGCTCCAGGGCTCGAAACATGTCTTCGTCCGTCGAGTCGTCACCTATACAGAACACAAATCCGTTGCTGCCCTGATCACGTATGATGCTTTTGACGATCTCGCCCTTGTTGAACTGCCGTGGGCGAACTTCAATATTGGCCTTGCCTGCCATAACCTCGACGTCGTACTGTGGAACAACCGTCTGCTCAAGGTAATCGCGCAGATGCTGGGCCTGGAATACTCCAAACTCAGGATCTGCCCGTCGGTAGTGCCAAGTAAGCGCTGCCCGCTTGTGCTCCACTGATGAGCCTTGTGTGCGCTCCGTGTACGACGTAAACACCTCGGCAACAATCTTCTGCCACGACATGTCAGTGCTAGCAATGAGATCCTGCCACTGCCCACCTGCCTCCTTGATGAAGCAACCATGTTCAGCGCTGAAATTCATGCCCATATTGCGCGATCCCAGCCAGCGGTCGAGAAATTGCTGATCACGACCAGAAATAACCCACACCGAGTTACGTGGGTCAGCTGTCAACTTGTCGAGAATTTCGTATAAGCGCTGCGTGGGGATGGCTGCTGATGGTTCCGTGACAATAGGCGTCAGTGTACCGTCATAGTCAAACAGAAATAGCCGCTTTTCGGCGGTCTTGTACTTGTCAATAAGCAGTGATGTGTCGAGCATAGGCGTGACGTGCGAACATTTGTGCTCCCCAATGTTGTAGATGAGCCGCGATAAGAACTCACGTACCCAGGACTGCGACGTGTGCTTCGTCACGTACTCGTACAGGCTTGCTTCACGCGCACGGTTCTCGGCTAACACCTCTGGAGACGAGCTCAGCAGCTTGTGTATCGTCTCAGCAATCTGCCGCGTATTCCATGGGTTAACCGTGACAGCATCTTTGAGGCTGCCTGCTGTTCCAGTGAACTCGGACACAATTATGGGCGAGTTATTCTCCTTCTGGCAGACGACAAACTCATAAGACGTAGTGTTCATGCCATCACGGATCGACGTGTTGAGACCCAGGTCCGCGACACGAAGCAATGCGAGGTATTCCTCGCGCGCAAGATGGCGTGGGTAGTGATGAACAGGCATGAAATGTAGTTGACCAAATGTGCCGTTGATGCGAGAAATGACTTCAGCAACCATCTTGTCGACCTTAGAAGAGCGGTTGTGCGAGGGTGAAGTCACCTGAATGAGTACAACCCGTTCAGCCCACTCGGGGTACATGTGGAGAAACATTTCGAATCCTCGGAGTTTCTGGACAACACCGCGGACACTGTCAAGACGATCTCGACCGACAATGATCTTTTTGTCTGGGTAGAGGTCGCGGATAGCCTTGACCTTGGCATCGATCTCGGCTGAGAATGCGTCGCGAAGAATCTTGGATGCGTCAATTCCAATAGGAAGAGCCTGAACAGACACATACATTCCGAAAGCACTGATGTGGTTGGGAGAGCTCTCGACACCTAGGAGGCGCGCACATGATGAGATGAAGTGGCGCTTGTACGATGCCGCCTGCAGTCCCACGATATTGGAGCCTAAAATACTCTCTAGGAGCTCTCTACGCTGGGGGATACATCGGAAGTATTCCGACGAGGGGAATGGTGAGTGAATGTAGGTACCAATGAAGGCATCGGGGCATTTCATGCGAATCATCTGTGGAACAAGCATCAAGTAGTAGTCATGTACCCAAATGATATCTCCAGGCTGGTAAACCTCGAGGATGCGGTCTCTATAAGCCTCATTCAGCTTCACGTAGTCGTCCCACCAGTCATGCATCTTGAGATCACTATCATAGGCCTTTTCCTCTTCCTGAAAGTAGTGTAAAATAGGCCAGATGATGTGTTCAGCATAGTTGCGCCAGCGCTTCTGCTCACCAGGCATCCACACAGGCTTGATGATACCAGGCTTTGACTTCTCGTGGCGCTGAGAAGCGATCATCTCTGACTGACGCGCCTCAAAAGCCTCTTCAAGATGCGTTTTCTCGGCTTCCGATAGGTCGTAGCCGGCCAGAGACTCGTCATCACCGTCCACAACTGAACGCAGCTCACCGGGCCAGCCAACGAGAATGCTTTCCCAGTCGTGAGCAGCGTCCACAACGTTTAGAGACGAGTATAGAGCCGAATTTCCGCCTCGCGAGCGCACAGAAAGATGAGGAAAGCGGTTGTCGCCAGTTGGTTGTTCGACCTTTGGGATAAGCTTCTCGTCAACAACGACCTCAAACGGCAAGTTTGTGACAGCGAAGATGATACGGCCGGTCACGCCAATGCCGCGGTCTCGCGCGCCCTGGGGTGTGCCCAACAGGTATTTGACCTCGGCAAAGTCTGTGCCCTCCATGTCGACAGGATCACCCTTTTCTTCGCATCGCAAGCGCTCCAGATCACTGTTGAGCTGGCGCGCGCTGTCCGCTAGCGACGGGAACTTATCCGTGGTGGCAAGGAGCCCAGGATCGTTGTCCTTCTGGTTGATCTGTGTTAGAGGATGTACAGAATGGTGATAGGTTAACCGGAATACAAGAAGCCAAAAGATGCAAATCCACTTATGCAGTTGAGCACAAATATCGTGTCGACCAGTTGAGCCCGTGTAGTTCCAGTGGGGTTGTGTCGTTTGACTGAAATGGACGAAAACGACCCGTACAGCTTCATACTTACAGTCATGACTTGACAGTTGCAGCTAGATCAATGAGAGAAGAAAGAGAAACGGCCGCAGCAACTGGCAGCAACCACGGTACAAATGCGCCAGTGCCAGCACCTGCCCACTAGACGAAGGTTCTAGACAACTAACAAGCGAATGCAGCGAAGGATGAGGAAGATGCCAGCCAGGGACGATCCAGGGTACAGGATGCAAGGGTATGGGCACGAGGAAGGTTACAAGGGGGCCGACGGCACGCCAAGCTAAATTGCAAAACACCGAGGCTGAAAGCCTTTATGCGTGAGTGAAAGACGATGTAAATGATTTACTGACAAGCAGAGTTCATCGATGAGGGAAAACCAAGCGACAGCAAACGAAGAGTTCGTATTCAATACTGTCACGTGACCGCCAACTTGCCGCGTGTATCTCTAGTCACGAGACTGTCGCGAGCTCCTCTCGTCATTAAACCTCATTAAACCCCAATTTGCCCAGCCCAGTGTGCACAGGTCTTTTATATCCCGCGAATAGGCTCTCCTATTCTCCATTTCAGACGGCTTGCGTAAGTATGGGTTGAAGTTGTCACGTGTCATGCTCATTGGACGATTGGCACTTAGTACACTTGTGGCCTTGCCGGAAGACGTTATGTCAAGAGACTTTAGAGCGGAATAGCGAGACTTCCTATAGATTCTCAGTTGAGCATAGATGACATAGGGGTAATTGCGTACATATGGCTGCTGAATCTGGAGCTCATGAAGCCTTGAACTTATGCCATTGTCAGGGAGACTTAGGGACACGCTCTGAGTGTAGCTGAAACATAAGAACAGAACTAGGAATCCAACACGGAACGCGGCAGAGTCAGTATACTTGTTGGTAAGAAGACATAATGATGAGTGCTAGCTCTCGTAGAGGTAAAATAGCGACTCTTAGCGGGGATGTACCGGGAGTGCCCTACTAGCGAGTTGTGCAGCTTACCGCAAGTAACGGGTCTCTACAGACGAGATCGCAAGACACGGCACATCGTGAAGATCGTGAAGTAAAGAGCTTCCTCAATCTTCACAATTCCGGCTCTGTGTGCAAAATTTTCGCTACACAGTAGGTCTCTCTCTAAAACCATCATCTTCAGCACTCCCGAGCTCCAGACATTCTTAGCTACTAGTCATACTGGACTTATACTTGAACGAGAGACACTTGCATCAACTTTATGAGCCTGGGAGTCTCACAACATCCCGAGACTCTTGGATCCATCACCCACTTCTACACAGTTTCTCTCACCATAGTGGCGGCCTATTTCCGAGAATCTCGCGAACTGCTGCAGCCGTTACGTCCCCGCATGCGGCAGTCGCGCAGCGTGGGGGGTCGGCGGGGACAACGCCATAGTAAAATGCGGCAATCCCGCGCGTGGGGAAACGACCATCCAAAAAACAAACTCCTCTCCATATATAAGCTTAGGGAGGGGCACTCCGCCCAACCTTCATCGACTCTTTACCTTTTTCCCTGTGTCTATTGGTTTTGTGTACTTCTAACTAAAATGACTCTTGCTGCTCCTCCTCCTTCAGGCGTGTACACCCCGGTACCGACATTCATGAAGCCAGCCGGCTCCAATGACCGCTACGAGGTCGATGTCGAGACTCAGGTCAAGCACACGGTGTTCCTGGCCGAGAACGGGATCAAGGGTGTCGTGCTGCTTGGATCTACCGGTGAGATGGTGCATTTGACTCGTGAGGAGCGCTACGACTTTGTGGCCGGTGTCAAGGCCGGAATCGCAGCTGCTGGCCATGCCCATTTCCCCGTGTTGGCTGGTGTCGCTCACAACGGCATCGACGACACGCTGACGGAGATCGTGTCGATGAAGAAGGCCGGTGCCTCGTACGCCATGGTGCTGGCACCCAACTACTTTGCTAGTTCGTCGACGCAAAACGGTATCACCGCGTGGTTCACCACGGTCGCTAACGAGAGTGTGCTGCCTGTCATCATCTACTACTACCCCGGTGTCTCCAACAACCTTGTCATCAAGCCTTCCACGCTTGTCAAGCTTGCGGCCCACCCCAACATTGTTGGAATCAAGATGTCGCACGGCAATGTGTCGGACTACATCCAGCTGGCTCTCAACGAGGACGTACAGAAGTCCAACTTTACTGCTATGACTGGACTTGGTCAGGTTCTGCTGCCCGCCGTCACGGCCGGCATCACAGCCACCATTGATGCTATCTCGGGTGCTTACCCAAAGTCGCTTGTCAAGCTGCTTGAGCTGTCGCTAGCCGGCAACATCAAGGAGGCCCAGAAGATCCAGTACCTTGTGTCGTGTGCTGAGGAGATTGTGGCTGCTCACGGCCCAATTGGCGCCAAATATGCTATTTCCAAGGCTCTTGGTTACGGCAAGGCTGGTGAACAGTGCCGTCCCCCGCTCAGCGATACTCTGACGACGGACCAGGCCAGTGCCTTTGAGCCTTCTCTCAAGGCTCTTGCTGCTCTTGAAGCGTCCTTGTAAAGACGAACGGCAAGCGGGTCGTCTTGAAAGTCCAGGGGTTACAATGCCTAGATGTATGAGTGATGCTTAACATAGTGGATCTACAATGTCCACTTTACTAGATTTACCAACTGCAGTGATTGATTCCACCTTTTACCCCACATTGTCTATATGCTTAATGTGGGGCCATTAGTACCCGTAGACCATCAAGGTAACCGGTAAGGTACTATGTATATAAGAGGGGAGAGTTTGCCAGCAATTTCCTGCTCATAACAAAGACATTTGTTCAGTTAAGCACATTTATACCTGTACGGCTTTTAAAACTACTTGAGAGAATGTCACTTTAAGTGGCCTCGGCTACAGGGCATCGCCGATCGCTGCGGCTAGCCGCAGACCCTGCATACTTTTAAACGAATCGATTCAACCGAACCACTACCAACAAAAAAAAAAGAGAGCCAAGTCCAATGAGAGACTGAAAAACCGGATATGTGAACCGGTAGTTTAAAGGCTGGAATACATGGGTTTACTTGGAGGTGTCGAGGACGTAACGGCCAACGACCTCGCCCTTGGCCATCTTCTCAAAGACCTCGGGCAGCTCAGACAGGGGAACGACCTTGAACGGAGACTTGACAAGTCCACGGTTGTAAAAGTCTAGGGCCTCAACGGTGTCAGCACGGTTACCGACATATGATCCCTTGATGTTGATGGACTTGACAACATGCGAGAATACCTCTGATTTGACGTATGCGCCGCCAGGGAGACCCACAAGCACAATGGTTCCGCAAGGGCGCACGTACTGTGTAGACTGAGTGATGGCGATCTCGGCAACAGCCACGTGGATAACGGCATGGGGGCCGCCGTCGGTGGCGGTGAGGATCTCCTGCGAGGCATTGGGGCTCTTGAAGTCAATGAAAACCTCGGCACCGAGATCCTTGCACAGACGCTCCTTGGCTTCACCCGAGTCAATGGCAACAACGCGGTAGCCCATGGCTACAGCATACTGGATAGCCAGGGTTCCCAGGCCACCACCAGCACCAGTGATGGCGACCCACTCGCCGGCCATGACGTCGGCGACCTTGAGGGCCTTGTAAACGGTGATTCCAGCACACAGAATGGGTGCGACACCAGCGAGATCGGCATTCTTGTCAATCTTGGCGGCGTGGATAGCATTGGCAGTCGCGTACTGCTGGAATGATCCGTTGTGCGTGTAACCAGACAGCACGGCCTTGGCGCAGTTGGACTCGTTGCCCTTGATGCAGAACTCGCAGCCTAGACACGAGGCATTGAGCCACTTGATACCGGCATAGTCGCCAATCTCAAAGTTGGTGACGTTCTCGCCCTTGGCAACAACAACACCAGCACCTTCGTGTCCACCAACAAGAGGCAACTTTGTGGCCAGCGGCCAGTCGCCCTTCCAGGCGTGCAAGTCGGTGTGACACACGCCCGAGTACAGCACGTGGATGAGCAGCTGGTCAGAGGCTGGTTTAGGCACGGGGATCTCCTGGAGAGATAGAGGTCCACCATTCTTCTCAAACACCATGGCCCGTTGGGTCTTGGGAATGGACATATCGACAGTGGTCTGAAGTTCTGGGGCCATTGTGAGCGTTATAGGTTAATTGTGACGGTCAATTGATTGGCTTATGATGATCAATTGCTGTTAAACAAAGACTGAGACATTTGGCGGGCTTGCTCCGCTTTTTATATCCGCACCCTTGTTGTCGGGGCTAACCACAATTGGTGTGCGGCCGCATTGTCCAGCCGTTGATCAAAATCACCCCATGCGCGACGCACGTCGTGCTTTGTCTGCGAGATTGACGCCTAGGGTCAGCGGCACTGTGTTTAGGGCCGTCAGTTGACCCGTAAAAAAAGACAATGCAACAGTGACACTGTTGCCTTGTAGGCGCTAGGCAGTGTGACAGCAAATACGGGGACTATTCATTTCACTCATTTCACTCATTTCACTCTACTCCTTTACTTGATACTGGATGGATCTTTCCAATTGACCCGCTGATGCTGCTGCTGCAACGGCACTCCATATGTCCGGACCCCGCACTACACTCCGGCCCGATACCACATCTCAACAACATCTGCTTACTTACTTCCTCCTCCCCGTTAACTTCCGTTCCCCCTAGTGCTACTACCCCTCTGCCCCTCCACCCCCTACCAACTCTACATTCCCCCCTACCAATTATCCCCGTGACTCGATCCTTGCTCCGGCAATATCTGCCTGCATAGCCGCGCGCATATATCACACCACTTTACCATTTACGATTTACCATCTGCCTATCATAATGGTGGCGCAACACTTCCATTGTGGTGGTCAGTTGTCTGCTTCTAACAATATATAGCCTTATCGCCGTGACAGCGTATTGGCAAGAAGCGAGCAGCGCTATCGGATCCCGTGCGCCGCCTCGCTATCGTATCGCCTAGTGCGTGGCCTTAGTGCCGCTGACCCCTGTGCACGCCCTTGCCCTTGCCTTCATCTGCAGCCGCGCGCGTCGACTCCGCTGCCCCGGCGCCGGCCAATCTCCGTTACCCCCGGCCAGAGCTAAGCACGGCACGCGACCTTAATGTGAGGTTTATTTGACAATTGGAACTACCATGTCTCAATTCCTGTGAATACCCCCCAAAGTCAATTGCTTTAGTGGTACTAATACATTGCCATTGCATTCTACATCACTGTAGTTACAGTAGCCGGAGATAACTGTACCCATCCGCTCCGTTTCTTACCCCGCAAAAGCTCAACAATACACTAATGCACATTTTGTAAACACTTGTCAGACCCCGCACGTCGGTTTTAAGTTTGACATGCAGTTTCTCCGGTCCACCGAACGCTGGGCCTCCCCGCATTCTTATTTTGGCACTGGTATTTCCGGTGATCCGTGGAATAGGCCCTTGCCCAGATCACTGCCGTTCTGCTCATTCGTGGCCCTTGCCCAACATTGTCAGCCGTTCGTGCTCTGTGTCCTGTACCTGCCCGGTTCAGTATCCTTACCCTTCCAGCCGCACCAGGGGCGCCCTAACCCGCCTCATGGCAGAAAGAAAACACAAACCTCTAAACACCACCTCGTCGAGCTCAACTGTAACCTTTACTGTTCTTATTTATCTGACGAGACTACCTTCAAGCGGCCTGTCTTGTCTGCCATAACAGCCTTTCTATCTGCTGCTGGATCCCTCCATTCCTGTCCAGCGTCACTCTTTCCCCCCCTTTCTTTCCTCCCCTGAAACCTTCCTACCCCTCTTGCCTGCTGCACCTGTGTATCACCTTTTGAGTGGGCCCGGTCCCTCCCCCTCTGTTGGCTTCGCGTCTGTGCCGATTACACTGCTATCTGTAACACGCTAGAGTCTTCGCCCGCAAAAAATGACACAAACACCTGGTGCGCCCGGCCGCGACTTGTATCCAGAGTACGCCGAGTACCAGCAGTACTTCCAACTCGAGGCAGCACGCGATTCGGATCACTCACTGTATGATGGATTTGGCACCGCTCAGTCGGCCCAGCAGTACCTGGATGCTCCGGCCATGCTGTCGTCGACCTCGCTCGGTGTTAGCCAGCACATGGACTATGACATTTCACGCTCAGACTACTTTGACGTGTCGCCGCTGGTGAACCTCAACGATCAGATGACCCTGCACTTCATGGTCCAGAACTCGATTGCCGATGCCAAGGGTTTTAAACTGCTGTCGTACAAGGAGGTCGAGGATGCCCGCAAAGAAGCAGACCTACTGACTTCGCGGATCGCCGACATCCAGCACAAACTGGATCTCGAGCACAAGATGCGCGACGCGGCCGCGTCCATCTCTCGCCTCGGATCTACGGCCTCTACAGGCCCGTCCTCGCCTCAGCAACAACGCCGCTCGTTTCTGTTCAACGGAGGTGGCCGCGACAAGAAGCGGCTTTCGCGCCAGGCCGACGACGAGATCCAGGCCTCGAACCGCAAAATCGAAACTCTGCAGGCTCAGTTGCCGGGACTCACAGATCGCCTTACTGATCTGAACACCCGCATCCTCAAGCACCATGTCGCGCTGCTAGCCATTACGCATCCGGGCTCTGAGTCCTCGGCCGCTACGAACTTTAACCAGGCTGCTCCTTCACCTTCGCACAAGGCCACCTCGCGAATGCTCCAGCACAAACGCAACCAGTCATCAACTGTCTCTCCCCCTCAGTCGCCGCAAAGCAGGGGTATTGGCTCGTCGCCGAATCGCAACGTATCTCCGGCTCTGTCGAGCCGTGTCGACTCGCTCATTTCTCGCCTCTCGGATACTCTGTCTACTCCAGCCAGTTCGCCACGGCAGCAGCACCAACACCAGCAGCCCTCTTCAGAACATAACCTCGAGCACCTGTGTGATTTGTGTGAGCGCGTCGTCAGCAGTCTCGACAACACAAAGGCCGATGTCGACACCTCGCGCTCCGAATCTCAACAACTGCGTGACCTAGTTGTCGAAATGATGTCGTACCTCGATCCCAACTCTCAAAACTCGGACGCACTCAAGTACCGAACGCCTGCACAGCTGCGTACCGTCGCGTTGCAAGCACTAGAAGCCTTCCAGTCGACCCTGTCTCAGGAGCTTGACATGGCTCGTGCCGACCTCGCGTATCGCGACGAAATGCATCAGGATCTCAAAACGAAGTATGCCCACCTGGAGAATAAGCATGCCGAAATCCAGTCGCAAGTGGCTATTGCATCTGGTTCGGCAACCGCATCTAGGAGCCTAGCTTCTGAACCGAAGACGCGCTCGAAATCGGCAGATGTCGACTCCGTCAAGGCGGCATCGCGTGAGCTCGCTGCTGAGATCGACGAATCGAGCGATTCTAAGGGCAAGTCAATCCTACGTACCCACCTGGATACGTTGACGCAGTCGTATGAGGCCAACCGACAAGAACTCGAACGCCTCGAGCTCGAGAATGTCGACCTCCGCACAAGCCTGCAGGAGTCCAAGTTCTCGAGTCAGGCCGAGATGAAGCAGCTCCAGAACGAGATCTCATCTAATGAGGAGCGCGTTCAGGAGTGGAAGGAGCGTTGTGAGGCGCTGCGTAGCGAGCTTGAGTCTGTTGTTCACAGTCTTGAGGAAGTCACACGCCAGGCTGTCGACTACGAATCGGAACGCACGAAGCTCGAAAAGACAGTCCAGGAACTCCAGAACCGTCTATTCCAGATGTCCAACTCCAATCTGGATCGCCGCGTGAGCATGATTGGTACATCGTTTATTGACGATGCCAGCAGTGTGGCTTCTAGCGCCAATAACTCGCCGTCGAAGCGTCCTGTTCCTGGATCCATTCAGTCGAGCCCTGTTCGACAAATAGGTCAGTCGGGGCAGATGGGATCGTCTACTCTCATGGCACCGCCTGCTGAGCCCGTCAGTGTCAGTGTTCTCCGACACGAGTTCCGCCGGATAACGCTTGAGATGAACGCTAACCATATGCGCGAGATCAAGAAACTACAGTCGGAAAACAAGAAGCTTGAGCACCTACTGAAATCTATCAAAACCTCGAGTTATATGGCCAACCTATCGCCCGATGTCGTCAAGACGCTGGGCTGAGGGAGTTCTCGACGCCATCCGTTCCCCTATATATTGTTGGACTCTACCTCTCTCCTTTAAGGACAGGCGCTAGGACTTCCAAGGACTCGATTGGCATTTGTGTCAACTGGACACTCTCATTATGGACGTATCAACGTTAATTGCATTAGTAAACAGTTGTAAGACTTCTGTTATTCAGGGGTAGTAGAGTATGGGGTTCATGAAACGAGCCTCAAAACGTTGCATGTACGAAGGGTTGAGGGCCCAATTCAGAGACATGTCAAAAGCCTTAAATTTATACCAGTCTACTCCTAACAACGGAATCATCTCTTTAAATAGCCATTATGATAGTTTTAATATATTTGCACTGCGGTATACCGCCGTAGTTCAGTCGTCCTCTATGTCATCCCCTTAACAGGTAAGCCCCACCGAATGTGATCTGAAACATTACCTCATCTTAACCTCACCTTAACTTCACACACCACAAGGAGGCCCCTTACTACTGTAGTAGAATGGATTTATTGGATGCAGTACGTGCTTTGGCGCAGGTGGCACTACTTGGGGCCTCATGTGCCGTTCTGGCGGCTCGTTTCGTTCCTTCGTTGAATCCGTTTCTACGGTATGGCAAGGTTCTCACTGGCGGTTCACAAACAACTACTTCTCCGCCTTGGCTCTCGTTTTTGTATAACCTCACTGTTCCGAAGCGCTGGTTCGCTCACTTTTACTTTGTCAGTTTCTCCATTTGCTGTTTCATCATTGCATATACTAGATTGCTGCCATTGCCGCTGCTTTTGATGACGCTACACTCGCTGCGTCGGGTTGCAGAAAGCCTGTGGATCGACAAATTCAGCGCCTCGGCCCGTATTCACCTGACGCACTACATAGTGGGCCTCTTTTTCTACTGTTTCATGGGTCTGGCAGTGCTAGATCCTGTTTCAGGCTCGTCATGGTGGGCGATTGGCCTGTTTGCCGCTGCGTCGACTTTTCACCACTGGTGCCATCGCTACCTCGCTTCACTCAAAAAGTACACACTTCCGAGTCAAGGCCTCTTCCGAATAGTGGCATGCCCTCATTATCTTGCTGAAATGGCTATCTATGCATCACTTGTTGCCGCCAATTCGTCATCTTCTCTGCTGTGGATGGCTCTTGCTTGGGTCATCATTAACCTCAGTGTTTCAGCTGAGCAGACACTGCACTTCTATCAGGCTCAATTCGGCTCAAAGAGCAACGTCCCGATTTTTGCTGTCTTTCCTGGCGTCTTCTGATGGCCCCACTCTACATACTCACAAATTTGTGGCCCCCTACTCAACCAGAAAATCTGTGGGGAGGGAGGGGCTTCCAGGCCTTAAAAGGGCCTCAAAACCATCCGTCTTCATTCCTTCCCTGCCATTTCTAACTCTTGAGAACTTACACAATACCACATCTTCTCAATGGTTTACTCTCCTACTGTGTCTTCCTTTTACACGGAAGCAGAACGCCGAACGAGGACTACTGGCCCTCCTCCGGTCGTGTCTCGCTTCCAACCCGCTGAACCGCTTCGCACTACGACTGCCTTTATGGACAAGACGACGTACCTATGTCTTCGGTCTAGACTCGTTCAATCCGTCTTCAACAAGGTCACTGTGTTCCTGATCCTCTTGTGTGCTTACGTTCAGATCCTTGCCTCATTGGTTCAATACCTGACTCTGGGTGCTCAGTCGCTTCTCATTCTGTCATGTGCGGAGCTCTCGACTGCTCCATCAACTGTTGGTGATTTAAGACGCCGCGATTCTGATCTCTCGGTCTCTCTTTCTGAAGCCTGGACAGCGTTGAACGTAGTTGAATCGGCAATAAACGTTGCCAACTATCAATGCCTTGCTACCGTCAACGCTACGCTGGAGAACACGAAGCAGTTCAGCAACGCTTATGTATCTGTACTTAGCGACAGCTACATTCAGCTGTCGCATACTCTCGCTTCCGGTGCAATGACTGCTGCTGAGAATGCTTCGTCGTCTGTTGACGGATGGATGCAGGAAGCTGTAAAGTCTGCTGCTTCTACCGTGCAAAGCGAGGTCAATTCTGTCAACAGTGCGCTCGCCTCGCTCCAGTCGTCTTTGCAGTCTGATTCATCACTCTTCTCAAGTGTTGAGCTTGGCTCAGGAACTAACGTGAGCCTCGCTCCGTTTACGTCTCTTAAGGCGCCGACAGGTATCTCTTCAGAACTCTCGTCACTCGCAAATACTTCTGACTTTGGGTTCCAGGCTATTGCATTGGATACGACGTCGAAACTTTTGGATCTATTCGATACGTTTAATACTAACCAGGTTTTGGCCGACATGAGTTCGTCACTACCGTCGAGCTCGAACATGTCGAGTCCATCTTCGTCATCATCGAACTGCCCGTCATCCGATAACGTTTCAGGATTCTTCAATGCTGTCTCACTGCAAATCTCTCAAATTCGAAAAACGTTTATTGCAGTGTTTGCTTGCCTGGCGGTAGTGGCAGTTGTTGCGGCAGCTGGCTACGAGTTTTTCGCCTTCTTCGTTCTCCGCAACGAGTGCAAAGTTTTGGCAACGCCAGGTAGCTTCTGTGATCCAATGGAACATGTCAGCAGTGCCAATAGTCCTCTTGCCACTTTTGTCTACTCACACCTGGGCGCGCTCTTTACTGTCGATATCCATCGCACAGCTGTGCACTGGGTGTGCTCGTTTGCCCTGTCATGCAAAGCTCTCAATGTTCTATTGACGTCTGCATTCTTGATGATTATTTATCTGACCACTGACAGCTTTGTCAAAATCCTTAACGATGCATCGCACACTCCCGTGGTGGTTTCCACTTCGTTCAGGTCTAATTACACCATTGAGAGTTGGATAGCTGAGGTCAACAGTGAGATTCAGTCCCTCCAGGAGGTTGGAAACAAGCAGATGGGCACATTCTTTGTTTCGGCTGTAAACGGTATATACGGGGTCCTGCAGTCATACGAGCAGCAGTTGTCGGCGCAGCTGCAGACTGTTTTTACGTCTGCTGATGTGGCTGCCACAAACCTCTCGCAGGCCCTTCCTTTGAATGGCACTATATCCTCGGCTATTCCGCTAAGTTCCTTGGCTCTTGTCGAGATTTCCTATCCTACGCTCAACTCATCGAGCATAGTAGCGTTTGTGTCTGGACCAACTACTCTCCCCGTTGAGGAGAATCAGCTTGTCTCTCTGGCCACGCTTTCCGACCAGTTGGGCTCTATTGCAAAGGTTCAACTCAAACTGTCCCTTGGCTTTCTAGGAGCCTGGTTAGCTATTGTATTTGGCGCGGTTGCCTACGTCGTTATTACTATTTATCTCTCGTTGTGAGGCCACCGAATACGGGAACATATAAAGCAGATTAGCTGTTATTTATTATCTACTATTGTGTTGTCATGTACACAAAGTCCTCATGCTTTCAGTTCTTTCCACGACCACCAATCGACGACATCTTCTCAAAGACAGAGGGAGAGACGGTAAGACTAGGAAGAGCCCTCTTGCCGGCGGAAGGTGCAGGGAGATGACCAATCTCCACAAGGAATTTGAGGTAGACTCCAATAAGGTCGATATTGACACCAGCACCAGCTGACAAGTCAACTCCCGTCCAGGCGGCGTCCTTCTTCAATGAGATCTGAGCATTGGTATCGTCAAGCTCGGGGGCCTTGGTGTTCTGAGGAAGGTTGTCAAGAACAAAATGTAGCAGGGGGTACAAAGCGTTGTCCTTGGAGTCCTCAATGACGTACTTCTCTAGGGCAATACGCCATGGAACGTAGTCAGACTCCTCCACATTGTATCCATAGATGGACAGATAGCTCAAAAACTCGTTAAAGCGGAGACGAGGGTGTCCAGTCACATGAACAACCGACACATCAGCCTCTTGAGGCGGGTGGAAAGCAGCCGCCACTGTGAGACGAGCAACGTGGTCCACTGGAACCATGTTAACAGTGTTGTTGATGTTGGGGATGAATCCGAGCTGGATACATCCCTTGATCATACGAACGATGAAATCATCCGTGTTCGTAACACCCGTAGGCGAGTCACCAACAATGTATCCAGAGCGAACAATGGATCCGCACAGTCCATGATCCTTGCCCGCCTTACGGATGATGTGTTCGGCAGCCCACTTGGCTTGGCCGTAACCATTTCCAAGACCGGTTCGCGAGCCCTCAAGTGAATCAGATTCGGGAATTCCAGCATGACCCTGCTCCAAGAGGTTATCAGACAGCAGAACATAGTACTCAGTGTCGATAGCCGAAGTGGAAGACACAAAAGAGAAGAACTTGGGCTTTCCAGCAGTGCACAAATCCATGACATTAAGGGTACCAATAACATTGGGCGCACGAAGAGTGGAGTAAGGGTAAACCCAGTGCACAAGAGCTCCGTTATGAATAACAACGTCGATGTTGTCAATGAGCTCCTTCCAATCGGCCTCTGGTAGACCAAAGTTCTTCTCTTCCAGGTTGCCGACAACAGGAATGACGTGCTGCTCGTAGCTATCCTTCCACGTGCCATAAGCAAGGCCGCTGTTCTTCAATCTCTCGAGTCCCTTCTCCTTATCAGCAGCACGGACGTGAGCATAGATGCGGGCCTTCAATCCCTGACGCTCAAGGATGTCGCGGATAATAAAAGATCCCAAGAAACCAGTTGCTCCAGTAAGGAATACACTGATAAGCTGAGTGCTATCCAGGGGCTCTGTTCGAGTAATGTACTGAGGAAGTGTCTCACAAAGTTTGTCAGCATCATCAGCGTAGCTAAGCGCGTCACTTACAACAGGCTTCTTCTCGGCGGCTTCATCATCCTCGGCTTCCATAATACCAGACGACGAGAGCTTCTCAAGCTCACGAGCAAATCCGGCAATGGTAGGCTCCTTGAAAATGAGGCCAAGAGGGATATCTAGAAGCATCTTCTTGCGAACTTCGAAGATCATACGCGTCGCCAGGACAGAGTGACCACCGAGATCAAAAAAGCTATCAGTCACCTCAACTGATGCAGGCGTCTGAGGGAGAATATTGAGCCACAGGTCACGAACCTTGGCTTCCATATCTGACCACTTCTGCTCCGGTGCTCCAGACTTGGCACCGGATCTCTTGAAAACAACAGCCAACTGAGCGGTGTCCGGGAAAGGAAGGGCAGGCTTGTCGACCTTGCCGTTGGGGTTCAGGGGCATCTGAGTCAGGGGCACAATGACCGTCGGTACGGCATAGCTGGCCAGCTTACCTCGCAGATAGGTCTTGATATCCTTAATGAGGCGTCGGTAACGAATAAGACTCTTTACAACGGTAGTCTTATCATCTTCATCCTCGTCATCTAGACTCTCGTGAGCAGACATGAATGCAGCAGTGTCCGACGTCTGGTGGGGCACAATGTAGGAAATAAGAACGGGCTCCTCATCCTTGTCACGACGAACCAGTGTAATGTTCTCACGAACATGAGGATGTCTCGACAGGTGGGTGTCGATTTCACCCAGCTCAATACGGAAGCCACGGATCTTAACTTGGTCATCAGCACGTCCACTGCACTCGGTGTTTCCGTCAGGAAGGTAGCGTCCAAGATCACCGGTACGGTATAGCCGGTCGCGTGGACCAAGCCAGAACTTTCTCCATGGTTCTCCATTGTCAACATCAATGGCTTCCCAGTGCGTGGGGGGAACGAACCAATTGGTGACAAACTTCTGCGCAGTCATGTCGGGCAGCTTCAGATAACCCTCGGCGAGACCACCAGCACGAACGTAAATTTCACCCACTTCGCCAATAGCGCAAGTTTGAGTTCGATCGTGACGGTTGACAATAAGCAGCTGAACATCCAACATTCCCTTGCCAGCAGGCATGATGTCCTTCTGAGACTGGAGGAAGCTGGCGTCCTTGGAAACAGGAGCCACCTCAAAGTATGACACAGAACGCTGAGTCTCCGTGGTACCGTACATGTTCACGATAGCCACGTTACGAGCGAGAGACTGTAGACGCAGACAGTCACGCTTGGTAAGGATGTCTCCAACAAAGAAAGCATGGTGCAGGGAAGGGATCTCGTGAGTCGCCTGAGCACTGAGAAGCTGACCCATGGCAGGAGTCAAGTGTGTAACAGAGGCACCGTGTGTTCCCATCCACTCAGCCAGTCGACCAGGAGTTCCAATGTCGTCGCTAGTTGGCACAAGAAGACGAGCACCAAGGAACAATGGTGTGAAGATATCACGCTGTATAGGATCGTGGGCAATACCACTAAGCATGGTGAACTTGTCGTTCTCGCTGAGATTAAACGTACGTGACATCCACGGGAAGTAGTAGGTGAGAGAGAAGTGACGACCGCGCACACCCTTGGGAATACCCTCACTTCCTGAAGTGAAACTGAGAGTAGGTATAGAGTCAGGACCAACGACAACACCTGTTCTCTGCGACTTCAAGTTCTGAACGGGAGCAAGAACGTCGGCACCGTCGGCATCACCACCAATAAGAGTGCCATCGGAGAGGATCTCGAGGGCAGGCACACGAGTCTTGAGGTCTAGTTCATCGCGGATGTAGTCCTCGACAAGAGGCGCCAAAATTCCTGCCTTGCGAAGGACGAGTAGAGCTCTTGGCTTTGCAACACTGAGGTAGATGTTTTGACGTGCTGGTGGGTAGGCGGGATCAATGACGGAGAAAGTAGCTCCTGCCTTGAGGACTCCCATAACGGCCACCACCAGGTCGACGCCTCGGTAGGCGTAAACCATAACGACATCGCCGATTTCAATACCCGACTGGACCAGGTGATGCGCTAGTACGTTAGAGGCCTCGTCAATATGCTTGTAGGTGAAGACGCGGTCCGAAGCACCGGCGTGGGTGAAGATGTTGGCCGTCTCGACAACACAAGGACGATCCGGGTGCTTGGCAGCGTTGTTGGCGAATATATCGTGAATAGCACCGCCAAAATGTGACCAGTGGAGATCTGTTGTAGGGTCGGGCAGAACCTTTGTCTGTCGAGATGTCAGTAGGCTGATAGCACCGACAGTGACGGCGGGATTCGTAGCAGCCTCAGTGAGGATCTTGACTAGCTGTTCGGCGAGGATGGAGATGCGCTCGAGCTTGAACAGTAGCGAGTTGAAGCGGATATCGATGGTGCGAGCCGCGGCATTCCAGTTCACGACAATGTCGGTGAGACGAGGCAAGGCCGAGCCCGAGTGGATAGCAGCACGAAACAGGATCTGGTCGGCTGAATCTGATGACGAGGTCAGCTCGGCCATAATCTCTGGCAGCGACGCAGGGTTGGCACGTGCAAATGCCTCCTCGGTACTGACAGCCTCAAGGACCTGTGAGAATGGCGTGGTACCGGTAATTGAAGTGCGGAAGACGTATGTCGATGAGGATCCGCTAGCATCTGGAGAGGTTGAGGAGCCTACAACGAGGTCCTCATCACCGGTTAGACGGAATATCAGCACGGCAAACGCAGCAGCAACAGCCTGGAAAGGCTGCGCACCGCTGAAATGGCTCAATGCGACAACGGCTGATTCAGGAATCGGCTCTGAGATACTTGATTCCACGACCTTGCCGTCAGCAGGACGGACGAAGTCGTGTGGAAGCACCGTTAGAGTCGGATTGCGCAGCTTGGCAGCCCATTGCACCGCGGGATTACTTGCCTGTACCATTTTATAGAAGTGGCAGACAATTAGGAAAGTAAATCCACTACTGTGAGTCAAAGGTTGATGAACAAAGTTGAAAGTTGAGATGTGACTAAATGCACTGAAATATGTTTGTATGCAGGAATTTTTCAGTAGCCGTGCCCGATGATAGGTGTGGGGAAGAGTCCTTTTAGGGGATAGCGCTGCATCGTAAGCGAGAAAGAAGGGGGTGTGGGTGTGGGTGCTTGGGGCGGCATTCACAGCCGGTGAAGGCGTAACAGACCTGTTAACAGGAAAACGACAGAAGCCGAGAGCATTAGTTATAACTAGTCTTATTTCAGTGCCCTCGTACTACATATGATGACCTCTTCCTCACTCCTTCACGCATATCACGCGATCCCTCAGCTGCCTCAAGATCCCTTACCCAGACCCACTGCTTAGCCTCTTCTCATTACGTCGTAACAGGCATTCGTCTTATTATTACACAAGTTGCCATCGTAATATCCCACGAAACCGCCATAGATTGGGTTTGTGGTATTTTTGTGTGCATCGGTTTGTATTTCGACTTATTTTCTCGTGATATCGTGTCTATCTGAAGGTATTCTCGATCCTGCTACCTAAAGCAAGTGGACCGACAACAAACATCTCGTTTCCATAGACGCCTCCTGCAACCGGCCGCTTGTGTGCCACAACGTTTGACGGTGTCTAGTTAACGAGACCTCCTGTCTCTTGCGACCTCGTGTTGACCCTCGTGCGTGTCGTCTAATTTGTGAGCATCTACACGGGGCCTTCCGCCTACTGTTGTTTGCTCGTTTAACCCCCCTTCTCCCCTTCGTTGCAGCCCCCTGTACATCACCGTGTCACGCCCTCCATTACGGCCATTTCCAATGCCAGAGACTCCGTTCGATCCAGGAATGGACGACGACTTGAACGTCCCGCTGCTGGCGGGACTGTTGTCGGCTCTGGGAACTCTGCTCCTTGGTCTCATATGCATTATCATCTGGTTCGCCATAGCCGGCGACGGCCGGATCCGGCTGGGCGGCGAGCTCGAGCCAGGCGCGTTCGACGACGACAGTGCGCTTCTTGAGGAGGAAGCCGATGCCCTTGAACTCATGGACGAATACTCGCGGTCCATGTATCTGCATGCCAAGGAGTTCTTTGAGGTAAACCCGCCCGGTAGCGGTAACACCGATATCAGCCTATCGCAGTTTATGACTATCCAAGAAAAGGGAGTATCAGCATGGGAGTTTGAGGTCGATGTGTCTGCTCAGAGCTCGTGTTTTGTTGAGGCTCGCACTGAGATTGAGTTCTTTGACGCGGTGTGCTGCGTGCAGACCAACCTGCCTGTTCCGAAACAGAACGAGATTTACTATTGGGAAGCCAAGATCTATGAGAAGCCTCTAGACACAGTCATTTCCGTGGGTCTTACCACGAAACCATACCCGTCATTCCGCTTGCCCGGATACCACCGGTACTCAGTGGCATACGACTCTGAAGGTCTACGACGCATCAACCAGCCATTTTCAGCTCCGCACTATGGACCACCTCTGCAGCAGGGAGACGTTGTAGGAGTTGGCTACCGTCCGCGTACTGGTACTGTTTTCTTCACACGTAACGGCAAGAAGCTTGAAGACGCGCTTCATGGTATGCGTTTCAACCTGTTCCCGACAATTGGAGCCACGGGTCCTGCTCGCGTCATGGTTAACTTTGGCCAGGGCGGATTTGTGTTTATCGAGGCCCAGGTCAAGAAGTGGGGTCTTGCACCGATGCATGGATCACTAGCTCCTCCACCTCCTTATGGTACTGAACAAGAGTATGTGCTTCTTGAGACAGGCAATCATCAGGACCGAGGAGACTCTGCCTCGCCTTTGCAGATCGAGGGTACCTCGTCGCATCCTAGTGCTCCACCGCCATTCCAGGACATTTCTCGTACTACAACGAACGAAATAGACGAAGCCGGTTCGTCTCCCAACAGCGGCAGCATAAACTTGACGCGTCTGCCGGCGTCGTCGCATTCCACGCCTCAACCACCAGCTACAGCTGCGAAGCACATTGCACAATCGCCGGGTGAAGGCTCCCAAGTACCCGAATCGGCGCCCGACGCGGCCCAGCTGTCGAGCTCTCCGCCGCCGAGCTATTCGTCGGACCACGGAACCAACGACGATTCCGAGTCGTGATGTGGAGCTCTTTATTTATTCGGCGAGTGAGCAGGTGGTGTTTTGTTTGTTTTCTTGGTTGACGTTTTCAAGTTGCGAGCGTAATAATTCTGCAATGCTCCTGTAGTGTCTTCTGTCATTTATTGGTTACATTAGAGGTAGATTAGTGGTTCGTGTAGGCTCTAAGTAGCAGCATCCAGTGAAAGAGACATTAGTGTAACAGGAGACCTCTCAGTTGTCAGAACAAGTGAGCGTTCTTCAAGATTGGAAAGGCATCATTAATAGCGTTCATGGCCTCTATAATGCTCACGGCTTCTACAATACACTGCTGTGCTTAGGACTCCACGACAGCACTGTTACACTTCTCCCTTTTACACATTTTACTCGTAAACATCATCATTATTGAGTCATGCTAGTTGTCAGGGCTCGTGACACCTGCCATGGTTGCGGCGAGGCCATTGATCTTTGCGTCCGAGCCAAGAGTCACGCCGCGAGGACCCAACGCCGTCCAAATTCTCGACATTTCGTTGGCACGCTTAAGAACAATGCGGAATGAGGCACCAGACTGCGGGTCCTTGACCTTGACGACCGTCACGGCACTGGCGTGGTCAGGAGCGACGTTTGATTCTTGGGGAAACCGGCGACGATGGCGGCTTGGCTTGGGCACCTTGTGAGTGTATGCAACGGTGATTCGAGTCTTTGTTAGAGTTGAGAAGAGGTAGTAAGAGTAACGAATACTCACAGTCTCGGGATGGGCCTCCAGTAGGAGACTTGATCGTAGGATGAAAGCATCCAGAGATTTTACAAGCATGGCGAACGGTAGTATGTGTTTCGCTAAGTCGGTGAGACAGCAATTCCAGATCAAGGGGATTCTCTAAGTGGAAAGTCTTTCCTAGTGGATTCGTCAGTTAAAGAAGGTGACGGAACAAGACACAATAGGGGACGACTGAAGTACGACTGAAGATGTTTAAGTTGAGGAAGTGACGTGAAATATAGACCGTGCGGCGGTTGTTCTTCCGGGTAAGCTTCATCTTAAGTAGTGTTGAAGTCTAGGAGTAGTATACCAGTAGCTAAGGGGTACTACAGTGTCTCATTTTTTCGTATTTATTTTACATTACACTTCCTATTAGCTACCATTCTGTCAATATACGTTTTATGCCGAAAGAGAGACTGTCAAGTCTTGAAATGATTCCTTGTAACTTTGTAGTATTTTTAGTAGGTCATCTAAATAGCCTGGATATATGAACACCCAAATTGGGAAGATAAGGAGAACGCAGCAAAAACCCCGTATCACGACCACATAGTAACACAGATAACGTGACTAATAGAAACCATTAGCCCTTTAAGATCGATTCCTTCATTTTCTACTCCAAACTTGTCCATCTCAAACTCCTTTCCACTACAAACTGACCACCTCTATTAAGCCACTCGTATCAGCGGCGCCGTTTGTGGATAGTAACCCTCAAGCCCAGCTCAGCCCCACCACCCTAAAGGCAACCGATGCCCCGGATCGGGCGTGCATATGCAGGCCTCGACATGCACACGCGTTCTCCTGCACTTAGGGGATAAGTGGGCAAATATATAAGAGGCACGGCCCCGCTGCTAACTTGTTCTTCTACTCCTTGTATATTATATTAGTACAGTTTGCTTGTACTGCTTTGTACTGACCTTTGTACTCACCTTCCACATCTTTTCTAATGACCCAAACTCACAAGCGCGTCACCGTTGTCTCAGCGCCTTTCTCCGGAGGCCAGGGCAAGTCGGGAGTCGATGACGGCCCCAAACACCTGCTACAGCGCGGGCTCATTGAACAGCTCGAGTCTCTGGACTGGGAAACACATTTCGACGGCCACCTCGAGCTGCCCGTTCCACCCGAAGACCCGCCGATTGGCCATGTTAAGCACCCGCGATACGTGTCTCAGTCGAGCCGCAAAATCTACGATGCCGTGAGCGCTGCTGCCTCGAGCTCCGACGTGGCCCTCACCATTGGAGGAGACCACTCTATCGCTATTGGCACAGTTTCTGGTGTGCAAAAGGCGCACCCGGATGCCGTTGTGCTTTGGATCGATGCGCACGCTGACCTCAACACTCCAGCAGCATCCGAGTCGGGCAACCTGCACGGATGTCCCGTATCGTTTGTTCTCGGCGCTGACGAACCTCTGGCCGCCTCTGAGGCAGAGCCCGACCTGTTCGGCTGGGTTCCACACTGTCTCGACACACAGCGCCTCGCGTACATTGGACTGCGCGATGTCGATAAGTTTGAGAAGCAGTACATCCGCAAGCACGGCATTGCTGCCTACTCCATGCACCACATTGACAAGTTTGGCATTGCTGCCGTTGTAGAGAAGGCGCTGGCCGCCGTCGACCCCGAGGGCAAGCGTCCTATTCACCTGTCATTTGACGTTGATGCCGTGGACCCGGCCTATGCCCCCTCAACAGGCACTCCTGTGCGTGGTGGTCTTACCTGGCGTGAGGCCTGCTATCTGTGTGAGGCTATTCACGAGACGGGCCGCCTTGTTGCGATGGACCTTGTCGAGTGTAACCCGCACCTTGAGGACTCAGATGCCGTCCACGAGACGATTGGCATGGGTCTGAGTCTCATCCGCTGCGCTCTTGGAGATACGCTCTTGTAAGCGAAATACCCGGTGAGGTGATTTACGTAAGGTGTTAAGTCCGGTTCCGTATCTCGGATCATTTGTAATTCAAGATTAGCAGAGCATTAACTTTAAGAATCAAGAATTGCAGAGCATCAACTTTAATAGATCAGTAGCTTATTCCAGCATAGAAGCCCGTCAATTGGACTCATTTCTTTAATACAAATATACGGTATAATACAGAAATCTTGGCAACATTCTAGCAGACAAATAGACAATCGAGCATGTCGACCCGTTCAAGCCGGTTTTGTTATCATCATAAATCAACTGCTTACAACACTTTAGTAACGACATGCCTGCCGCTTCACCCCTGCCCTAGCGCCGCAGCCGTTTGTGCGGCTTCGGAATAATCGACTTTTCCCTCATGAGGCATAAGCCGCAAAACGCTAGCAAATCGGCCGTTCCGCAACTTCCGCACGGCCCGTGTTATTGAGAGAATTGCCGGATGCCCACTTTATCGACTCTATGTGCCTGCGGTGCCAAGCATTGAATAATCCCCACTGAATCTCACTTAATCTCACGTCACCTTAGTAAGCTTAGAATTAATAAGCGATCGTCCAAGCCGTACAAAAACCCGCTCGCTGTATAAATAGGCCGACATCCTGCACGTCGTATTCTCCATCCACTGTACATCTCCGGGATCAATTATCTCCGACAGTTCACCAGGGACACATCTTCACCAACATAATGACAGCCCAGAATAATTACATTGTTAACGGCCACAAGGAGTCTCCCGTGTTCATTCCTTTCCAAAAGGTTGCTCCTGGAACGGCTCTGCCTACGGAGGGTCAGAAGCTGCCCAAGGCCTTCCAGCCTGTGACGATTCGCGGTGTCACCTTCCAGAACCGTGTCTGGGTTGCTCCTATGTGCCAGTACTCCTATGAGGATGGTTTTATCAGCGATTGGACGCTGGTAGCTCTTGGAAGCTATGCCGTCCGTGGTGCTGCGTTGGCGCTGATCGAGGCATCTGCTGTTTCTCCCGAGGGCCGCATCTCGCCCTACGATGCTGGCATCTGGAAGGATGAGCACATTGCTCCCATCAAGCGCATTGCTGACTTCTTCCACGCCCACAACCAGAAGCTCGGTATCCAGATTGCCCATGCCGGACGTCTTGCTTCGACGACTGCTCCTTATGTTGGCCGTGCTACGCAGCCGCTGGATCAGGGAGGATTCCAGAACGTGGCTCCGTCCGAGGGTGCATTTGATGAGCGATACAGAGAACCTCTTGCTTTGACTACTGCTCAAGTTAAGGAGCTCGTGCAAAAGTTCATTGATGCTGCTAAGCGTGCGGTCAAGGCCGGTGTCGACGTCATCCAGATCCACGGTGCCCACGGCTACCTTATCAACGAGTTCCTGTCGCCTGTTACCAACCACCGCACTGATGAGTACGGTGGCTCGTTCGAGAACCGTCTGCGTTTCTTGAAGGAGGTCGTTGTTGGTATCAAGGCCGCCATTCCCGAACATGTGCTCTTGTTCTTGCGTATCTCGGGCTCTGACCGCCTCGAGCACCTTCCCGAGGGTGAGCAGGGTTTGCAGCCCCGCGATCACGTCAAGATTCTCAAGGAACTGATTCCCCTGGGAATTGACAGTGTCGACGTGTCGTCAGGTGGTGTCTCTTCCAAGGGTCGTATTGAGTACAAGCCGGCTTTCCAGGCCCCCTACGCCTACGAGATCAAGAAGGGAGTTCCTGAGCTGCATGTCACCGCTGTTGGATACATCCACACGCCCGAGCAGATCGATGAGGCCTTTGACAATGGCGTTGACGGTGTCTACGTTGGCCGTGCTTTCTCGCACAACCCTAACTTCATCCTAGACCTCGCTCACCAGTACGACCTCTCGGTGCAATGGCCTCTGCAAATTGGATACACCACGACCAAGCTGCCTAGCGCTCCCGTCAAGAAGAACTAATTCTTCTGTCGAAGCTAAGCAGCGCAACTCGGTACTTGGAACGAATTAGAACGGACTATGAGGGTTATCGTCCCTATTAGAGTTATAGACTGGAATGCATATTGACATGAGACTGTACATATTTACGGAGATAGCAGGCCGTACACGGACTTAACACTGGTGCATGCGTTAGCGGCGCCGTTAATGCATAGATCAATTGTTTGACACGCGATTCAATTAGTAAAGCGGGTAGTTGGGATTCTATTCTTGAGATGAGATGAAACCCTGGCTGTTTACGTCATTCACGGCCGCAGCTTGCGTTTTGCCCAGATTCTTGCCAAGTCAAAGTCCGCGGGGTAGCCGTTGGCTCATGCAGCTACAGCCGAGGTGCTGCACCGAAGAACCTCCCCACTTTTCATCTTGCATTTTTACCAACCAAACAACACCGACAAAAAGCTGAGACCATGTCGAAAGATCTTCGAATCCATCGTGCTCCTGGTGTGTAGTTATGAGTCTTGGGATCCTCGACTTTTTGTCGTACTGTTGATTCTACAGTCCTGTTTCGGAGGTCTCATCTTTGATCTCCGCTGCTAAGGCGTGATTGAATACTAACTTTCAGGCATCCCGTACTTCCAACCGTACCAGAAAACGGCGCCGGGAACTATCATTGCTGACGAGGACCAAAAACTGCCAAAGGCGTTCACTCCGCTTACTATCCGCGGTGTGACCTTCCAGAACCGCGTATGGGTGTCTCCCATGTGCCAGTTCTCGTACGAAGATGGCTTTATCAACGAGTGGACAATGGCTGCACTTGGAAGCTATGCTCTTCGTGGAGCCTCGCTCTCACTGGTTGAAGCCTCGGCCGTGTCTCCTGAAGGCCGTATCAGCCCGTGGGATGCTGGAATCTGGAAAGACGAGCACATCCCAGGTCTCAAGAAAGTCGTTGACTTTGTCCACGGCCAGAACCAGAAAGTCGGTATCCAAATCGCTCATGCTGGCAGAATGGCCTCGACAGCTGCTCCGTGGCTAGGAGGGGGTGTTGTTCCAAAGGAACAGGGTGGATACGACACTGTGGCTCCTTCCGAGGGTGCTTTCTACTACAAAAAGTACTCGACTCCGCGTGCCCTCACCACTGATGAGGTACGTGCGCTCGTCCTCAAGTTCCGCGATGCCGCGGTACGTGCCGTCAAAGCCGGTGTTGACGTTGTCGAGATCCACGGTGCCCACGGCTACTTGATCAACGAGTTCCTGTCCCCTGTCTCTAACAAACGTACTGACAAGTATGGAGGCTCGTTTGAAAACCGTATGCAGTTTCTGCGAGAAATTGTTGAGGAGATCCGAGCGGCCATCCCCGCCAAGGTTCTGCTGTTTCTACGTGTGTCTGCTAGCGACCGTCTCGAGTGGAAAAACGAGGGTCTCACGCCAAAGGACTACATAGAGATCATGAAGGTCCTCAAGCCTCTGGGAGTTGATCTTTTGGATGTCTCGTCTGGTGGTATTTCGCCTCAGGGAAAGATCGAGTACACTGAGGCTTTCCAAGCCAAGTTTGCATACCCCATTAAGGACGCTATTCCCGACCTTCTTGTTGCTGCCGTTGGTGCTATCCACACTCCCGAGGTCATTGATAAAGTTCTCGGCCGTGGCCTAGACGCCGTTTTTGTTGGCCGCCCCTTCTCATACAACCCCAGCTTCCTGCTGGATCTGGCCCAGTCGTACGGACTCAAGGTGAGCTGGCCTCACCAGATTGCTTACACGCGCCGTCGTCTCGGCCAGCTCAAGCTCTAACTTATAAACTTACTAGAAGAGATAAAGATGAATTTAGCTAGATCTATTACTGAACAGTATTGAAATTGATACATGTTGCTCACTACAACCTATAAAGTAAATAAACAGCATTCATTCGCTCATACCTAATAAAATACGACTAGTGGCCGAAGCGGAAGTCAAGACGCTTGTTACCTTTATCTTTTGTTGTAGACAGGTATTCGTACTTTTCATCTTCCGTCAGAGCACTCCATTTAGCTTCGCGAGTTTTGTTTCGCCAAACATAGTAGGCCTTAGTGGCCAACAATAGGCCGATAACGCCCAAGTTAATGAAGAATAACTGCAGGTTACCTCGGTGGTAAAGAGGAGCATCATCAGGCTTGTAAATGTTGGAGCTGACAATGTTTCCGGCTTGTACTGCCATATTATAAATGGCAGCAGCCACAGATCGAGTTCGGACAGAGTTAGCATTGCGCGATGTCCAGCCGACGAGGATAGCATGAATATACGGGTATCCGAGCAGTAACGTGACAATGGTCCACGTTCCCCATGGGTCAATGTTAGCACCAGGCCACCATCGCAGGAATGCTAGCAACGGCAAGCAGTACAGAGGTTGAATCAACGACACAAGGCTTCGCTCGCCGACGTAGCCACTAAGCTTGGTAATGCCCACCAGGAAGACGATGTGGATGACGTTGTATGGGATTGTCAGCAGATTGGTGTTGAATGTGCTGAATCCAAGGTTCTTGAGCTGCAGTGTGATGTAGAGAGTGGTGGGCTGCTGTGGAATGTATGCTAGCAGACCAATTAAGTACAGAGGCCACATGTCGTAGTCCTTGATGGAGTACCATAGCAGTCGGGGTGTGATGGGCTGACGGTTGTGCATGTCACCCTTGGACGGGTCGTCACGAAGAACACGGTTGATGACAATCTTTTCCTCACGCTCAGTGAACCAACCTTTAGGACGGAACCAGGTCTTTGTCTGAACAGCAGAAGCAGGCATCATAAAAAATGAAGCAACGCCAATGCAGAAGGTAAAGAGACCCTCAATAAGGAAGAGCCACTGCCAACCAGCCCAGCCGGCGACACCCCGCATGTGCAAAAGACCGAAAGCGAGGATAGACGTCAGAATAGTGGTCGTCGACAGAGCCGTCCAGAAAAACGACAGACGAATGGGGAGCTCCTTGGATGTGTAGAAGAACGACAGCCACAGTACGACATCGGGGATAAATCCACCCTCGAGAATTCCAAGTAGTGCGCGAGTAGCGTAGAAGGTGCTCTTGCCTTTGAGGGCTGCCTGAGACATGGCAACAATAGACCAGAGGACAATCTGGGTAGGAATCCAACGATCGGGACCCAGCATTTTGGAAACAAGCTGCGACGGCAACTCAGCACAAAGGAAACTAATATAGAAAATGGTATTTCCATAGTTGTACTGCTTCGAGGTCATGTTGAGATCCACGAGCATGTTGTCCGACACAGCCTGGACAAGGTTGCCTCGATCGACCTGAAGACCAATGAACATAATGCAAGCCCACAGAGTGACACGCCATTCGAGACGCCAGACCAGCTTGCGCTCTTCGTCTTTGGTCCACTCAAAGTCAGGGTCAAAGTGGTGACGTCCCTCGTAGTGAGACTTTTCATAGACATCTCTATAGTAGGATGCAATTTCCGGGTCACGGAAAACATTATCCCTGATGTCATCGTTGTTGCCGGCAAGAATGAGTTCTCCATCAGCAGTTACAACGTTGTCACGGGCACTGACGAAGGCAGCATCGCTAGGGATGACAGTCTTCTCATTAATAATCTCACCCTCCGAGGACGAGGTGTAGCGAAGGCTGTTGCCAATGGCTTCAGCGACTTCAGTGACCTGGGATTTTTCTGTGGATCCAGACATAGCCAAGACAATGATGTTGAAAAATTAGCAGGATTACTGAGTCCATTTATAATAGATGCCATGCTCCACCGGTTGTGGCGGATCAACAATAATGTTGGAGAATTAGGTGATTGACTCGCAGTCAGCCGAGTTAGCGCCCACATGAGACAAGCAAAGGCTCGCATTCTATTGGGCCACCACTCAAAGTGGCCACAGATGATGCCACAAAACTTGGCGTCAGCGGTAGCCTATCATTGGCCTTTGTCGGCTTTTGAAACCTTGGAACGAGGTGGTTTCTGTGCTAGTGAGACCGGTTTCCAACGGCATTTCACGCAATTGCTATATTCAATGACGCCTAATTATGCAGGTCATGCGCAACAGCTGCGCCCGAGACGCTAGACAGATGCGGGATATGCACAGGGTGCAATTCGTAGCTGCTTGATAATAAGAACGTCTGGACGACATTCACTTCACGAGATGCACTTGCATCGACAGCACCACAGCCACCGCCATCTAACTCTGCCAAAACTCCAATACGCCACTTGTTGGCCGGGTCAAGCAATGAACTTAATTCAGGGCATTTTTTGATCGACACGCCGATTTTTTTAGCACTGTTGCACCCCCCTTATTCGGTTCCCCATACTCTGGCCAGATAGCGTCATCCAGGGGGTGCTTCCATCATCAGTGCGGCTAGTTTTGATAGGCGATAAGCGGGGAAGCGGGTATAAGGAGACAAGGGAGTCAAAGGAAGTGAGACGTATGGGGCTCCTTTACTTGGTATAGTGGCAAGTTACCCGTTCAGAGCCAATTTCCTTGTCATTTTACCTGACCGGTTAACCTTCGTATAGTTGGTTGAAATGTGACTATCAGAGATATGACATCTCACCTCACGTCACGTGCAATAATGAGACAGGTCACGTGATGATTAGTTGCGCTGAGCACTCTGCTAATCCCTGTCAAGAGACAAGGAGCAGATAAGACACCCTATCCGTACTCAAGTCTAAGTATATACGAGTACTTTAATCTTTTTCCAAGCAGAGATGGTCTCATGATATGCCTTACGTCTCTTTGATCAATGCTACTGTCTCTGCCGCCTTCTCTTGGTGACCCGCTTTAAAGTATATGCTATACTGCATTCAGCCGTGTGCTAGCCGCACTGAAAAGTTCCCCTGACTTTCTCCGCTTCTTCCTATACAAATGAGGATTCTCGGCTGTGTACGAGGCACCCAGTGGCTGCGGCTGCTGGTCAGCAGGGCTGCGGGCCCAGTGCCGTGCTACAGGTCGTTTTCCTCGTCCATTCGCTTAGCCGCCGACTCCAAAACTCGTAACATCGGGATCATAGCTCACATCGATGCGGGTAAGACAACGACAACGGAGCGAATGCTCTACTATTGTGGTCTCACATCACACATTGGCGATGTGGATCAGGGAGACACTGTCACCGACTATCTACAGGCAGAACGCGAACGCGGTATCACCATTACATCGGCAGCAGTGACATTCGGCTGGGGAGATCACAAGATCAATCTTATCGACACACCGGGCCATGCTGACTTTACGTTTGAAGTTATTCGTTCAATCCGTGTTCTTGATGGAGCAGTAACTGTGCTAGATGGCGTTGCGGGTGTCGAGGCTCAAACTGAAAAGGTATGGCATCAGGCAGCAGCTCTAGGGATCCCTCGTATTGTCTATGTTAACAAAATGGACCGGCCAGGCGCCGGTTTCGGTCGCACCGTTCGCGAAGTTGTTGCTAAGCTCAATACGCGTGTTGCAATTACCAATTTCCCCTACTTTTCTCCTACATCAAAAGACCCGGAATTCTGTGGAGTTGTTGATGTCATTGACAAAAAGGTCATCATATGGGAGCAAGGAACCGACGGAAAGGACGTCACGGCTCTCGACATTGATTCGGCAGGCATCGCTCCAGAAGTGCGCGAGGAATGTGTTAAGGCTCGAAGTGCTCTTATCGAGGGCCTCTGCGAGGTTGACGAAGAACTTCTCGAGGAATTTTTGGCATGTGACGACGATTACATGACAATTCCTAGTGCTCAGATCAAGCGAGCGCTTCGCCAAGCTACGTTGAACCTCGACTTTACTCCCGTGGTGTGTGGTGCTAGTTTCCGGAATATCGGTGTACAGCCCTTAATCCAGTCTGTTATCGACTACTTGCCTTCTCCCGAGGAGCGACCAGCTCCGCATGCTGTCAGCAAAGCAGTTGGATCAGGCCATCATCGGGCTCGAAAGCGATCAAATCTGCCTGCTGAAGCATCACGACAAGTCACTGTGTCGCTGGATGATACGAATCTTACATGTGCTCTTGCTTTCAAAGTCATCAACGACCCGATCCGTGGAGTTTTGGTGTTTGTTCGCGTGTACTCTGGCACGCTCCAGGCGGGTAGCACTGTTCTCAACACAACAACAGGCCAAAAGGAGCGCATCACCAAGCTTTTGCAGATGCAAGCCGATACCCAGATTGACATTCCGCGCGTCGAGCAAGGTGACATTGGAGTTATTGTCGGCTCGAAGGAGATCAAAACTGGAGACACACTAGTTGCACATGCATTTAAAAAGGATGGAATCAATTCGCTGGCTCAAACAGACAAGGGCCTTCACCTGCATCCTATCGAAGTGCCCCCTGCTGTGTTCTTTGCAGCCATTACACCAAAGAGTATTTCGGACACCCGTGGAATGGAAGAAGCTCTGGACATCCTATTGAAAGAGGACCCTAGTTTACGGCTCAGCTACGATGACGACAGTGGTCAGTCTCTGCTGGCTGGTATGGGTGAATTGCATCTCGAAATTGCGCAGGACCGCCTTGTCAACGACTTCAAGGCCAATGTTACCATTGGTAAGATCATGATCTCGTACAAGGAGACGCTACAAGCAGCCACACAGTCTGTTACTAAAGAGGTCAACGACTCAGGTACAGCGCCTGTGTCGGTACGACTGCGCGTAGAACCGTACGTGGAGGAGAGTGAAGACAGTGAGTTGTACGAGCAGGTTCATCAGGATGAGCACTACGTCGCGTACCCTAGCTCTCTAGAATCATTCAAACACCCTGTCATCAAGGTTTCAGATGTCTACGAGAGTGTTAGAGTAGGCGTTCGGCCATCGTTGGCGGTTGGCGGCAAGATTGCGCGACTACCGCTTCATTCACTTGTTGTGCAGGTGGAGGATATCAGCATCAGCGATGACTGCACCTCGGCGTCCGGTGTAGCTGCTGCCGTTCGCATGGCTGTTCAAGAGGCTCTTAACGGTGCTTCAGCCCACGCTTCTACTGTCATGGAACCCGTTATGGATGTCAAGGTGTCGGTCAACGAAGAGGACATTGGGCATGTTGTCAACGACATTTCGAGCACGCGACGAGGTCACATTGTGTCGCTAAATGAGGAAGTGGCTGGTGACGAGGGACTTGGAGTCAAATTCAAAGAAATGGCCGCTTCTGTCTATGTACCACCAGATACTACCATGTACATGTCGAAGCACGGAGACCGAGTGACTTCTCGTACGAGTGTCATTCATGCACGAATTCCATTACGATTCATGGTCGGGTACCTGACGTCGTTGCGCAGTCTCACGCAAGGTCGAGCCACGTTTGTCATGTCGTTTGACCGATATGAGGTTGTATCGCCAGATGCTGTTGACGAGGTTATTGAGTCTGCTTGGTAGTATGTGGTGAGCCAGCATATGACAATTGAGTACTACAGTAGTGCTATGTAAATATAAATTGTAAATACCGATTGTGACGTTTTATTCAATACCAGTTGTAATGCTAAATGGTATAATAGATCATTTTTCAGGACCTCGACCCGTAGCAGCTCAACCTCTCAGGAAAGCTTGTGTCGGGTAGGTAAGGTCAATCCATGTAAGGTTCGCACGTTTCCTGGGCGGATGAACAGAGATCAGCAGTCAGGGGTGATTGCCTGTCTATCACGATGCATGCGCAAAGGAACAAAACAAAATGCGATCCTCCAAGCGAACCTAAGAAACCAACTCTAATTATGCTGTTGTGACTGTTGGACTACTTCACGTAAGATTAGCTGGTATTTTGAGCTACAGTAATTATACTGTCATGTGAAGAGGCTGCCGAGGAGATGCTAGATAGAAGACCTGTGAAGAACATGTATCTGTACATGCCGACAAATGTCGATCAATGTCGGCTACTATGGAGCAGCAACCCAATATAGCCCACTATTAACTATACATCATGCTTTCGGAGTCCCGCTAAAGCCCGCTACGGCCCACGACAGGCGACACCTCGAAGAGTGTACATGTCAATGAGCCCTAGCCTCTATCGCAGGAAGCGATGCGTGGCGTTTATCGGGCCAATCATCGGCACAAGTAGGGCAATCGGAAAGGCCGGCCGTCGATGGGAACAGAGGAGCGAGGCGCTGGTAAGAGCTTAAACAGGAGCAAAGAAATGGTTCAAAAGTATCGGCATCAGATATCCATTGTGGGTGAGTTGCCTCGGCTCACAAACCTGAAACTCACCTTAACCCGTCGCTAGCCGCTGGCCCCCCCCGGAAAAACCGCCTGCCCCTTCGGACGCGTGGACCCTGTCAGCACGTGCGGGCCGTGCCAAGTCGCGGCGGCGGTGGGCCGAGGGGCGGGAGTGACAGGGTCCTTGAGCACCGCACCAGCACCCGTTGGCCCCAGCACTAAAGGCAGTAGCACGAGTAGAGCGTGATGTCCCGCCCAAGTCCCACCACATCGATATCGACGGCGTACAGACACAAACCCGCCAAGACGCCTTAGCCAATCACCTGGCTGCCCAGCCCCGCCGCGCGCAGTGCCTATTTTCTGCTCGCCCTGACCCGTTACTTTTTTGTATTAGGCGTGCTTCTGAGGTGGCTTTATCACCCCTCGAGCATCGGGAGCTTCTTTTTTTTTGACTTCATCATTTCCATCACACCGCGCTCTTTTCTGCTAGTGTGTGGATTTTGCTGGTCGGTTTAGGACTTGTTGCGTGTTCTGGCGTAGCTTGCGGTTCATTTGCCTAGTAGCCCGTCTTTTGTGTGGCTGAATAGGTGTCGGTGGACAAGGTCCTTTTTAACCAATTTTCGTCATCAACCGGGCCTCTCGTTTTGAACGGTTTGCGTTGTGTCAGTTGATCATATTTCTTGTCTAACTCGTGTTTGACTGTCTGCTTGATTAGTTGTCTACGTGACTCTTGTGCTCGTGTTCAAGCGCAACAGCATATATAATCTCTTTGTGACGACGACTTTTTGCACAAATACCTCCCATAATGTCGCGAAGTGGTATGCGCGTTCTGCGCTTCGTCGTCGTGGCTACATTGCTCATTGTCGTCATATATAAACTGTCGACGGAGCGTCTTGATCTCACCAACTACGTGTCTGTCAAGAATCCCCCAGGCGCGTCTGATGGCACTGCCGCCGGCGCTGGCGGTGCTGGCCAGGTTCCCGCTGCCTCAGGCACAGGTGCTGCAGCCCTGGCTTCAAAAGCTCCGGCTGCCGCTGATGGTTCGCTTACCTTTGAGCAACCCATGAGCCCAGCTCCCTACGAGCGTGCCAATGCCGTATTCGTCACCCTTGCACGAAACTCGGACCTGCATGGCCTCATCAACTCGATCCGCGAAGTCGAGGACCGCTTCAACGGCAAGTTCCACTACGACTGGATCTTCCTCAATGACGAGGAGTTCAGCGATGAGTTTAAGCGCGTCACTTCGGCCTTTGTGTCGGGAACCACTAAGTACGGCCTCATTCCTCAGGAGCACTGGAGCATCCCGGACTGGGTTGACCGCGACAAGGCTGCTCTGGCTCGTGAAGAGCTCGGCCGCCAGGGTGTCATTTACGGTGACTCGCTGCCTTACAGACACATGTGCCGCTTCGAGTCCGGCTTCTTCTGGCGCCACCCTCTCCTCGACGAGTACAAGTGGTACTGGCGTGTGGAGCCCGATATCAAGCTTCACTGCGATATCAACTATGATCTGTTCAAGTACATGGAGGAGAACAACCACCGTTACGGTTTCACCGTCTCGCTCTACGAATACCAGGCAACTATTCCTACCTTGTGGGATACTACAAAGGAATTTATCAAGGAGAACCCTCAGTTTGTGTCCAAGGACCCGCTGATGGACTTCCTGTCAGATGATGGTGGAGAAACCTACAACCTTTGCCACTTCTGGTCCAACTTTGAGATTGCTGACCTTGACCTGTGGCGTGGAGAGGCTTACACCAAGTACTTTGACTACTTGGACAAGACTGGAGGCTTCTTCTATGAGCGATGGGGAGACGCGCCCGTTCACTCAATTGCCGCTGCTCTCTTCCTCAACCGCTCTGAGATTCATTTCTTTGACGACGTTGGATATTTCCACAACCCTTTCAACAACTGTCCTACCACCGAGGAGGACCGACTGAAGCTCAAGTGCATGTGCTATGCTGAGGATAACTTCACCTGGAAGGGATACAGTTGTATGCCGCGCTACTACGATGTCATGAACATGCCGCGTCCCAAGGGCTGGTCTGACCAAACTGACTAAAAATCGGCGCCTGTAGTTAATAGATTTTACGATGAATGTTCACATGTTCAGTTTATGTGATAGATGTGTAAGATGCAGTTGCTGGTATGCTGAAGTGGCTGTACCCGGTTAACCGCCGTGTTCCTATACTATCCCTATATCCGGACAAGCTGTGTTTAGCATCAAAGACACGCTTCCCATTTCCCATACTTGCCTTCTCAACTACTCATATACACATCGCCATGGCCGTCAGATATCTTCTGCTGCTGTCACGGCAAGGTAAAGTGCGCCTTGCCAAGTGGTTCGAGACCTTGGGCACCAAAGACAAGGCCAAAATCGTCAAAGAGGTGACGACTCTCGTACTAGGAAGACGCCCCAAGATGTGCAACTTCCTCGAATACCGCGATACAAAGGTCGTTTACCGACGCTACGCTTCGCTTTTCTTCATTATTGGCATTGACTCGGAAGACAACGAGCTACTTGCGCTCGAAGTCATCCACCGCTACGTCGAGCAGATGGACAAGTACTACGGCAACGTATGCGAACTCGACATCATCTTCAACTTCCAAAAGGCCTATTACATTCTCGACGAGCTTTTCATTGCGGGAGAGCTTCAGGAATCATCGAAACGCGATGTTCTCCGGCGAATTGGCCAGCAGGATGCTCTAGAGGCTGCTGAAGCTGAAGACGAGGGTATTTCACGGTTGTTGGTGTAGACGCGATTGTTTATTAGCATCACTTCGCTCCGCTACCCCATCCTGTGCATCTAATAATCCTACTGTCACCGATACTGTGATTGTCCCGTCTCTACTTACTTCAACTCATATCTCACTCCTGCGGATCGACATTAGCCAATGACTAATCCGTACCCGCAAGGGACTTGTCTGTCAAGAAACTGAATGATTTCTCACTTCTACACCTATGCTGTAAGCTCTAGACAGATAGACCTTTCTCCGGCGTTCAGATATATAGGAGAACATATCCTTTACATTCATTGAAACAGTTTCCAGTTTACAATTGAAGGTTCCATAGTTCTTTCCTCTCATATGATCCTCTATTATTGTCCATCTATTATTGATTCCTACAACTAATCGTCGCCAAATAGTCGGCGAAATCAACGATTACGAAGATTGACGACAAAGTCGACCTGTGAGCTGTATGCTAAGGCATCTAAGCATTCTCGTTGAGCTCATGGACGCTCACCTTGCCTTCGTATACAGCCTGAGTGCGCTCATGGATATCCTTGAAAGATTTGAAGACTGTGAATGGGATCTTTTCGCGCTGGCAATATGTAACGAGGTCGCGTCCCTCCTTGGCAAAGAGCAAGTCAGTCTCGCGAGCGGCAGAGAGATCCGACACTCCGTCTCCACAGTAGAGCAGCGTGGGACGAATACCCTCTGGAAGCTCGCCGTAGGGACGAATAGCCCGCGACTTGTCGTGGCCAAAGCTCGACTCGTCGCGGTACACAATGTTCCAAGTACCATCGTCATGGATATCAACATGATTTGAGACAATCTGGATCTCATGTGCAGCCTCCTCGCCAACAAGCTTCGTCAACAGAGCACGAATAATCGGCTCCATACCACTGGAAACGACAACAACAGGAACATTGTTCGCCTTGGCCCAGTGGTAGAAGTCCACGAAGCCCGGATCCAGCTCCACGTGCTTTTTCAGATATTCGATGCACTCGGGGAATGGCGTGTGAATGGACTCGAGCATCTGAGAAAATCCGTCACGGAACGACGTTGTGCCGTCGAGGATATCCTTGTTAATGTCTCTTCGCTTCTCGACTCCGAATCCAAGGTTGTCGGTGATGTAGTCGTTGGAATCCTGTAGAGTCACCGTTCCGTCCCAGTCGGTGAACACAATCATTTTGGGTGCTGTTTCCATAGCAGGAAGCTGCTCAGGAGTTGAGTTCGTCATTTTGTGAGATTTTCCAACCTGTTACCTATGAGTTTAGAGGGTGTAAAGTATAATAAACTCGTTACTCCGCCGTCATTCTTGCTCTTATATGCAAAATGTGTACGGGCTCGGTAGCCGCACGTCCTCATCCCCGCATAAGACGGATTTGAACTCGATAAATCGCTATCGCATGGTGTCAATTCCAGCTGTTATGAGAATCTGACTCGAAAATACTGTTGTCCAGTATTCTTTGGTGTTCTTGGTGTTTTTTTATCCGTGTTGAGCCATCGCATCACCTCAGTTTTGGGACCGGAAGCCTTTCGGCCGTTACATGCAGGGGCAGTTGGTATAGAAATCCAACACATTCCAGGCATAAATCCGCCTTGAAGTTCAACCAGTTTTTGAGCAGTTCCCGGTATAATGGAGAATTGCATGTGAAAATTATTGCACCGTCTAATAGGCCTCATAGAGACATGATCCGAAGAATCGTTTGCTCGAGACTAGTCGTGTCATAGCGTGTAGTCGAGCCTGGAGAATGAGGCACATGATGACAACGAACACCCCTTGCCTCGATTCGTGCTGAATCGACAGCGATTCCCGAAGATTCAGTCAGATGAATTACATCTGTGACAAAATCTGTCCACAGCAGCGAGCTCGACTTGTTATGCGGCCAGTGAGACATGCCAAGTACCGGACCCGGCGTAGAACCAAGACTAGGCTCTGCATTTGATGAAGCAAGTTCGGCGCGACTGTATTCGCAAGCCTCGACAAGGGCCTGTAGATAGTCATAAGCGGACATTGATTTGACCTGGAATGGCGACATGGGGTCAACATAGCTCGTCTCTCGATCTGCCTCGCCGTTGAGAATAAACACCTTGGTGCGACACTTGACAGCCTGCTGCGCGAATCCTTCAACTACAACAACTGGCAGCATTGAAGTGTAGAGGCTTCCAATGGAGTATATGATAGCATTGGCACTTTGCATCTCCTGTAAGACTCGTGTGCTCGCTTTTGGGTGTATCTCTTGACCGTATGGGTTGATATAGAAAATGCGTCGTATAGGCGATGGCAGTGGTGAAACGCCCGTTTTCGAAAATACAATCTGGCTAGCAGCGAGATCAGGATGCGAAAACGGAAGGTTAGCATCTTCAAACTGTGAAGCAACGCTGGGACGCTTGGATCCAGCCCAATCTGTGCTTAGTGTCTGCGCCGATGGGTGTGATATCTGAGACTGCCCTGTGATAACGGTACCATTGGCAAGCTCGGCAGATATATGGTAGCTGAAGTTGGTATTGAGAATAGGAACGACCTGCACACTAGAAGGAACGCTCGTGATCTTGCACAGCAGCTCAATGGCGGAATCAAGAGAGCCGCAGAACAGACGAGCTCCACTTAGAAATAAGTTACCAATGCTGGCGCGTTCAAATCGAAATTCTCGTCCAGGACGGCTCTTCTTCAATAGTTCAACATGCATAGTGACAAAAAAGGGCCGAATCATTTCTTTATACCTGCCTTCAATGTCATTCCATAGTGAGTGCTTGCCGTCCACTATATGACCCCACTCAGTCTCTGCTTCCTCATTATCATCGGACAGTCGGTATGAGAACAACTGCGCCAATGATTGGCTCAGCTCATCATCTGTAGGCATTAATTTGGCAATACGTGATCGGATATCGCCTATGGCAGGGCCACCAATGACTCTCATGATCTCGCTCGTGGAACCGCCATTGTCAGAGATGGGGATGACATACGTGACCTGCGAAAATAATCTTGAATAGAGGTCTACGAGGGAGTTCGTGGCGGTACCACCGCTGACGATTACGGCCTTCATAGCCGGAGAGCAGCTCCTGTAGTTAACCGAAACCAACGCCACGATGAGCGTGTCACTTTCGTAATGAATCTGTACCCCACAATCAACGCGGCGAAATCCATTACCCGGACTTTTCAAAAGATTAGCTTTAAAATACATAATGTAGGGTAATCTAAAGGTAAGAAGCGTCTGTTGACGACTATAGCCGGGTAATACTTTGCTTCTTCCAAAACATCTGTAGAAATCAAAGATCAATCTCATTCTAATCAAGAAGAGATGGCCTCACCTGCGTGCGCACGACTTACTTGATAACCATGTCTACACCCCGCCGTACATACGGTCGTAAGGACCGCAAGTTTGGAGCACCAGGCGCAGTGTCTCAACATAGCTTCCAAGCTCAATCATCACCTATTTTAAATCGCGAATCTCTGATGGACGATACCCCAACCAAGTCACCCTTAATTCCGAGCGACTCGAATCATAACAGCGACGACGTTGCCAAGGTACCTCCCTCTAAAGGATCGACGATAAGCCAAGGCTCCATCTCGCGTGTAGGCCTCAAGCGATCCAATGTTGATTTGACAGTAGAGGAGACTCCAACACGACACGGAGTTTCACAAAACAATGTGCAAGCTGGAGGGCTAATTAAGCGTCCTAGCACTGGGTCACCTTCTCGGACAGCTTCGCCGTCTCAAACAATGTCTCCATCAAAACTGACTCGTGAAGATTCAGACGCCTGGGATCTGCTGGATCAACTGTCAACAATACGCAAACCCTCTAGACGCTTATTTGGAGAAAGCAACCACGACTCCATTGAGGACACTGCTCCATCAAATCCGGTACCACTTCTCGCCAGTCCGTCTAGGTCGAATCCGGATCTTTCTACTACGCCAAGCCATGCTGTTGGAACACCTCAAAGCTCTTTTGATACCCCTTCAATGTCGAAGCGCATCCTGACGCATTCAGCAGCGCGAAGTCGCAGTTACCGAGTTGCTCGTACGATCCTTGAGGCTCCTGATTCTGGTCCGTCGTCATTATTGGCGTCCCTATTGCCGATGGATGTCGACGAGGGAGCAAGTTCTGATTCGAGTTCTGATGATGAAGGGGGTAGTCATGCGAAGAGCATGAAGAACTTCGACGACTTGAGGGCTCGAGGAGATAATATGATTTTTATGGACTCTGTGGGCTATATCATGGAGGGCCTTGATCAGTCCCCAGCCATTAAGCTGGCCAGCTTACTTCAGCTGGCTCAGAAATGCCTTGAAGCAGATTTTGCTAAGAGCTTCAAAGCCACCAACTTCCCCACACAACTAATATCGTCTATGAAACCTGAGAACAATGATCTTGAGGACTCCATTATTCACTACCGTTTCCTATTTACCGTTATTCTCTGTCGACTGCTGCAGGATGGCAGTGGCATCGCAGCATCCATTCTCCGTGCACCCTGGCTAAATGATTTACTCATTCATATGATACCAGATACTCGCGATATTAGGACAATGCCATACCCTCCTGGGACATCAACAAAGGGTTTTAAGGAGCCATTCGGGTTGCTTGTAGATGATCTCGAGCAAAAGGCTTCATGGTCTTCTGATTCTTCGGGAAAGACTGTTATATCTTGCTCCCTTCTTGCTGGCTCAGCTCTCATCATGCTGCAGAAGGCAGGTCCTCGTATCTGCAGCGGACTGATTGAGTCTTTGACAGCAAACTTGAATATGTTGCTGTCTCTTCTGAAGAGAGCAGCGGCTACAGTGTCACATTCGTTATCTAAACCCGACATTGCACTGCTATATTTGATTGCATTTCAGCTTGACTTCCTCGCTGAAGGGGATCAATCGGGCTCTGTCCTTATGACTATTGACGATCGTGCGCCAGCTGTTCTTTGCCTGAAGGATCTCTCGCTTTTGTATCTTGAAGGGAAGTCATCGTCACAACTAGCGGGGCTCCTCACTCTAACTTTGCGCATTTTCATTTCTCTGTTAACGAATTGCTCCCAGGACGTGAAGGGCATTGAACAACTCTTGGACCCGCACTTTGCTACGTGCTTGGTTAAGTTCATTTCAAATGGACCAAGTGCACACAGCTCAGAGACGGACCTTAAGAAGCCGGTTGTTTCAGTCGAACAGTCTGATGGGCTCATGGAGCTATCTTCTCATACATCCAGCGAGGAATACTTGTATGCGAGCGGACTTCTAGTGCATATGTGCGAAAGTGTAGCTGTTATTGACGAGCTGCGCTTAAATGGAAATCTGACGATGTTAAAGAATCTTGCTCTGGACAAAATGCAAGATCCTTCAAATACAGATTTGGACGTCGGTTGTATATACCTTGTGTTGGGTCTGATAGCGTTACGAGAGCGAGCCCTTTCAGACAAGCACTTGACAGAGTCTGATGTTACACGCATCTGTAATGGACTCGCCAAGTTCCAAGATACGCTGGAGACAAAATGGGCCCGTGGTCTTCAAAGCCAGTTGGCCAAGGTCCTCGCCGTATTGAATGCGCCAGTGAGTGGCTGATGGTGAAACGGCCCTATATATTTATTTGCAAACAAGCTTAATGTATGATAATGAACAAGCTATAAACGTACATACAATACAGGCTATGAAGCCAGTCTGTCAATTGACCATTCGTCTGTACTTTCGTCCCGTGTGTATCTAAAACGGTCGTGAACTCTATTCGGACGGCCCTGGAAGAACTCGTACTCTAATGGTTTGATGCGAAGGCCACCCCAGAACGGCGGACATGGGATCTGCTCGACACCTTCAAACTTCTTCTCGTACTCTGCGACTAAGTTGTCGAGGTCGGTGCGGTGAATAGCCTGGCTCTGTGGGGAGGCCCAAGCGCCAATTCTCGACATGCGAGGACGAGTATCGAAATAAATCTGAGACTCTTCCGTCGTTATGCGCTCTGCAATACCCTCCACACGAACTTGACGTTCAAGCTCTTTCCAGAAGAAAGTGAGAGAAACATATTTGTTGGATTTGATGTCCTTTGCTTTCTTAGACGATTCCCAGTTGGAGTACACAACGAAGTTTCCGTTTGTATCCAGCTCCTTCATGAGCACAATGCGCGAAGAGACACGGCCAGAGGGCAATGAAGCAGTTGAAAAGTTGACTGCTTCGGGTAGCGACATGCCCGTGCTTCGGGCCTCGGAGAACCACGCATGGAACTGCTTGCTTGGATCCTGCTCGAGCTGGTCTCGGTCAAGAGTCATGATCCCGTATTGCTTAGTATCGGGAGCGACTTATTAGTTAGCGACAATGCAAGGAGGGTGATTTATTAGAGAAGTTGAGTAGCAAAGTGGAGATATACAGCTGTTTCATCAAATAATTGTTCACAACCGTCGCAAACAGTACTTTCGACCTTGGAACACCGGTCTGAGTCTAAAGCCTGTCTCCTCCGGTCATGAGCACCTCGAGAAACCCCACATTTACCTCTTAGGTCAACATACATATAAGTGTATCATCTTTCTTTGGTTGGCTCATTGTATGATGTAAAGAAGCGGTTCCGGGACAACTTTGCTTTATATGTCACTCCAGATGTAGTTGCCTGATTGACTCGGGACCGCACCCGGGTTTACCCTGTGCTTGCATAGATCCGGGGTACTGTTCCCGTTTCCCTCCTTCATGGAGTATGTCCCACTATGACAAGATTATAAGGCCTGATTATAGGGCTCTGGCGGCTAAATACGTCGAATTAAGTCCTCTTGTTTCTTCTGATGGAATATTCGACTTCAATAAACCCGAGTCAGCCTACCTGCTCAATCGAGCACTGTTGCAGGAGTACTTCGGACTTAATGTTCACCTAGATCGAAATCACCTGTGCCCTAGACTTGCCAATCGCCTCGACTATGTTCAGTGGATAGTTGGTATTGTTGAGCATACTTGTGGTGTTCTCGATTCGGCATCATTCACCCCTCTCGGTCTCGATATTGGACTAGGGGCTTCTGCTATATACCCGCTTCTTATATGCCGTCTGCGGCCAGAATGGAGTATGATTGGAACTGATATCAACACACGATCAATTGCAACAGCTCATGAAAATGTGAGGTCTAATGGCTTGAATTCGAGAATCCAAGTTCACCAGGTCAAAGACACTGACGCGCCACTTCAAGTCATCGAAAACACGCCATCTGTGGCCCTGTTCACAATATGCAACCCCCCATTCTACTCTTCTCTAGACGAAATGATGAGACTTCGGGCGGGCAAGCAGGCCGACTCGCGTCCTGATTTGACAGCTGTCGACTCGGAGCTGTTTACTGCCGGAGGAGAAGAGCAGTTTGTCGAACGTATAGTAAGGGACTCGCTACGACTTCCAAAGAAGGTTCTCTGGTATACCACAATGGTTGGAAAGAAGGAGACAGCAGTTGGTGTGGTAGAGCTGCTAAATTCTCTCAAATTGTCGAACTATGTTCTTCATGAGATAGCGCCGGCAGGGTCAAAAACACGTCGATGGGTTGTTGGATGGTCGTTCTACGATGCCCATCCTCGTGAAGCTCTGACCAGGGTGCACAGCGGAACTCTCCGTTCCAGCAATCCTTCACCCGTGGAGATATCATTTCCTGTACAGCCAGAGTATGGCATGGGATGTACTCTTAAGGATCTGCTACCGCCTGTCCTAGCCGAGTATGCTGAACATCTATCATGGTCATTTCTGGACGACAACACTGCTCATGTGCGGTTTCGACGCAATGTGTGGTCTCGAGCAGCCCGTAGAGCGCATGCTTCTGGTAATGAGGCACATCCCACGCCAACTGTCGTACAGCTCGAGTTCACAGAGCAACGAGTTAATGCTTGGTGGCGCCAAGGCTCTGATTATAAGTTGTTCGAGAGCTTCGCAACCAAAATGTCCAAGAGTCTGAGGTGATTACGAAGCGTCGTGAAGCTTTCAGTCAAAACACCTGGGCCTGTATACTACTTATTTATTATACCATACTGATTTTACTTGTTTCTCTAATTTGTATCGCTTGCCGTTTTATAGTTGGCCGTAGCTTCCTGACTGGCAGCAGCGGCTTTACTTACGCGTCCTATTTTATATGCGCATAAATTAATTACCTGGACGTGACGTGAACTTTCGTGATTCATTCCACACGACTCTACTCGATTGCCTAAAGATGAAAGCGAAGAGGAAACAGGCGTCAATATCTGCGTTCTTTCAGAAACGGCCAGTAAAGCACGAGGATCGCAGTGAGAATGGTATTAAGGAACCGCCACACTCTACTGAAGAGCCCGAGAGCAAAAGAGCCAAGGCAAACGATCTAGAAACCCCAGATCTGGCGAGATCCAAGAGCCCCGATCTATTACCGACACAGCAAGCCCACGAGCCCAGTCCTGTTAAGGCACTACCACCAAAAGGAAAGTCTTCAGGCTCAGGCAAGGCCAATTATACCTCAAGGCAGCGCATTGCCCTCTATGGATATTCTAAAGACGTCCCATCTGATACTCGGGAGGCCGACGAGACTCAACAAGAGCTACACCGACTCTTCGTTGCGAAGCTGGGTCGACCCGGTAGCATAGAAGCCATTAAACGGCGATTCAGAACATCGACTCCCCAAGGATTTGCTGAGAACGAAAATGAGGAGGATGGAGACGACGAAGCAGGCCACGAGAGTTCGGCTCTGACAGAACATGTCAAAAAGTTCGCAGCCAAAGGTTCGACGAAGTCGGTTAAGCGCAAAATGACTCCTATGGATGCCCAATACGTGGCCCTGAAGGCTAAGTATATGGATACAATTCTAATTGTCGAGGTCGGCTACAAGTACCGCATCTATGGATACGATGCTGCCACCGCGTGCAAGGAGTTTGGCTGGGCACTCATCCCTGGCAGAATGTCGATTGACGACAGCAACTCAACAGATGCTCTCTATGACAAGTTCGCCACTTGCTCGTTCCCTACTCAGCGACTTCATGTCTACGTCAAGAAGTTGGTAGACAGAGGCCACAAGGTAGGAGTTGTCAGCCAGATGGAAACCGCGGCTATCAAGTCGACTGGGGACAACCGTGGTGGTCCCTTTCAGAGAGAAGTGACGGCAGTGCATACGAAAGGAACCTACATCGAAGATGTTCAGTACGACACAAATGTAGCTTCAACAGAGGACAACTCGTTTGGCTATATTCTGGCCATCTGTGAAGGAGAAAACGAGTCAGCTGGTACTATGACTTTTGGTATTGTGGCATTACAGGCTTCAACAGGAGACGTCATAATTGATGAGTTCGAGGATTCGCCGATGCTCTCAGAGCTGGAGACACGATTATTGCACATTCAGCCATGTGAGGTTCTTGTGGTTGGTACAGCGTCGCCAACCGTCAAGAAGATGCTAGACAACATTGGTTCCCAGGGGAATAGAGTTAGAATTGAGGATCTTGCGAAGCCATCTAAAGAGCATGTGGTTGCTTTAGTTGCCCAGATCCGTCGGTCGTACACTCAAGAAAAAGACTGGATACAGCAGGATGATGCGATGAACTCTTTACCGCCACTGGTCTCTACATGCGTTACAGCAGCATACGGATACTTAAAGCAATTCAGCCTGCAGCATATCTTTGACCTTCCTGGAGGATTCTCATCTTTCACTAGTCGATCACATATGCTTTTGAATGCGAATGCATTAAGAAGCCTGGAGATTTTCGAGAACCAGACTGATTACAAAGAGAAAGGATCATTATTCTGGATCATGGACCACACGAGAACTGCTTTTGGCAGACGCCTAATGCACAAGTGGATAGGCAAGCCTCTTATTGATCGCGAACAGGTGGTGACACGTCTCCAGGCCGTGACCGAACTCACTAAAAACTACAACTCGCGTCTTGAGAAACTAATCAACATCATTCGAAAAGTTCCCGACCTTGAAAAGGGACTGGTGCGGATCCATTACAGACGATGCACACGAAAGCAGATTTACTGGGTACTGGAATCACTTCACCGTGTCGCATCTATGGTTTCGGTAGATGATGGGAACTTCAAATCAGATCTTCTCAATCAGCTGTTCGATGCTCTGCCTGTGCAAAGAGAAACTTTGACTGGATTCCTTCAGCATATCAACGCAGACGCCGCTAAGGAGGGGCGAAACGAGGACTTTTTCGTTGAAAGTGCTTCTGATGAATACTCTAAAATCACCCAATGCAAAGAGGTCAGTTTACCAAATTCCTTCTGTTTTTCAAGCTAACGCAGGACATAAACGAAACTGAAGCACTTCTACAAAGTCATCTTGGCGAGGTCAAACGGAAGTTGAACATGCCTAAACTTCAGTTTACTACTGTAGCTGGTTTATCGGTACGGTCTCATGTCCTCATGAACTTACAGAACTAACTCAGCACCTAATCGAGATTCGGCAAGTTGACGTCAAGAAGGTTCCTCAAGAATGGATCAAGATTAATGGAACTAAGGCGGTGTCGCGCTTTCGCACCCCAGAGACAACTCGGTTGCTTCGTGACCTGAATCTCCACAAGGAACAGCTCACAGTTGCATGCAATGAAGCTTTCACTTTGTTCATAGGCAAGATTCGAGAGCATTATGAAGAGTATCGGAAGCTCGTTACAGCTTTAGCACAGCTCGACTGTCTTATGTCTCTCGCGGCTCTGGCCACGCTTCCTGGATATTGTCGACCTGATTTCGTTGATTCAAGTCACGTAAAGGTTGTTAAGGGCCGCCACCCAATGGTGGAGGAATTGTTGCGCGACAACTATGTGCCTAACGACATTGACATGGGAGGGACTGAGAGTAGGGCGCTTGTTATCACTGGACCTAACATGGGCGGAAAGAGTTCCTATGTTCGTCAGGTTGCAATTGCTTGTATCATGGCTCAGGTTGGGTCGTATGTTCCAGCAGAGAAGGCAGAATTGGGTATTGTTGATGCTATTTTCACACGTATGGGTGCATACGACAATATGCTGGCCGGCGAGTCTACATTTATGGTCGAGCTTAAGGAGTGTTCAGATATCATGAGGTCTGCCACGAGCAGGTCACTGGTAATTCTAGACGAGATTGGCCGTGGAACAGGGACCATGGACGGCGTTGCAATAGCACACGCTGTGCTGGCGCACTTTGTGGAAACAGTCAATAGTCTGACTCTGTTCGTGACGCATTATCCATTGTTGGCAGCATTCGAAAACGTTTATCCAGGGAAGGTAGCCAACTACCATATGGCATTTATGGAAGACGAAGGTGACAATAAGAACAGAAAAGTGACGTTCTTGTATTCGCTAGCCAAAGGCGTAGCACACCGATCGTACGGCCTCAATGTCGCCCGACTGGCAGATCTGCCTACCTCAGTTCTTAACCAGGCCGAGCAAAAGTCCGGTGAACTGGAAAGACGTCTAGATGCGCGGCGACAACAGCGCTGGCTCATTCAACTCGCTAAACTCATGCAGCAGAGAGAGAAGAAGTTGTCACCTGAATTGTCAGATGCCATTCGTGATCTGCAATTTGTCAATTAACTATTCTAAAAATGCAGATGCTCTAAAACGTGAAATTGAAATAGATGATGAGCTTTGATGACGGCTATACAGGTCTAGTCGGGTACGGGTTTCGAACGTAGATGATTCGATTTAACATTTTGTGAACGGATCAACAACTTTCCAAGCGCTCGTTTTGACCGTGGGTTAGAATCCAAATGAGCGCGGACGTGGAGACAGTATCAGATCAGGGCCTGCTGCGGTCGGGCCCCGAGTCGAAAGAATTTGACATCAAGCAGACATATCTTAAGTTTCTGCGAGATGACTCTGAGATGACGATGCCAATTGCAGCTATTGAGAGTCTTGTGGCCCTTCTACGATTTACACAGCGTGAGTAATTAGATTGAAGTTATAGAGTTACTGTAAAAGGAACTCTATGTCTCTGTCTGTGCTGTTGCTAACAAAGCTTCTACTTCCTCAGAATTGATCCAGGTTCTTCAGCGAGCTAGCGACACGCTTAAGAAGTCGGTTAAGAACTCAATCAGTTTATCAGCTGGTTGTGACTTGTTTTTACGATTCGTCGTTCGTAATATCCACGAATACCAGGACTGGGAAGCATGCAAGCGAAACCTTGTCGAGAATGGCCGTCTGTTCGCTGAACGTGCCAAGGACGCTCGTCACAAGATTGCCGAGACAGGCCTGCCGTTTATCCGTGACGACGACGTCATCTTGGTCCACGGACGGTCACGAGCAGTAAGTGCTCTGCTGCTAAATGCTGCTGCTCATTTTGTTAGATTCCGCGTTTACGTCACTGAGGCGCGTGTTTCAAATGAAGGAGCTCACATGGCACGGATTCTGCGAGAAAAGGGAATTCCCGTCTGCCAAATCGCTGATTCGGCTGTTGGTTACGTTATTGACAAGGTGGACAAAGTTTTCTTTGGAGCAGAGGGTGTTTCCGAGAGTGGAGGAGTCATCAACCAGATGGGAAGTTACCAGATTGCAGTTTTGGCCAGCACTACTAATAAGCCTGTCTATGTCCTTGCAGAGAGCCACAAGTTTGTTCGTTTATACCCTCTGTCACAGACAGATCTGCCCACCGAGTACCCTCTTGAGTTCACAACTGATCTCAAAGATGCAGACGTTTCCGAGTCCCCTCAGGTCGACTTCACTCCTCATCAGTACGTGACGGCGCTCATCACGGACCTTGGCACTCTTACTCCATCGGGGGTGTCTGAAGAGCTCATCAAGATTTGGTTTGATTGATGGTCCTCTGATGCGAGACTTAGAGCTTTACAGGACTGTGACATTCTACTAAATTAATGCATTCTCGCTATGGCGTACTAGTCAGTAACAACAAGGCCAATAGTAGGCGCTCTGTATCATTATTGACTGTATTAGTCGAGTATAAATAAAGGGTGTGGGCAAGCACCGAAAGCTGCGGTAGATAATCGTGTATGCTTTCGCAGCGATTTGAAGTTGTACGACAGCACATGGTGCTTGTCTGGTGTCACGCATAACAGCTCAGGAGCTGCCACCGTCGAACATGTTAGTGTACTCGTCGAGAGTCGTCGAAGACTCCAGTACAACATCTGTTTTCTGGCTGATGAGCTTATCGGCCATTTCCCACGACTCATCGCTGGCGCGATCAAACCAATCCAGCGGTCTAAAGGGCTCTTCGTCGGCTTGTTTGCGTGCAGACAGCGCTCCAGAGTATTTGGGTGCAAAGTCGCCTGAAGATTTAGCAGACAGCTGAACAGAACGGGCCTCGCGTGGTTTGCTTGATTCAGCTGCCGTCTTGATGGCCTTCGTGGCCTCTTTCTCTGCAGAAACATGACGGTCAAAATACTTGAACTGGGGGCGGAGCTGAGCCACAGAGGAGATATCTGTCAGGTGAAGAGAGCCCTTGTTGAATACACCAACCATATATCTGCCCTGGCCGGTCTTCAGCACTCCCGAGAACGTTTGGCGGTCGGCGTTCTCCCATCGCTGGCCCTTCTCTTCATCGTAGTGGTGGTTTGTCTCGATTGGAATATCAACTTCAAATATTCCAGCATTAGGCTTCATCCTAGCAGCAGCAACAGCAGACTGTCCAGTCAAGGGCCGTGAAGAAGCTCGAGTAGGGTACTGTAGTAATCCCAGTTTGGCTCCAAGACCAGCAGAGCTGTACACAGGGAACTCGCGAACCACGGCGTCGTCGTCATCATCATCGTTCGTGTCAGGCGCCACATCGGGATTAGTAGCTACAGGAACCTCACCCTCTTCAACTCCATCCATCACCACGTCGTCTTCATCGCGAACAAACAGATTCTCATCCTCCATTGTCATGATTGTGAAGGTGGAAGGCTGGCTAAAATTTCAGTGGTTAGGCTTCATGCACCCCTGAAAAAATATCCTCCGTACCCACAGATTTATTTGAGTCCGAAAGTTATAAGAAAGAAACGTGCTACCGCATTTTTTAATACAGAAATACTACCATGTCTGAGGACGGGTTGTTGCTGAATTTCAGCACAGAGGGGCCTGCTCGTGCTGCGCCCAAGATCCAAGGTGGCCGTTGGAAGGACCGAGTCAAGGCCAACCGAGCACAAGTTCGCAGAGTTGAGAAGTCGAATCCTGAGCTCAAGGCTCAGAGACTCGCTAGACAAGCAAAGAATGCACCTCAGAGACCCATGAAACGACGAGCCGAGGATTCGACCGACGAATCAAAGTCGTCGAAGTCTCTGAACTCGAAGCCAGAATCTGCACCCAAACCTGATAAGAGATCGAAGGTGGAAACGACCCAAACTGGCCTGAACGGACGGCCTTTGAATGTGAACGTCCAGGATGGTTCTTCGTTTGTCTCATCACTGTTCTCTTCGAATCCTGAAGCTGTCACTGAGACGCAGGAAGAGGCTACAGAAGCAGTTCCTCACAACGCCTCCAATGCTCCGCTCAAGGATGATACGACCTTTGAAGGAATCGGTCTCAACGATGCACTCATCAACGTGCTCGCATCAAAGATGCGCATTCCTACGCCTACTCGAATTCAACGTGCATCGCTCCCCCCTATTATCTCGAGCGATGATGACCTATTTATTCAAGCCCAGACTGGTTCTGGTAAGACGCTGGCATACTCTCTTCCTATTCTCCATCGCTTGATGCAAGTCAAGAATCTCGACCGCACGTCGGGTCTCTTTGCGCTCATCCTAACACCCACGCGCGAGTTGTCTAACCAGATCTACGCTACACTAGAAGTGCTTTGCCGAGCATGTCATTGGATTGTGCCTGGTATCGTTATTGGTGGTGAGAAGAAGAAATCGGAAAAAGCTCGTATCCGCAAAGGTGTCAACATTCTTGTTGCAACTCCTGGAAGACTAGCTGACCATTTTGACAACACTGAGTCACTTGACTTGTCGAACATTCGTTGGGTCGTTCTTGACGAGGGAGATCGCCTCATGGAACTCGGATTTGAAGAAACAATTACCAAGATTCTGACGATGATTGGAAAACGCTCTCAGATCAGAGAAACCCGTTCGTTGTATCCTCAGCTCCCTCACAAGCGCGTTAACCTTCTTTGCTCTGCTACTATGAAGGATGATGTAAAGCGTCTCGAGGAGTTGTCCCTCTCCCACGCTAAATGGATCACTACTGACAGTGTCAGCGAGACTAGTGCATCTTTGACCACTCACGAAGTTCCGGCGCAGCTGGTGCAAAGCTGCGTTGTTGTGCCTGCAAAGTTGCGACTTGTAACGCTAGCTGCAGTACTGCGCAAGCAGATCGCAGAGAGTACTAATTCGCGCATTATTGTATTCTTTTCATGTTCAGACTCAGTTGATTTCCACTTTGCTGCATTCACACGGGAGGGTCGCACCGTCGACGGAAAGAAGTCGTCTAATGACGACGATTCTGACCCTGATTCGGAAGCTGAAAGCGATGATGAGGACGAACGTAAGGCCGTTGCTACTGCCAAGACTGCTCCTCTTCTATCTGACTCACGAACTGTTATTCACAGGCTACATGGTTCTCTCAGTCAGCAGGTGCGAACGTCGACTCTGTCGCTATTTTCAAAGAAGATGCAAGGAGAGACAGCTATACTGTTCTGTACAGATGTTGCTTCACGAGGACTTGATTTACCTCTAATTACACAGGTCATCGAGTTTGATCCGCCGTTTGCTGTAGACGACCATTTACATCGCGTGGGTCGTACTGCTCGTGCTGGCAAAGACGGTAAATCGACGCTGTTTTTGCTCCCAGGCAAAGAGGAGGGTTACGTTGATGCTATCAAGCAGCATCATCCTTCGGGAATCCAAAACCAGCCTTTTGAGCCTATTCTGAAAGATGGATTTGGCGCCAAGTGGGAGATAGACGCTACAACGTGGCATTTAAATGTTGAGCGTTGGCTTCTGGAAGACTCTGCAGCCTTATCTTTGGCTAAGAGAGGCTACACAAGTCACATTCGAGCTTATGCCACACATTTGTCCAATGAGCGTGAGATCTTCAATATCAAGGGACTTCATCTGGGACATTTAGCCAAAAGTTTTGGACTACGAGAAGCGCCTGGATCAATGAAGAAGGGATCAGGTTCCACTTCAAAGACTAGCAAGCCTAGCACGGGACCAGCAAAGAGAACTGCTGCTGATCCTAACAAGAAAAGACTCTATGCTGCTGCTCAAGCCCATTCCACTATGAGCGAGTTCAATATCGGATGAATCGAATAAATATCTTCCACAATAAGATGCATATGTACCACTACTTAAAAAACCTCGTGACAATTATACCTTGACATCGAGTAGATGCTCTGAATGAGTTCGGCCAATGAAGGCCTTTCTTACCTCGTGGTTTTTGATGAATCGCGCAGCAGCTCTGGCGTAGAAACCAGAATCGTCGTCGCAGAAAGATTCAGTAACCAGAAGAGCTCTCACAGCTTTGACCGTATGTGAATCAAACCGTTTTGGGCCGGAAAGAGTTCTCTCGATGGTATCTTTCCAAGAGTCCTCAATGCTTGAAATCTCCTCTGACTCGATCCGCTTAGCATCAAGCGACGGTCGCAACTGGTTAATATAAAGTGCCACGGTTATAATCCAAAGATGAGAAAGAAATTCAGGGTGAAGAGACTTAGGGACTACTTTTTGGCCGCTTTCTGAAAACAGAATCTCCGTGGCTTCGGCAGAGGCCGTGAGAATATGGAGAAGAAAAAAGTCGAATTCGGGCTTCGGATCTCCTGTTTTCTGAGAACCAGACAGAAGTAGTGCTCCAGAGTAAAGAAGACTCTTCATCGTCGTCTTAGGATCTGAGACACTGAGTCTCTTGGCGTAGTAGCCAACTTTGGCAGAGTACCTTTCGACAAGAGTCTCAATCCCAATAGAAAAGCAAGCCTTGAGATCGTCAAAACTGGAATCATCTCGGATTTCCTTGAAGATTGAAACGACATCTGTAGTCTGAGGTACTGGATCTGCGGGAAAGGTGACATATTTGGTGATATCACTGTACTCTGTACAGGCCATGGCCAGTGCTTCGATAGCAATATAGGGACTATCAACCTCCACAGCATATCCAAGGTGAATTAGGGGGTGTAAAACTGTGTTAGAAAAGTGTAAACAACGTAACCAAATACTTACGACCGGAAAATAGACCGGGAACAAGACTGTGGACATTTGTTGTCAGGAACTCGGCTGCAACTGGTTTCCAATCCCTCTGACTCTCATTAATTTTGTCTGAGAAGTAATCTTGGAATCCCCGAATATACGACTTGTCACCCCAATGAAGAAACCAGTCATTATCAGTTAAGACAGCTGGCGAGTCCTCTTGCCAAGGTTCAAGGTCCTCAACACCATTATCATATATGTCTCTGATCTGTTGAGCAGAAGCACCGAGAAATGAGGCAGATATCAGAATCTAGGTTAGACGAAGATATTTTCTGGAGTCACACAATGACATACGTGAGGAAGATGATTGTGGAATTTGCGCTTGTTAAAGAGGAATTCGTAATTGACATGATTGCCCTTGATTGCGTACTGCAACTGTTTGGCAGTAGCCTCAGAATGGGTGATGCCATAGCTTCCACGGGCTTTAAGCCCTAAGCCGTCAATTCCTGACATGATTCGTGAAGATCCAGAGCCCATTGTGAAGAATTAACTGGATCCGAAGGTTCTTTTATAACTAAGTGAGTTTGCAGCAACCAGCAAACGAGATTGTGGGCAGGTGATTTATATGTTGAGCTAAATGTGGGGTTCGTTTAACCGGTAGTATGCAAGTTGCTCGTACCAGATTACCCTACAGTGAACTTTAAGGTTGATTTCTTAGATCTGTGCACCAATATATATGTTACCCTACAGTATAGCTGAACGAGCGCTAGCGAATCCGGCTTAGAGTTTGATCAGAAGACCGGTACTATGTACGCACTAGTACTGTGTACGGACTAGCAAAAAACGGGTCGATTACGGCTAGAGACCGAACCTAACAAGCAATATGTTTCCATCATTACCTGATTACGAATCGATTACGAATCGATGGAATGGCGTCCGGGCTGTTGACTCGACTTGGCTACAGCGATTACCCGGATCTGTGCATGCCATGAGATAGAGTGGAAATAACGCTCCCCGGCTTGTTGAGTCAGCGCGCATGAAGTGCGATTCTAAGGCAATTAACCTATTTATTTTACTGCAACTACTGTAAAAGCCCTGGGTTCAGTCTCCTTCAACTGATTTGATACACTTCAAACTAAATTGTATCTCTCTCAAACTCGTATAGGTCGCTTGGGTTGGCTCCGTCCAATTAAGCTTTCTTCAGATATCCCTAAGGCATAGTGGACCAACGACCTGCCTAGAACGCCATTGTCATCAGGACAGTATACATCGTTATCATCCCCACCGTGCGTGCGACTTTTCGTTCGTTCCCTAGCTCGTATCGCTATCACCCCGGATTTAACCGGGGTAGGGGCCGCTACAGCCTTACTAGCAAGGCCCTCATTTCCTTGGAACACCTTCACCAGTGGCCGGGGATAGCAGTATCTGACGCGTTCAGGTTGATGATTCGAGCTCATGTCAGGCTCTCCGCCTCGTAAAAAGAAGCTGCGGCGCTACGTTCCGGGCCAGCCCCGCTACGAATGCGATGAGCCCAAATGTATGAGCTCTTTTACACGCCTCGAACATCTGAAGAGACATCAGACCATCCGTAAGCAAGCCAGATTCATGTGCTTTTAACCCTGACTAACAGCCAGACAAGAGTGTTCTTCCGTACCAATGCGATACTTGCATGCGATCATTTTCCCGAAAGGACATTCTCCAGAGGCACACGAGACGCCAGCACTCTGGGTCAAGACGTCTGTCTTCTGAGACCCCGGTATCGCGAAAACAAAGCTCGAGCACTTCGCCATCTGTGGCGCTTGATGCTCTTGAATCTTTACCCGACACAGCGCACTCAAAGGCATCTTCGATAGCTAATCATGGTCAGGCCCAACAGCTCCCCCAACAGCCGATTGCCCTAGATCAGGGACTTCACAGCGACAAGATACCCGATCAGACACTTCGCCAGAACATCCTGGACTCTGGAATAGGTACTATATCCACTGTGCAAGGGACGTTTGCTATACAAGACTCACCATCCGACTTTGCAGCTCGATCGGGACAGTTTGATGGGTCTACGCCGAAGATGGAGTACCAGTCCCCAGGGCTCAGTAGCGATAACACTCACGAAAGCCCCGAAGCGGTCCTGGGAAATACAAACCAGGCTGTGTCACACCTTCTTAATGAAGACTTTATGACTTGGCTTCTAACGAGAGACGGCTCGCCTGCTCTTCAAGCACAGAGCGATTTGGGTTTTGAGCTGGGCAGTCCCTTCCCACCAGATACGCCCCACGCACAATACGGTCATTTCGTGACCAATGATTCGAATCGAGTTGTCCAAAACGGGGTTCATGGAACAGCAGCTCTCCTCCCAGGCCAATCTGGACCTCACACGATCCCTCCTGAAGTACCGGTGCCTACCGATGAGCCAGGCGTCTCACTCGAGGATATATATAACTTTGAGCTCCCCGAGTATGATGCTGAGAAGCTGACTGCCCCACCACCGCAATTGTCAACTGAAGAGCATCAAGCTCTAACTGAATCCTTCAAAGGAACTGCTATTGTTGGGGTCTCTGAGCATGCAAGCGGTGTCGAGCTTCCAATCGACCCAAAGCAGTGTACTTTGGCCACATGTCAACGCATTCGCGAGTTCTTAGCTATTTCGGAATCTGATCCTCTCGCGGCTAAGTTTCTTCATCCACAGTATCTCACTTATGCTGTCGAAGTCTACTGGAGTGTTCATAACCGCTGGCCCATTCTTCACAAGCCGTCGTTCCAAGTGAACAACGCCCCCGTTCCTCTCCTTGTGTCGATGGTCACCATTGCAATGTACCTCACGCAAGATGATGACGCCATTACTCTGTCTACTCGTATCCACGAAACTCTCCGGTATTCAGTATATATGCTCCCCGAGTTCCGGGCAGCGACAACGGCTATTTGGGTTTTCCAGACGCTTCTTCTGGCAGAGATCTTTGAAATGATGATTAGCACCGAGGAACAGCACGATATGGCTACTCGCTTCTACCAGGTTCTTGTTGCATCAATGCGGAAAGGTGGAACAATGGGTGGTTTTGATGAGAGCATGGATGACTCTAACGGATCTGTCACACCAAACAGTAGACTCACTGGCGAGGAAGCTGAATGGCGGAAGTTCATCAACCACGAGGGCAAGAAGCGCATTGCCTTCTTCGCATTTGTACTTGACACACAGCATTGCGCATTCTTCAATCAACCACCGTCAGTGTTCATATCTGACCTTCCCTTTCGCCTCCCGTGCGAAGAGGCAGTATGGGAAGCTGTCGATGCCAAATCGTGGGCCCAAAAGAAGAACATGTATCCTCCCTCTCCGTACTTCACACCCACTATCTCTTCATTTTTGAGACTCGAGAATACCTCGTATCAGCTTTCTCCTTGGAACATGATGATTATTCTGCACGGACTTGTTTCCGTCGGCTGGAACACGCGACTCAGAGAAAGCATTGTTACTGGAAGCAGTGGAGCGGCACCTTCAGGCCTTCATTCTGGGGGCATGCAGGCTGGTATTCAAAGCTCTGGTAATGGCAAGCTTGTATCCTCTTCGAGCTCTACGCAATTGGCGTCATCTGCCTCTGACAGTGGACGGCATCATACTAATTGGGTTCGTATTATCTCAGAAGCTTACACAGGCTGGTTCAGATGCTATAGAATAGCTTTCATCATATCCGGTCGCCTTCCGTTCAACCATGCGTATGTTTTTGGCTGCTTAACGACCTATGAGTTTGCTCATGTGATTCTGAACTCTGATATACAACGTACGCAACAACTGTTGTCTCTGCTCGCTTCAATAACGTCTTCGTCGTCAGCTTCTGGAACGCTAACACCTCGTCTTCGTGCCTATGGCCGTGGAAGAGCTGAGTCAACATTCAACATTTTGAACCAGTGGACACAGAGCCCCAGTGCTGTTGAAGCTTTGACGCATGCCCTTGACCTTATTGACATGTTTTCTGTTATTGACGGCAAATATGATGTTGCCAAGGACACTGCATTCCACCGTCCGTGGTGCCTGTATATTGCGTGTATTGTCGTGTGGGTATACCAGTACTTTACGAACTTGGCACAACACCAACAGAATGCGTCTTTACTCAACCGAAAGCTTCAACCCGTTCCTTCGACGCCGGCCATGTTGTCCCAGTATCTGGGACGTGTTCGAGCAGGAATTGCTAAGCGAACTCTTGACTCAGAGAGCGCTTCAGAGGACAATAATACATCGCTAGGTGGGCGGTCACGCTCGCTCCAGGAGACGTTTGTTCCGTTGATTGAGCCTGGACTCTCTCTGCGTCTGTTGTCGGATCGACGACATGTTGCAGCTTGTGAGGCAAACGTGCTGCTACAGCGCGTTAACGAGATACTGGCGCCGTCACGATGGGGAGTCATGAGAGGTCGCTTACGAATGGTGAGGGATCTTTTAGGTCTTCCAGAACATTAGTGTTTCATGATTACGATTTCACGAATGTACTTTTTTTGGATACTTGTGTAGAGATGTTTGGTCACCAAATCCTTTAGGAGGTTGCAAAAAGTCAATAATTTATTATATTACAAAGTGGCCGTTAAAACTTCTCGCCGCGAGCAATCTTAGACTCTCCGTACTTCTTGATACGAATGGACTGCACAGCAATGAATCCAGTAGTGTCGGTAGGGTCGAAGTCGGTCAGCTCGTCCATCGAGGCCTCGGTGGCATCGTAGAGCTTCTCAGTCTCGGAGGAACGTCCCAGGATAGTGAGCGAGCCCTTGTAGGCACGGACGCGAACCTGACCGTTGACTGAGATCTGCGAGGGGTCAATCAGAGCACGAGTGTATTCACCCTCGGGGGAGAAGTACAGACCGTTGTACAGGATACGGGAGAAAGTGGGCGTGACGAACGTGTCACGAATAGCACGAACCTCACGGTCAAGAACAAGACCCTCGAGGTCAATGTGCGCAGTACGCAGAATGGTGAGACCGGGGGTCTCGTAGCATCCACGGGACTTGATACCAATGAAACGGTTCTCGACAATGTCGATACGGCCAACACCGTTGCGGCGGGCAATGGCATTGGCAGTGAGGAACAACTCGACAGGCTCAGTGACAGTCTTACCGTCATTGAGGGTGATCTTGACGGGCAGACCCTTGTTGAACTCGACGGTGAAGTCCTCGGGGGTGTTGGGAGCGTCCATGGGGTCGACAGTCAGCTTCCACATGTCCTTAGGAGGAGTGGTGTCAGGGTCCTCAAGAATACCAGCCTCAAACGAGATGTGGGCCAAGTTCTCGTCGGTCGACCAGGGCTTGGCCTTGGTCTGAGCAACGGGGATACCCTTCTCGGCCGAGTAGTCGAGCAGGTCCTTGCGGCCAACAAAGCGGTTGATAAACTCAGGTAGACGCCAAGGAGCAATGACCTTGATGTCGGGCTTCAGAGCGTAGAACGCAAGCTCGAAACGGACCTGGTCGTTACCCTTTCCGGTGCAACCATGGGAGACAGCGAAACAGCCCTCACGCTCGGCAACAGCAATCTGAGCACGGGCAATGACGGGACGAGCCAGCGAAGTTCCGAGCAGGTACACATTCTCGTAGATGGCATTGGTCTGAACAGCAGGGAAACACAGCTCCTTGACGAATTCCTCACGGACATCCTCAACAATGAACTTGGTAGCACCGATCTTGAGAGCCTTCTCACGAGCAGCTTCGAAGTCCTCCTCCTGACCAACGTTGGCCAGGAAGGCAATTACCTCGTAGCCCTGTTCCAGCAGCCAGGCCAGAATGACTGAGGTGTCGAGACCGCCCGAATAGGCCAAACAAACTTTTCCCTTTGACATTTTTGACGTAGTTGCTAAATCAATTGAATTGAAGGAGGAAAAGGTCAAATTGGCGATGGGACCCGAATTTATAGATAAAGAAATAGTCATATAGCGGAAAAAGCAACGCGGGCAAAATTTGGCGGGTTAGGGATCGGTACGAGAGTCGGGTGTCTATTTGCATTGCAAAGTCACTTTTTATCGTTATTTATCGCATTTATACAGGGTGGCAGCGTAGTGAAGCATGTAGATTTTCTCATCAAGGTCAATTGCTAGTTTTGAGTTCATTTTGGGGTCTGAAAATCTTACACGGGACTTAGCGAACTTCTCTGCATCTACTTACACGGGATATGCAAAACCGATGTGAAGGAAAAGGAAGGTAAAACATCAGCTACCAGATGGAAATCTCTGGTATACTGTTAACTTTAGTCTATGACAATTGAGGTAAAAATTCTCAATGCTATCATGACTTGCTCGTCACTTGTTCTTTGAGTCTCTTAAAGGAGGGTGAGAATTTTTGAACTTCCCTGTCACGTTTCTTCCGAACTCCTTCCCTCCACCTGCTCACTTCCTATACACAAGCAACTTGACTCTATCATGACTCTTTGAAGGCACATAGCGGACGCCGAAAGCCGTATAAAGCCGTTACCAGGCCTGCTGGAAAGGCTGCCATGCGCGATAGCGCAGCCGTGCCCCTGGTACCCATAATGAAGAGATGATGTGCCGAGTCTAGCTAATATAGGCGATAATATTGGGGCAAAAATTTTAAATTTATACTTTCCCCCACTATTAGAAATGACTACTGAACAGAATGCTGCAATGCTAATTATTTTGTGGGGTCTTGGTCTCATCTTGTGCGTGGATCGTATCTTGGTTCAGTACTCGCCCACCAAGATCTACCACACCTTTGATCTCGAGGACCTTGAGAGCCTTGACTTTAGCAAAGATCTCCGAGGAAGCCTTGCATTACAACCTGTTAGTTTTCCAGTTGAAAGGATGTTGACTGAAATCGGAACGGCGACTCACGTGAAGTTCATCGATTCGGTGCTACTGTGTCCAAACCCGCGAGTTCATTGGCAGTTGCTCAGCTACCTGAGAGAGCATATGTTGTCTATTCCAATCCTCTTCACGCCAACGTTACAACTTATGTGCGATCTCCTTGAGACAGAGACGCAAGTATTTGTTGCAACTAGTCGCGAAGAGGAGTCCTTTTATATTGCTCTATTGTTAACCCGACTCGTGGCTATCGCCCGAACGTTGAGCAATACAAACTACCGTCGCAACTGTGTGGAGGCCATAAAAGCCATCATGAGTCGACAGACTGTTCTCCAGTCTCTTAATAGCACTTCTCAGGCCACTCTGCCAGCTCTCCGTCTTGTTCTCATATCAGCTATGCTTCTGACCTCTGAGCTTGAAGACCTGCTTCTTAATCTATTCCCAAGCATATTGCATCTTCTGTGCAACCTTGAAACGTCATCAGACTCAGTCAAGACTGCTCAGGTTGGAATTACTGCAATGCTAACTATGATGACAATCGTGGCATATTGCGGTACCACGCGAACCATTGACAGGATCATCCAATCTTTGAGATGTCGCTTGATTAATGACTGGGAACGACATAATGTTGCTACTGCATTGTCGTACTTCATCGTATGTCGCCTGATTCCGTTACTTCTTGAGAAGCCATCACTTACCCCTACTCAGCGGCAGTCCATTAAGAAAATTCTTGTACACGGCACGCCAAATTCCCCATGTATGCGCGCTATCCAGGTGACGTTTGATTTGTAATATTAACTTTCATTCCTTTTCATTACATTAATGCAATTCATTCATCTATGCTAAAGCTAGCATCACGTTATCCATCAGGAACCCCATTGGCTCCTTTCTGAAATCATCAACTTCAAAACCAAGATTTACTCCCATTGTCAGACTACTGTTAGTCTCACCGTATGGCGACCAGTACGGTAGATTTACAGCTATGTTTGGGTCATGGTAGTGGGCAAAAGAGATCCAATACTGCCTATAGGCCCTTGCGGCTATGATAGAAGTGTCGAGCTGGAAAATGTATAGTAGATCTGACGAATGTAATGTGCCCAAGTACGGAAGCCCGTGAAGGTATGTTGAAAGATAGGAATAGGAAGTGAGGTCAGGAGTATGCTTCAACAAGAAGCGCCTTCCTATCTGGAAGACATAATCTCCTAAAAGAGATGCCAACCGCTTGTATCCAGAGTACAGCTCGCTCGAATACCCCGTTCGATACGGAGATCCTTGAGTAGGATCGTTAGGGTACAACTCCAGAACTCTATCGATAGTCTCCGTATCCGCGTTGATCAGAAGACTTTGAATGTACTCTTCAGCCTCGGCAATAGTCGTTACATTACACTGAGTAAGTGTGAACAGAGTTCCTTCGTCTTCCTGGTTGCCGATAATGAAAGGAACTTTCGCGTATTTGCCCTGCTTAATGAGGCGGAATGGTTGATCAGAGATGAAGTTGTAGTCGTACCTAGGCATAAATGGAAGGACAAGAGATTGGTAGGAAAATATTCCAGGAAGACGATTCATAGCTTCGTTGAATCTATGGGGGGACAGCGCGCGGAGGCAACCGAGGTGATTGTCGAACACATCACAGCCCGAGAAACTGAGAAGATGGTTGTATGTCTTGCAGGGTGCTGACGAGTTGAGTGAGTCGACCGGGATTAATGACCCACTCTGCATGATAGCAGCATGGAAGAGAGGCTTTCCCTTATAAGAGTTGTCACCCTCGTTCATAACAATGTGATGAGCCACGCTGATGCTCCCAGCCGATTCGCCAAACAGTAAAACATTGTCTGGATCACCTCCAAAGCCTTCTATATTGTCAGCAACCCACTTTAGAGCTAGTCTCTGATCCATCAAGCCCGCGTTGCCAGATCCTTCTTCGACAATCTCGTTCCCTCCTAGAAATCCATATGCTCCGAGCCTGTAATTAAGCGACACAAAAATCACAGGGTGGTCGAGTGCTACGCTCTCCTTGATAATCATGCTTGGGTCGTACATGTTGGCGCTGCCAAACTGAAATCCTCCTCCATAGAGCCAGACCATAACTGGGAGCTTGCCTGATGGAGACGTATTCAATGGCCGAAACACATTTAGATACAGGCAGTCTTCGCTGAACTCTGCGCCGGGCGCGTCAAAGTAATCAGAAACAAGCTCATCAAGCCAGATCTCTGCATCAGATGGAAGTTTATGTGGATCAATCGTGATAAACCGTTCTTGATAGCACTGGTTCCCGTAGCTGCCGGCATAAAAGCCGTCGAGATCTTCGGTATATGGGACTGGATGTCGGAACCGAAGATCACCAATAGGCGGCTCTGCGTATGGAATGCCGCGAAAAGATTCAAAACTGTTGAACCACGAAGTAAAGCCCGAAATGACTCCGCCATTGGCAAGCCTAACGGTAGGACGGCTGTTGCAAGGCGCTATGCAGTATGCAGTCAGGAGCAGGGAAGCACGAAGCTTGTGCATATTTGAGTCAGAACGCGCAGGACATGCCGAAGTGGACGTGATCTGTGGGATTGTGGACTAGCAAGGGATGGAGAGTAGAGGAAGATGGGTCTATAGTTCTTGCACTGGCGCTGCACCATAAAGGCAGGACGCCAAGCAAGGGCCTCCGTGCCATCAGGTTCATGGGTCACGTGGTTAAGATGAAGAGCATCGCAATGTATAAGTACGTGAGTACGGGATGATTTTGTGGCCTTTTTTTTTTGGCTTTTAACTTACGTCTGACACTGATGAGTGGCAATTGAATCTGTCGATACAATACCATCTTCAGCAGGCATCAAATCGTATGAATGATCCAACTTACTGAGGAAGAGCAGCAGTGCACTCAATCTCAACGTCAGTGTGCAGGGGAAGCTGGTGAACAGCAACGCAGGTGCGCACGGGCTTGGGCTCCTTGAAGTACTGAGCGTAGACCTCGTTGACCTTGGCAAAGTTCTCAATGTCGTCAAGGAAGATGTTCACCTTGATAACGTTGTCCATGGAGGTGCCAGCAGCCTTGAGCACAGCCGACAGGTTCTCGAGAACTTGTTTCTGAATTAGTCAAGGTTCCAGGAAAGAGAACCCAAAAGTTATACAAGATCAACTTACGGTACGAGCAGAGACATCACCATCAACGAGCTTTCCAGTCTTGGGGTCAGCACCGACCTGGCCTGAGCAGTAGACAATGCCGTTGTGGACAAGGGCCTGCGAGAGAACAGGAATGGGAGCGGGGGCTTCGGTAGTAAGGACTTTCTGACGGTAGGCGGCCATTGTAACTGAGAGTAATGAGTAAAAAGGTAAGAGGGGAAGTTGTTCTATTGCCGGTGAGATGCGTGGAAATAGAGGGCCATGTGGGGGTTCAGGCCCGACCCCCGCCAGCGGTTAAACGGCCCTAGCCCTCCCCACCAGTCTGCCCCCGCCCGCGATAATGCAGGGCCAGGCGGGGGTCCGTCTATCGGTAGTGCAACCTCCGGCCACCGACGCCGATTTCCCCTTGGTGGGGTCGCTGGTATAAAAGGAATCTCGTCCCCTCACGTTAGTTGCCTTCATACTTGTCACGAGGAACTAGTGAATTTCACGTAAAGAGCCATCTGTTTTTGTGCCAATTGTATCCTACTTGCAACTCGACTAGTTCGATATCTACCCCCCTTTTTCTTTTGTACCATTTTGTTCAGTTTGTATCACCACTCTTCAAGATGACTGCTCAAACTATGACCGCAGTGCCTGCTCCTCCTTACAGCATAGACAAATCTGTCGAGCGCCGTCTGGACCCTGAGTACGTCGACTTTTTCAACAAGCACGTCAACTCAGCCACCAACTTGCTGTATACTCACCTTATCCCCGTCAAGGCCCTGCGCCAGGCGGGCAACGTGATGCCTGGACAGAGCCCGCTGGCGCCTGTGGAGTCCATGAAGGATGAGTTCGTGCCCCGCAAGTACACGACCGCCGATACTCCTGTACCGGTGCGTATCTTTACGCCTCTTGGTGAAGCACCCGCTCAGGGCTGGCCCTGTACGGTGTGGTTCCACGGTGGTGGCTGGGTTCTTGGCAATATCACGACTGAGAACTCGTTCTGCTCGCACGTTGCTGAGCTGGCCAAGTGCATTGTTGTCTCTGTTGACTACAGACTGGCTCCAGAGTTCCCCTTCCCGTCGTGCATCGATGACGCGTACGAAGCTCTGCTGTGGGTCTACGAGACGGCCTCCAAGTCGCTCAACATCGATACGAAGCGCATTGCTGTTGCTGGATCTTCTGCTGGCGGTAACATCTCGGCTGTGCTGACTCACAAGCTTGCCAACGATGCGCGCTTTTCGCACCTTCCTCCGCTCGTCTACCAGCTGTTGGTGGTGCCTGTTTGCGACAACACTGCGTCCAAGGACACCCACCTGTCCTGGAAGGAGTTTGAGAACACCCCTCAGCTGCCCGCTGCCAAGATGTTGTGGTACCGAGCCCACTACCTGCCCAACAAGGCCGATCTCACCAACCCGGAGGCTTCACCCTACTTCTACCCTGATGAGAGCTTCAAGAAGTGTCCACCAGCCTTTGTGGCCGTAGCAGAGTGCGATGTTCTGCGTACCGAGGGCGAGCGCTACGCTGACAAGCTGCGCGCTGCTGGCATTGAAGCCGAACTCGTTATCTACCCGGGTGTGCCTCACCCTGTCATGGCCATGGACGAGGTGCTCACCCAGGGAAAGATCCTCATGAAGCAGACGACCGACGCTCTGCACGCCGCATTTTACAACTAGCCGCATCTCTACGACTAGACAGTCATAATCTCTACCCCACTATCGAGTCTAGAAATACAAGAACTATATTAATTTATTTAGGATGGCAACATCAGTCGGTCCAGCAGATGTTAAGAAGACATCAGGGGTATATATATGCTTATAAAGGTGTAAAGTATATGCGGATATTTCATACCAGTAGCCGTAATGCGGGAGTGATATTCGAAGCACTACCATCCTTTGAACAGTTCAAATGTATTTGTTATAATACTAAAATACAGTCTAGAGAAGAGCAAGAACACCGGCGACACCAGCGAACAGAACAGCAGCACCAACCTGGTAGCGGCTGCCCGAGTTGGAGGCAGCAGCACCAGTGCTAGTCTCGGCACCAGAAGCACCAGCGCTAGGGGGAGTAGAGCCGGTGGTGACATTGGAGCCAGTAGTGTTGTCAGGGCTAGACGAACCGCCGGTCGAGCCAGTCGAGTTGGAACCTGAAGAGCTGGAAGAACCACTGTCGGAAACACCGCAAGAACCAGTGTGGTTCTTGAACAGAGTAGCGGTGTCAATGACCGAGCCGTTGCTAGCAGAGACGAACTCGTGGGTCAAGTGAGTGCAGTTGTGAACAGTGAAACGCGACCAGCCGTAGGCAGTGTCCTGAGCGTAAGCAATATAGTCAGGAAGAGGAGGCACCAGAGCATCAATACCGTCATAGTGACCTCCAATACCGTTGACAATGTACCAGGGCGCCTGGGGGTTGTTGAGACCGTTGGGGTCGGTGACATTGAACGCGGTGGGGAACATACGCTCGTAGTTGTGGACGTGTCCGTGCAGAACGACATCGACGTTGCTGTCGACAAGAATTTGCTCAAAAGCAAGAGCGTCTTCCCAGTTGACATCCTGAGCTCCCTGGTACCAAGGACGGTGACCTCCGACAATGACCCAAGGGGTAGCGGTACGGTTAACGGCAGCAAGGTCGTTCTTCAACCAGTTGATCTGGGCATTCTCGGGAGCAAAGGGACCCGAGTTAGCGCCCTGCGAACCGCCAAGCTCATCAGGAGCCACAATGCCATTTCCAAGATCAGTCTCAGTGTTGACCTGCACAAAGTGGACGTTGCCGTAGTTAAACGAGTACCACATGCTCTCGAAACCAGCCGACTCGTCACCAGGCATACGCCAGTGGTTGAGGTAACCAGTGAAGTTCTTTTGACCAGGAACACAGATGGTCGTGTTGAAGGTAGCGTCCCAGACCGAAGCCGAGGTGGTACCGTCGAGACAGTCACCATCGTGGTTACCGGGACCAACCATGTAAGGCACAGCCTCGGCAATGGGAGTGATTTCGTCGTAGAAAGCGTTGAGAATCTCGTTGTAGACCTGGAATCCGCCCTCGATGGTCGAGTTGGGCAGGTACAGCTGGTTCTCCTCCTTGAGCCAATAGTCGGCGTAGGCAATGTCTCCAATGTGCCACAGGAACTTGTACTCAGACAGGTGCTGGACAAGCGAGTCGATGGTGGTGGCCTCACCAGGAGTCAGCACACCGCCCTCACCTTTACCCTTGGTAGAGCTGAGACCGAGAGGACCAAAGGTTCCCATATCATTGACCATAGCAAACACAAACTCGTCGTTGGAGCCAGCAACAGGCGCAGTCGTGAAGTTGGCAATCTGCGAAGAGTTCGAGTTGGACACAGCGTAGAAGTAGGTAGTGTTGGGCTCCAAGTTCTGGATAAGAACCTTGTTGTCCCAGAACGTCGAGTGGTCGTAGGTCGTCGAGTCACCCTGAGCCATGTTGGAGAGCTCCGAGCTCGAGGTGCCGTAAACAACCTGAGGAGGGCTAAGTTCCGACTCGGTGCTCCAGCTGACGGAGAAGCTGGAAGGACCGGCAAAGGCCAGACGCAGCTGGGACGGCACGTTGGACGAGTTGGAAGAAGCGGCCAGCAGCTGGGCTGCAGCAGGGCTCACGGCCAGCAGAGCCGCTGCCAATTGCACGATGAAACCAGCAGACATAGCGAAGTAACAAGTCAGAGCAGTTGTTAGACACAATTGAAGCTGCAGTTCAGACGTGGGCCGTCTCTGCTGTTATATATATACATGATATATTTTTTTGGGCCAGTAAAACAGCGGCGTTTTTCATCTGCAACGGGCCGTCCCAATGAGGAAAGCGTGCAAGGCCCTGTGCCGCTATCATGCAGGAGAACCTGCACGGTTAAACGAGCGGGCCAATCAGGAGAGCCAGATACGCCGTGTGACAGGTACAAGTCAACGGGGGCTAAGACAGTAAGTCCTCTAACGCCGTTGGCGCGGATAACAGGCCAATTGACCTGTTTACAATGAGTCCGTCTGTTCATCCAGCTTACTCGGCATATCCGATACTTTTGTTATGTCTTGCCTCAACTGAGGATCCTGTGGGTGCAGCTGGGGCACCGCCCAAAACCTGCTGCTCTTCCTGGCCATTGTCGGGCGCAGATACATACACGTGCTACTTCCTGCATGCAGGGATTCACGTCGTGCAGTACGGCATATAGCCGAAGCTTAGTGGCCCATTGCGGTGCTCGAACCCCGCTGTACACGGCACTTCCGCAGCAGTCAATCACCAGAAAAAAGTTTCAAGCCCAACGGTAAGATCTGCTGGGTAGCAGGCCAAATTGAGCGCCATAGACAAGCTGAAAACCCCATTTCACTCGATTTAGTCCTGCTGCACTGCCCAAATTGCTTAAGTAACTGCTTAAGTAAAGTATTATTTTAGTGTCGCACTAGCGAGCCAGGGGTCTCTGCACACTTTGCGGGTTCAATTGACGGTAACCAGTAAGGACACAACGTGTCCTAACAGTGGAATGTGACATACTAATGCCTCGGAGGATTAGCCTTGGGTTTCACCCTGTGTCGTTGCTAAAGCCAGCTTCATACTTGCAAAGCAAATATCCATGCAATTGAGCATCCCAAGTGTAAATGGCTTACCCGTTACATCTACAGCTAAGACGGTTGTAATTGATTAATTGTGATTAATCAATTCTGGTTGATGCAAATGCAGTTACTGAGTCATTGCATTATAGCCTGTTATGGCCCACCCACAACAGACCCACTGGGCGCTGCAAGTGCCCCGCCGCGAAACTTTGCGTACATCTGCTGTAAACCCCGAAGGTTCCCCGTAAATCCGGCTCGCAGTCTGACGCTGCCTGCCATAATTCTGCGACTCAAACTCACAGTCGCCACTCGTCTCTGTAGTTCCGGGGTGTGCCTATTCCATCGTAGCATCTTTAGCCCCGTGTGAGACAGATTAAGTAAGGTACTGGACCCTTACATTGGATGATGCCAAGATAGAGGCAAGGGCTGGCAGACTCAACGGGGTACTTCGGGTCCTGTTGCTACGCGGCCAGATGCCTCATAGACATATGCTTCAGACCAGATGCCCCATATCAGTCTGTTCCCACATCCCGATACTAAAGCGACCCATACAAGTCAGAAATAACTGTCTCTAGGGACGGTGGGTTGTTTTGGGAAGCCTCAGATACTGGCTACTCCTTCGAATGATATCACTAGAGAGTGTTTTAACAGGTTAACTAGATTAGCTCAACCAATATAACGCTGTCCTGGTTTTCGTAACTATATGAAAAATAGCACTAGATTTTCTTGTCAATGCATATCTGAGACACATGTCAGTAAGGCTGTAGGTTACCTTAGCTACAACTCAGGCTATGCAACGGTATCTCCACTCTCGGAAGCCTGCTTATAAGCCTCACTTTCACCATCGCACTACCACGCCATCAAGCTCCCCACCAGTAGTGGTTTCCTAGGTATCTGGGGATCAACGTAAAACCAGCATCAATAGTAGAGACTAAACTATCACGTAAGAGATCCCGTCTATATATGATGCTTAGTCTACACAATGCCCAATTTGTGATACACTGAGTTATGAGCAGGTACCAAATATCTATACTTTACCCACTGGAAGCAACCTCGTTTGCGGTCAGGAATTGGATGGGGTGCACAAATATTAGCCCAATCTTTTGAAATTAAACAGCCTTTCGGGATTGTTGCCTCTTGATGGAAATGTGTCTGTGTCAAGATACCTATAATTGGTCACCAGTAAGGAAGTCAGGTACATCTTGAGAGTAGAGAGCGAAACAGGGTATGGGCACATGATGAACTTCTAGGGCTAGGAATGTTGATAGCTCATATCACTATACTCGCATACTCGCCTAAACGCCAATTACCCGGCCATCCAGGCAGTGTCAACTCCACACTTTGTCAGTTGTACCTCCACCAACCTCCACACTGATACTCGTTACAATTGGCCGGAGCTGTTACAGATTCCGCCAGGACGTTGTGGAGGCGATACTGAACGGGTGTACATATCATGGTATGTATTCTGTGCTGTTGTGCAGCACATTAGTCGGCCCTCGGCTGCTTCCGGGTCTCGAGGACTTGTATATGGGGTGAACCGCTCAATGGGCAATTGCCCTGTGATAAGCGGCTAATTGCGATGACAAGCGTTGCTGGACTGTCATATAGTGGCAATTAACATCCCTGTTGAAGAAACACTCTTGCTGCGCCCTTATTCATGACTTTTTTGCTGTAACGAAACTAACATATAGTCGCAATCACTGAGACCATACCTAACAGCGGTGCGCACATCGCTGACGGCGGCACTGTGTCTTGAGGACTTCGCATCGGAGCTCGTCGAGCGACACAACACGCCCGAAGTTGAATCGGGCAAAAACCTCGAGGCCATGCTCAACCCCATGACCATCGCTCGTAATGAGAACGAGAAGGTGCTCATTGAGCCGAGCATCAACTCGGTGCGAGTCAGCATCAAGATCAAGCAGGCCGACGAAATCGAGATGATCCTCGTGCACCAGTTCACGCGGTTCCTGACTGGCCGTGCCGAGGCATTCTATATTCTACGCCGAAAACCCATGCCTGTGAGTTCCGTGACGAACACAAAGCCAACTATTCAATTCTAACCCAGGGATACGACATCTCGTTTCTCATCACAAACTTCCACACGCAGCAGATGCTGAAGCACAAGCTTGTTGATTTCATCATTGAAGTGAGTATCACGTTTTGTTTACTAGTCATGCGATAAGAGCTAACCCCAGTTCATGGAGGAGGTCGACAAGGAGATCTCGGAAATGAAGCTGTTCCTCAATGCGCGCGCACGATTCGTTGCCGAGGCCTACCTGACGCCGTTCGACTAAGCATCGAGCTGATTCACGTTGTAGACGTAGAGAATTCATATACGAGTACAAAGAGTAAAGAGTACAAATTAGAGCGCACAGAGTGCTTTTGGGCTACGGACTTGTAGCGGGGTCATGATAAATAAATTAAGAGTTTCAGAAGAAAGCAGCGTCAGCAAATAGTAGCGGATCGGGCTCAGCAGCCTGGATATCGGTGCCTTCAAACAGTCGCTGATAGCAGCTGGATCGCTGGTTTCCATAGTGGTCGTACGGATTGTCCTTTTTCAAGATTTGTAGACACAAGTAACAAAAGAACGTGTTACAGATAGAGCAGGTCATTTTGTTGCAACCCGAAGATCTCTCAATTGGAGCGAGACATTTGGGACATGTAGCAGTGGAACTCTCCTCCATGAACTCCTTGAACGACTCATCAGCATAGTACTGGTTCACGCGGCGTTCCATGTTTCTTTTGCCCCACTCAAACTCGATGTCGGCACGGAACTCATCTGATCCGCTGATGTACGCTTTAATGAGCGACACGGGGGGTTCCTGATCGCGGCATTCATTGTACTTGCCATGCCACGACCGCAAACATGCAGAACAAAAGGCAAAGTCACATTTAGGACATATGGCCAGTAGATCTTCGGGGTTGCGCTTCACAAGACCCCTGCACACCTCCCGAGGACACAAGAGGTATAGGCGTGGGTTTGACTCAACTTTAAGCTTGTGTGAGAGCGAAACAAAGCGGTCAGCGAGTTCGGATCCCACGAGCCGTAGAAGCTGCGAAGTGTCTAGTTCAGCATGATCACAACGAGGATAAGGACAAATAACCTGTGCAATATAACCCTGCTCTATACAAGCAATGAAGTACTCCTGTAAGCAGGACGTGCAAAAGACATGGCCACAGTTCGTCAGCTGCGAGCACAGAGAACCACGCTTCGAGTACTGGCAGATCTCGCAGTGGAACACCTGTGCCTCAAACTGGCGGGCCTCGCCTTGTTTATCGAAATTAAGGATGTCCTCCCGCGCAGATACAGGCACAAACACCGATTTTTGAGTCCAATTTTCCGACAACTCGGCCCGCAGCAGATCCACCATGGCAAACAGCACTTGATCATGTGACTCCGTCCAAAGACGCAGCAGCTTTTTGCGCAGCTCATCAATAACACGTCGAGATGCCCATGAAGCCTTGAGCTGCAGTTTCGGTGGCTTTTCGGCTGGATAGCCCTCTGGAAGGGCGAATTTCACCGTAATAGGGGGAAGATGCTGTACAGAATAGTGAGTAGGACGTTCAGGAGCCTTGACAACGGGTTTGTTCGCCTTTGTACCTACTACTGAAAAGCTTGGCTTCCCAATATCGTTCATGGGTGGTACAGGAGTTGAACCGGGAGCCCTCGGCTGTCCTTCGCTCTTTACTGAAGTCTCCGTCTTGACTCCTCCACTCGCTTGAAATACAACGTTGACGCCACCAACAGGCTCCACAGGCACGTCGATCTCTCCAGAAAATAACCCATGACCATCTAGACGAACCTCTGGGAAGATAGCAACTAGCGTCTCCACCTCCTCGGCCCGGATATCTTCGTCTGTGGCGGGCTCCATCACATTTAGACAGATTACAAAGGTAAGCGGGCCACCAAAGACCTAGCCCACCTGGATGCTTCGTGTTAAGGCCCTTACCCTGAGATGTGAGCTCGTGGCTCATCTCCCTTAGCGCCTATCATTTATTTTGTTATCACGATAACAGCAGCATAGATACGCCACCTACAATACAAAGGGCACTCAAAACTTATCTAAGCGGCAACTCCCCACCAAGCCCCCACCAATGTACCCCCACCACTACCCACCACGCTTTGAGCCAATGACTACCTGCACCCGTTATCTGCTGCAGTGGCTAGGGTTTAACGGCTTATCATCTCAGATGCAAGTTTCGTTGCCAAGTTTCACGACTTTTTGTGTTGTTGTGCAGAAATCCCGCAACTCACGCGACTCCCGGGCAATTGTCTGCGCGCTGCTCTGTCCACGCGGATCCACTTGCCTCGGCCCTTCCCTGTGCCCGGACCTCACGCTCTCGGGCAATCCCTGATCTCTTTGCACACCCCCTGAACCTCGGGTAATGCCGAACTGTGCATGGAGCTCATATTGTCGTGAAATATCGTTGTAAATCTCTATATTTTGTGTTTTGTGTTGATTAAAAGTCCCTGGAACTTTGTTAACGTCATCAGGTCCCTATTTTGCGAACTCCTCTGCTGAAATACCGGGCCCTTTTGACTCTAAATCCGCTTCCTCATGGACAGATTCCACGAGCCGGATCTTTCCGTCAAAACGGACCCGGCAAGCTCGCACTCGGCCTCCACACCTCAGGATGCCATGTTCGGAGATGCCTCATTGGCTCCCATGGGGTTTATGTCTTATGGAGATGCTGCCATTGGCTCGTCGCCTCAACTGTCGACTCTCGATGACTACAGTCATTTTGGTCCCCAACCGTCGTTTGCGTCAATGGTAGGCAATCAGTCACAGTTTCTGCCAGGAGCTCCTTCGGCACATACTGAGCCCTCGTCAGCATCATCGTTGACGCCAACTGCAACTGTGGCGGCACCCTCGGCTCCGGGTCGTCCCGGTGCTGCCAAACTCACCAAAATGCGACCCTGCGACGAGTGTCGAAGACGCAAATCCGGCTGCATAATGCTCGAGGATTCAAGCATGTGTCTTACGTGCCAGGTTAACAATATTCCGTGCACATTCCAAGGACCTCGGCCTCGCAAGAAGCCATCAACTGGCAGCACCAGCGCTGAATGGACATCTTCGGCCGAGTCAAGCAAGAAACGCCGCCACGACTCTGAAGTCAACCCCCTTATCCTACCGTATGAAACACCAGGTGATGTCGACGGCATCAGGTACGTGAGTCCTGTTCAGGATTATGCAGCCATTCGTGGCCACTCGCTCCTTAAGAAGACTCTCAGTTTACAGTTCCCACGGTCTTCTATTTATCTCGGCGATACGTCGGTCCTAGATAGCCTTATCTTTGACCCAACGACGTTTGGAAAACAAGAACAGGCTCAACTGGCTGGCAATCTTTTTGCGCGCAAAGCAGGCCCCGAAACTGTATTTTTACTTACCAAGGACGATAGTCCTCGTGAAAGCGTCGAGGCGGCCGACGCTATAGAACGTCTTGTTGCTCCTCATGGCAGCAAGCTCATTTCCCTTTATTTCCGCACCGTGCATCCTGTTTTCCCGGTACTTGATAAGGAAGTATTTCTCGAGAAATATACCCGCACTCATCGAGAATTCATGCCTTGTTTGCTTGCATCTGTGTATATGCTGGCGCTCAAGTGGTGGCATTACGACGACCTGCTGGCCACGTTTCCAAAACCCAACATCTTCTCGCAGCTTCATGAGCTCGCGGTGGCCAGTTTTTTCAAAAATTGTGGACATCCAAAAATCCCTATCGTTCAAGCAGGTGTACTACTTGTACATTGTCAGCATTCGGACGACCGCAATTGGATCATCTCTTCCCAGGTCGTTTCCTGCGCGGAGCGCATTGGTCTAGGTCTCAACTGTCAGAGCTGGAAGATCCCGAAATGGGAGCGGTGCCTCCGTAAACGACTTGGCTGGGCTGTATATCTACTCGACAAGTGGCAGGCGTTGATTGAGTCGCAGCCCTCGCGCATCACCAATGATTTCTGGATGGTAGGCGAGCTGCACCCGGAAGATATTGGTGAACTGAGTGAGCAGCGTGTCGCTGACTCGCCGGCGAGCATTGTCGACGATACAGAACCGCTGCTAACGGGTTCGCCTCAGCTTGGTTTTCAGATATACCTAGAAATGGTACATCTTGGTCAGCTGGTGGGCGAGATTCTTGATACGCTGTTTACGTACCGGTCAAAGGCTACAATTACCGATACGGAAAAGATTCTTGAGCTAGCCAAGCCCATCCAGATCAAGCTTCGCCAATGGTATATCCATCTTCCTGAGGGCCTCCAAAAGAGCGCCCGGGCCGCAGGAAGTCGTCAGTTGTGCCCAGTAGGGTACTTACATCTAGCGTATTTCGGTGCTGAAGTGACTCTGCACCGACGTATCATACGCTCGCTGCACCCTGGATCCAAGCCCGAGCTTGTGAAGGTATGCCGAGAAGCGGCCAAGAGTAGACTCACGGCATCGCTTGAGTTCATCCACTCGCTTTCCAATGAACATATCCAGAGCTTCTGGCACTTCTCAGCAGCAGCCAATTTCTCGTTGATTGGCTCGTTTGCTGCGCTGCTATATGTCACTTCACGAGACGCCAATGAAGCTGAGTTCTTTCGCAGCCAGTTGCAGAATTACATGTGGACGTTGCGTACAGCCAATGGGTTTGACGAGATGACGTCGGCATTAAAGCAGTTTGGCATCACCATGAGCCGGATCTCTGCTCTTGGTGCCCGGTCAAACACTTGATGCCCTGTATTATATCTGAGAGTGCCCATTTTATAATATATGGGCTTAATTGAAGCTATGGTGAGGTTACCGAAGTTTAGATGTAGATTAAAGGTCGTCATAAGTCGTGGCTGGGCTATTTACAAGTATTTGGAGGGTGCCTGCTTTGGAGGCGATTCTGGCTCTGTAGCAGGGGACTTCACTGTCACAACCGGAGTTACAGGCTCGGTAGGCTGCGCTTCAGATTGAGATTCCTCGTCGTGAGAAGTTTTAGAATCGACCCAGGTGTTCTCAGTCGACTCGATTTCGGCGAGGATATCGTCAAATGTGCGTGCGAAGTTCTGGTCATCGGCCGGAGCGGCTTCTTTGGCAATATCAATGGCTTCACCAGACTGAGCTCGTCTTATGAGCTGATTGAGGGTAGATATGCGAACTTCGGATCTACTCTCAAACAGGTCCTTTTCGTTGTTAAGTTTGATGATGTACATGAGTTCCGACGAAGCGATTCCAAGTAGAAATAGAATGGCCGTGGTTGGAGCACGGAGGTAGGCGCCCAGACTTGAGTGTGTCGAGTTGGCTCTGATTCCACGGAGGAACAGGCTTGAGGGTCGGAAACCCGTTCGCAATAGAGGTCGTCGTAACATGGAGAGTCGATAGTTTGTGAGCTACTCCAGTTGATTTGAGGTTTGATCCAAGTTTTGGACGGGACAACAAGGATAGCAGTTTGTTTCAAGCTCCTCAATAGTATGTACAAGGGCAAAATTAGGACAGTCTCGGTTGTGCTATCGCCTTTTGGCTAGTCGCTGAGAGCTTCGGTTCTATAGGAAGACGGAGAAACTAACTTTCAGTATGTTGAATCCTGAAAGAATATGTCTATATAAGCACCCGCACGCGGTTTGGCACTAGCTGATGGGATATAAAACGGCAAATTCCTCAACTTTTTCGAATACGCCATCTCTCGACTGTGACTCTTCTTGCGGGTTTCAAGCGTATCCGTCTCCGTACACCCTCGCTGCTCTGTACACCAGTGTGGACTCGTCGCGACAACCTCCTCGTCGGGTTAGGGCGCGAAGCTTATATTCAAGCCGTGCACTTTCTAATCTCCACCTGGCAGGTAGCATAGTAGGACGTCGAGATCACGCGGTTTCAGCGTTTTGTTTACGGTTGTATGGCTTTGATTCTCACTTCCTGCTGATTCTGTGCGTGTTGTAGTGTTTTCAGGCTTGGTTGATACGCCCAATTGTCCTGCATCTGTCGTTTGTTTCTTGTTGATACGTTTACGCTTCTTACGACTTTGAATCCCGCTTGTTCTGCATCTTTTCTCTAGCCATGGCACGCCTCGTGCTTCCGCCTGTCACAAAGTACGCGCTGGTCCTACTGTTTGTGCTGTCCGGATCAGTGCTGTTTCTCCGCTACTACACATACATTGTGTTGATTTCGCGATCGTCAAGCACTGAGTCAGGTACAGTGAATGAGCCCATTTCTCCCGATGTTCCTCATCCCGCCGAGATACTTGTGCCGCTGTTGACACTTGTACCACACGGATTCGGAACTTTCTACCCTTGGACTCTCGTTACCTCGGCCTTTGTGGAGCCGAGTCCGGTGCCGTTTGTGCTCTTCGCGACAACGCTGCTATATGGTGGCCGCTACTGCGAGCATGTGTGGGGTTCTGGCGAGCTGGCACGATTCCTCGTCATCCTCAGTGTCATCCCATCATTCCTTGTGTTTGTGTTCTACACAGCGATGCATTGGGTCATGTTCACGCCTGATGAGGAAGAAGGATTAAATCCTGGCCCTCAGCGCTTCCAACAGACAGTATGCGGATCGGCGGCACTTCTGATGGGTTTTCTTGTCGCATTCAAGCAGCTGGTGCCTGAGCATATGATATTTCTGTTCAAGGGCAGACTCAAGGTGCGGGTCAAACGGCTTCCAGCGTTTTTCCTGCTCTTGTCAACGCTAGGAGGAATTCTCGGCTCCGATGTCTACGCAATTCTCACCTGGACAGGCTTCTTTGTCAGCTGGACCTATCTGCGGTTCTACCGTATTAGCTACGTGGATCCGTTGCTACCATTTTCTACATCACAAATTGGCAGTATTGCTTCGCCTTCTGCTGCAGGAGGTACAACGCTGACAGGCAACAGCCTCATGGGCATTCGCGTCCGAGGCGATGCGTCGGATTCGTTTTCCATGGCGTCTTTCTTCCCTGAGCCGGTTTCGTTTGTCGTTGAAACAATCTCGGAGAAGGTCTTTGCTGTGATGGTGCTTGTTGGTGCTTGCTCCTCGTTTTCGACGCTAGATATTGACAATGCTAATGCTCGAACAGCGGCGCGAATGACCACTGGAGCACCGGCCCGTACCGCCTCGCTAACTAGTCGCATGGGGCTCGCTTCGGCGGGTTCTGCTGGTGGTGAACACTCATTCATGCCGCCACTGTCATCACGGTTTTCCGACATGCCTCGAGGAAGCGCGCGTGCTGAGGCGGAACGACGACGAACACTGGCGCTGCGTGCTCTTGGTTCTGAGGAGCTTCCCCTTGCGCCAGGACCAGCTGTTCTGCCGCCACCAAAAGCTGGCAAGGATTAGGATGGTCGTTCATTGAAGGAAAAACAGGCCAAGGAGAAAATCCACCCAATGTGAACGAGAGTCTGAAGTGTTCACAAAGAGCTTCTGTGCGCCGTCGTCTTAGCGCCGTCGTACTGGTCAGTGATGAGCAAATGTGCGAAATGGTCGACTTAGTGACATTGGCAGAACTTAGAGTTGCAGTCAAGGATCTGCTCCTCAGTCCCGTCACTAAGACTGTGCCATCGTATAGCTGGTGAGCTCGTGAGCATTACAAATGAACCAAGAGTCGTCAAGTGAAGGAAGCGTTCAAGAAACATTAAAGGAACGGACCATGTTACGAAATCAATAACTCGCATATGGTCAACTGAGTTCTGCTTGCAACTTTCTCACCCCACATCTGGATCACTTGACTGGCTCACTTGACTAGCTCACTTGCCACAAGGTGTCACAAGACTTAATAAAAGGGCACTATGAGCAAGATTGCATTCAAGAGAGTCTTGAATCTCAAGATTTTGGCTCCTGATAGATAGTAGATTGGCACGAGATTGATCTACAATGGAACTCAGGACATCTTGATAACCATTAATCCATTACATGAATCACGAGTAGAAGGCCAAGAGACTGGGGGCCGGAGGATACCCCAGCTAGTGTTGCCAAGAAATGGTTAGATGCAGGTATCATGCGAGAGAAGCTTGAGCCTAACTTTAATCGCGGTTGTAGTGGGTGACGGTTACGGTTATAGAAGATGGGTACTGGACGAGCGGACGGGGGTCTCGGTATGGTGATTAGTGGAGTTGGAACTCCTATTCTAAGCTTAACAGTAGAGGAGCCATTGATACGAGGGTGTTGGTGGATACGGCAATAGATGGACGAACGGCGGCGGGGGTCCCACGGCAGGAAGAGAAGCAGGTAATAGCGGAGGGGGTTTAATTTGAGCGTTTGATCTTGAGCCGTTCCAGGCCTCATTCGAAACACACCAACGTACAGGCTGTGCCTCGGTATGGGGCCGGTGTCTGGTGGGGAGGGTGCTGGGCATGCGGTGGGGGAAGGCCGGCGGGCGGGTGTTGCTGCGGCGGGGGCCTAGGCGCGTTAACACCGGTGGGGGGACGTTGGCGGGGGTCAGCTTCACCGCTCATTACGGGGCATAGTGCAGATCCAGATAAGCCCGACGCTTTGATTTTGCCGACAAAAGTAATCTCAGCGGTGTGCGGGGAACTGCAGCAGATAAGACGGAATATAAAGAGCGCAGAAGATCCTCGGGTCGGTTCTGCTCTTTACCAGGCGCAAGTCAGCAAGTCAGCACCAGATCTACTCTTTCTGATCCCGTCGCTAGTGACAATCAGATCTTGTTCTAGAGCTCTTCTAGACGTTTGAGTGCTATTCAGCTTTTGTGACAACTCGCCGGCTTTATTGCAAACTCAAGAGCTTTTCTTGGCTCCAAAGGACTGTCAACTGTCACTACTTTCTTGTTTGGTAGTGCTCTTCGGTTGTTATACTTGATCCAACCATCAACACCTCATTACATCTACAATGAGCGAGTCTAAGGAAATGTACACGGGTACTGTGGAGGAAGTCTCCAAGGGTGAGATGACGGATGCTCGCATCCAGGACCGCGTTGCTGAGCGCCGCCTGTGCCGCAAGCTCGACTTCCACATCCTCCCCTTCATCACCATCATGTACCTGTTCAACGCTCTTGACAAGGGAAACATCTCCAATGCCAAGACTGACGGTATCGAGGACGACTTGCACATGCCGGACTCGGACTGGAACATTCTTCTGTCCATCTTCTACATCCCATTTGTTCTGTGTGCTTTCCCCATCACTTTCATCATCAAGAAGTACAGCGCTGCCCGAGTCATTCCCATTCTCATGTTTGGCTTTGGTTCTCTGTCGCTTATCTGCGCTGGTGTCACCAACTTTGGCGGTCTCATGACTGTGCGTTGGTTCCTCGGAATGTGCGAGAGTGCTTTCTTCCCTGGTATCATCTACTACCTGTCGACCTTCTACCGACGTACCGAGCTCGCCCGTCGTCTTGCCGTCTTCTACGCTGCCGCCAACATGGCCAACGCTTTCTCGGGTCTGCTGGCATTTGGAGTTTTCCAAATCAACAACGGAGCCCTCAAGGGCTGGCAGTACCTGTTCCTTATTGAAGGAGCTTGCACCGTGACGTTTGCTCTTATTGCATTCATCTACCTACCTCTGTCGCCCTCGCAGGCCCGCTTCCTCAATGAGGAGGAGAAGGAGCTTGCTTTCTACCGTATCCAGACCGATTCTACCGCTATTGTTGGCGAGAAGATCAACTTCAAGGATGCTGTTAAGGTCTTTGCTCACCCTGTCACCCTCGGCTGGCTGTTCCTTGAAATCTGTCTCGGTGTTCCCCTCAACTCCATCAACAACTGGTTCCCTCAGATTGTCGGTTCTCTTGGAAAGGGTACAGTGCAGACGAACTTGTACACTGTGGCTCCCAACATCTCTGGTGCGGTGTGCCTTCTTATCCTCGCTTTCAGTTCTGATTTCGCAGGTGTGCGTTCGCCCTTCATCATGCTTTCGCTACTCATTTCCATTATTGGATTTGCTGTGTTCGGAGCTATCGACACGCAGAAGCACATTGGAGTAGCCTACTTCACCTGTTTCCTCATGACTGCTGGAGGCTCTGCTAGCTCTGTGCTGACGTCGACTTGGTATAATAACAACACACCTGGTGAGACTCGTCGTGCTGTTCTGTCCGCTGTTGGAGTTCCGCTGGCCAACGCCGCTGGTCTCATCTCGTCCAACATTTTCCTTGCTAAGGACGCTCCTAAGTACGTTCCTGCTCTTGGAATCACTGCTGGATTTGGCGGTCTTGGAATCATTGTTGCTGGAAGCATCTACTGCTTTATGTTTTTCGACAACCGTAAGCGCAACCGCCTTCAGGGAGTCAACTGGACGTACAAGGACGTTTCGACTAGTATCATGGGAGATGGTCCCAAAAACCCCAGCTTCCGCTGGATGCTTTAGTTTCTGTTTGTTTAATGAATGAATTTTGTTGGAAGAATTAATTGACGATATGGCAGCTGTAAGGATGGTAGCTGAAAGAGTTGTCTGTAAAATGTCACGAACCTTGGATTTAAAATACCACTGAAATTATATGGAATTTACATTTTGTCTTTCTCGCTGTGAATTAGAAAGTTCTCCATAACTCCTACTATTGTAATATGGTGAATGAGTAAGATTAATTGACTTCGACGATCTTTGATGGGGAGTCTTACCTTCGAATCTCAACATCCCCGCCACCGCCACCACCACCACCAACACCACCACCACCACATGATAACGGCCCCACCGCATCTATTACCGCTAGTGCCCCGCAGTGGCTGCCCACCACCGACGTCATCGTGACATCCCTACATTCCGCTCGCCGTTGGCTGACGTTTCGAATCCGCGGCGGGGGTTCCGCACGGTGGGGTCGAATTCGGGCGGGGGTACTAATGACCGTTGGCGGGGGTCTCGCTTTATCACCATATCGTGCAGTTATATAGATGTGGGACCTGACTATTGATCTGCTATTCCAATTCATTCACAATGACCAACCCGTGTGATTTCTACGCTACACCAGACGTCAGTGCGCTGCGTAAGGCCTATGTCGGCAAAACGCTGGCCGAGATCCCGACTCCGGCCTTCGTCGTCAACCGCAAAACCGTCTATGACAACTGTGAACGCATGCTCCTAAGAGCTAAACGGCTCGGAGCAGAGTTCCGTGCTCATGTCAAGACCCACAAAACCATCGAGGGTACTCAATTGCAGCTGGGAGAGAAGAGACAGTGCTCGCGTGTCGTTGTTTCAACACTCATGGAGGCCTGGAAGATGCTGCCTCTGTACAAGTCTGGTGAGATCACCGATGTTCTGTACGGTCTTCCTGTCGTCAAGTCGAGATTGCCGGAACTCGTAGAGCTCAAGAAGCACGTAAAGAACGTCCGCCTGATGGTTGATCATCCCAGCCAGATTGACTTGTTGACCTCGCTCCCCGAGGGCTGTCCTTGGTCTGTATTCATCAAGGTCGACATGGGAACGCACCGTGCGGGTCTCGCCGCTGGCACGAGCGAGCTCGATACGATGATCTCCAAGGTTATCAATGACAAGGGTGTACATGTGTCGCTGTTTGGCTTCTACTGCCATGCTGGTCACTCGTACGCTTCTCCAACCGAGAAGGATGCTGCCGAGTTCCTGTACAAGGAGATCGAGGCCGCCAACGAGGCTGCTGTCATCGCCAAGCGTCTCGACTCCTCGCTGGATCTTGTGCTGTCCGTGGGCTCAACCCCTACAAGTCATGCCTCTGAGATTGCCGACCTCTCGCGCCTCGAAAATCTGTCGGGTAAAGTCGAGCTTCACGGTGGTAACTATCCGTTCTGTGACCTCCAGCAGCTCGCCACACACTGCATCACAGACGAAAACGTCGCCTGCACTGTTGTTGCCGAGGTTGCTTCGTGCTACCCTGGTCGTGGCGCTACTCCACCCGGTGAAGTACTCATCAACGCTGGAGTCATTGCGCTGGCCCGTGAGCCAGGTCCCGTGCCTGGCTTCGGCAAAGTCATCACGCCTGGTCTTGACGGCTGGTCCGTAGGCCGCCTTTCTCAGGAGCACGGCATCCTTGTGCCCACAGACGCTGATTCCAAGTTGCCTGAAATTGGCACCCGTGTTCGCATCATCCCCCAGCATTCGTGCATCACCGCCAACGCCTACCAGTGGTACTACATTACTGACGGCGATGACAAGGTCGTCGATATCTGGACCACCTGGCGCGGTTGGTAATGCGCTTCTACTCATTGTCAAAACGCATAATAGCTTTAATAAATATAATAGACGCGTCCCTAACTTGGTTGTGTCGTCACCTTTGCGGAGGAAATTGGTACCGCATTCCCGATGTCTTGGTCGAAGGAGCATTAGCTGGAGCAGAAGACGAGAATGAAGGCGACTTGCGAGCATACAGACTCGATGACGAAGAGCTGAGTCGACCGTTTCGGCTACGACTACGCTCCTTGGGCCGCTCCTTCGCCGCTTTATCACGGTCCTTATCCCTTTTGCGATCTTTCGCCGTCTCCTTGGAGTTACGTCTTTCCTCGACTTCTGAAGTACCGAGTGTAGCCTTCGGCTGTTTCTTCTTGCTCTTACGCATATTGGAAGCTCCCCGCAGCAAACTCTCCAGTCTGAACGTACCTTCAGTAGCTGCTACTGCCTTGGGTGTCTTGGGAAGAGCCTTGTCGTGCTTTCCATTTGGTGAATCTGATCCGGCAGAGGTAGAATCACCGCCCGAGCGGAGTCCTAGTCCCTGGACTGCCCCACCAACAGGACGATCTTGATAGTTATACTCATCAACAGTGCTGCTGGACAGCTTTCGGCGCATGGATTCTCCGTCCAATGACACCTGCGTTTCGCTCTCATTACTGCTCGAACCTGACCGCGAGTGTCCAAATTCCACAATGTCTCGCCGCCTTGCTAACGAGGATCCCCCAGTGTAGATGGTGCGAAGCGAAGAGTTGGACGCTTCAGTCGTTAAGTTTCCTAATGCAGGTGTCGCTGGTGAGTTTCCAAACGAGTCCCCAAGACTTGTCTTAAATGACGTTGTAGACGGCGTACGCGCAAGCGAGTGCTGAAGAATAAGCGATACTTTCTTCTCGTATAGCTGCGGTACAGACTCGATAGGGTCAACATTGTCTGTGCTCAGATCAGTATCAGTAACAGATGTGTTGTGTTGGTGGTGGCGGCTATCAAACTCATCCTGAAGATGTCGCCCATAACCGCGCAGATCGCGTAGGCGACCTTCTGTATCTCCAAGATATACGTTCCCACTTCCTGCATTACTGCCACTTCGCCCTGGCCACATGCCAGCTCCGATATCGAGGCTGCTACCGCCGCCATCGCTGCCTCGGCCATCCCGTGGACCTCCGCGGCGACCCCTTTCATTAACCCGAGAACGCTTCATGTCTCTCGTGAAGAACGAATCAAGATTGTCAAGAGCTGTCCACATGGTGCTTAGCGAGCCATTGACACCTCCTGATGGGCTCTCGAGATCTTCGGCGGCAGAGATACTATCCATCCTATCAAGCGTAGTTCCGAAATAACCTCCTCCATACTCCTCCTTGTGGAACTGGAAGTCGTCAGCGTTCGCTTCACTAGATTCAACAGTCATCGTGTCGGTCTCAGACGAGCTGTGGCAGGTATATAACACCGAGTGGACGTTATTGCGCGTCAGCTCTGTGGCCACAACTGGCATTGGAATCGACCATCCGCTTTCTTGCGGGATACCAAACAAAGTGAGGGTCTTTTCAAAATCTTTACGAAGGCGTTCAGTACCCATACTTAATCGGAGAACGGGACCGTCCAGAGCGCTGGCAGGAATACTGACCTTCGCATCCAACACGCCCATAGCTTGCTCAGCATAGTCGGTCCGGAGCAATCTTAGCAAAGGAGAGATAAAATCCGCTCCCACTCCGGCAAATTCCTCCTGCCGAAGATCAACCTTCGGTAAAAGGATCTTCAGAATGGCTAGAACTTCCTTCTTCACCCACCGAATCTTGTTGTGTACCAGGCCCAACAACAAATGAAGCACAGTGAACTGACATTGGGGGAAAAAGTTCGTGAACAGTGCATTCACGGACTGGGCGATGAAATCATCTTTGGCACGGAAGCGCTGCTTTGCGAATGACGTCAGGATACGTGAGAATCCGGATAGATGTGCTCCTTCGCTGTCACACATGTCACGCAGACGTAGCGCAGAGGCTTCTAATTCAGGTGAGAGTTCGCCCGTATCGAAAGAATGCAAGAACCGCGGCAGACTCATTGCAATCGCAAGAGCCAGACGGTCCGGTCCAGCAATAATGTCAGAACCCTCAAGCATGTTCAAACGGTCAAGAAGCTGATGAGTTTGCTCCCACGCTAATGAGGACCTCAGTCCTGGAATGAGAGCACGCTGGAGCCCAGTAAACATGGATCCACCAGTTGGTAATGAATTCCAGCGGGGCGGGAAAACAGCCATGAGGGCAGCAACTGTTTCAGGAGATTCAATATCAATTTTGGAGATGAATTTGCCAAGAATTGACAAGACCTCTATGAACTCCTGTTCCACCGGCGTTCCTAGACATGCAACACTAGTCCAGAAAAGCTGTGGATAATTGATCAACTCTTGCGGATCGAGCTCCGCCGTGACTGCGTTGAGTGTCATTAGGATCTGCATTGCAAATTCCTGAATTTCTGACTTGGGATCAGATATCGTAGTTGATAACCGAAACAACATATCAGACAGCATCCTAAGGTCAATGGTCGACAGAAGACACCTAAAAATTTGGTAAGAGCGACATGCAATGTGACGAACTGGGCAAGTGGTGGCCCACAAAAGAGCTTCTCTAGCCCATTTCTCTTGGAGCCCAGGCCATACGTCAACTTCTGTTGTACTCTCATCTGTCTCACTCTTAGATGTGTCCCTACGGACAACATCCAAGATACCTTGGACGAGACGAGCCATAGATTTGGGAACTCGGCCGCCCTGTCCACCATTTCGTTCACTGCTCAGATCATCGTAACTCCAAGACAGCTCGTAGGATTGAGAGCCATTTGCAATTCCATATAGTCCGGAGACGGCTCTCTTTTTTTGGATCTCCTCACATAGCTTCAGGGCCGCAGGATTGTGAGAGATGCCTGAGCCCGCAAGCTGGTAGACAATATGAACGAGAAGGTCGCGAGCTTTGTCTCGCACAATCAGCATGTACTGGTCAAAAAGAGCTAACACAACATGCAAGATCAGTGGAATTCGTGGTCTGATGGCCTCTCTAGGAGTTGAGAGGAGATCTACCAGCATAATCATAGCAAGTAACCCCTTAGAGAATGAAGCCTCTTTTGAGTGACTGGAGTGGACGAGATTTGATATCTTCGCAACGTATGGAAACGTGGATTCAGCATCCCGCGTGTCATAAGGTTCTGGATGAACGGATATCATGTTTTTCGGTGTTAAGTAGGCAACCAACGCATCCACCAGTTGAACACCCGCTGGAGTGTTAGACAGATAAAGCAGGATTCTTCTTGAGAGCTCAACAAATCCTGGGTCCCGACGCTCAAGGCTGTGATGGAACACAAAATCCATGACAATCTTGACATTTCCGGGATACATTCCGTTTCCCAAAGCAACCCACAGAGCTTCAACTTCGTTTTGGATGCGATCACTGAATGTAACAGTGATTTCAAACAAATTGGCTAAGACCATAGTAGTCGATGGCGATGGGATATCGTTCATTTCCATCTGCAACTCCATGGCCTGGATCCAAGGTAGCAAGACTGCCAAAATATCACGACGTGACATATCGTTGACGACCGTAAAGTACTTCGTCAGCTCTGAAAACACGTAGTAAGCCTCATCTGAGTGGTCGGCTGCAAATCGACTTGAGAGGTTAAACATGGCCCTTTTGTAAACCGCTTTTGTGCGGTTTTTAATAGATATCTGGTATTCCATCAAACATGAGCTTCCATAGAAGCGGAGTTCTGTCGCATGAAGCAAGTCAACAGCCAAACTCCTGACAGCAACATCTTCGTCGCCTGTCTTAAAGAGGCCAAGTGCTAGTAGCTGTCTGACATCACAAGGGTAGTCTGGAACCTCCAAGAGTAGCTCTGCCAAAGCAATAAAGTAGCTCTTAGAAGCACTTGGTTTTGCATGCTCAGTGTATCCACTGGCCACAGTTTCTTGAAAGATAATAGGGTGATCAGGATTTCCTTTAAGCAAGTTCTTGAGCGCTCGACGACCGTAGAGGTGCATTTCATCGCTCGCACCGTCAAACATTGCCGCAATCCACTTCAGTATAGCAGGCACGTTGAATCCTGTGTTTGATTTGCGTCTCCCAGATGCATCCGCCGGCTGAATCATTGGACCGTAACATAGTGTTGCCATACAACTGTAAATAGCATCATCAAACTTTTTACGCTCAAGCTCCATTGATGCCACTACTATGTTGTGATCATTCATATCTTTAGTAGTGGCAAGCACAGAGCGCTTCATCTGGGCTTCGCGTTCACGGGCAGCTGTCCAATTCTCACCAACGGTGCACCACTCGTGCACAAGCGAGAAAAATCGTAAACGAGACTCGAAGTTAATTGGCGAGCTTCGCGTCTTGCTCAAGCCTACAGACTTGTAGACACCCTCGAGGAGACCACAGAAATAGCGTCGCAGCTTCTGGTAATTATAGATCAGTTGTACGTGAGGAACTGACAAAAACGAGCGAAGAGCATTCAGGAATCCCATCAGCTCAGCAACAATCCATTCATCATCAGCAATGCTTGGGATCTCCAAATAATGCGCTGTCACCTTTAAAAGATGTGATACTTCGGTAATCAGACGGTCCTGGCGAATATTTGCAGACGCGTTCACAGATGCGCTCTCTCGACGAGTCATAGAAGATGAGCTACTTCCCACTGTTGAGGATGAAACGTAGGAGTTGCCATTATTAATCTCGTCTTTCCACGACTCGATAGCAGGGTGTAGGCACTCCAGCAATGTCTTGTATATGTTCACGTTGATGCAAGTGATACCAGAAACAATCGCATCACGAATTACAGGATGATCGACACCAAGGAGAGGAATAACCATGCGGAATACTGAACGAACCGATGTGATTCGCTGGTGGTGAATAGTGATTTTCTGAGCGGACTTCTTGCGTCCATGCTGGGGTTGGCTGTTGTCCGGAATGTGAAGCCTCTGTTCATCAGTGAGAGTCAAAGTAGAGCATGCTACCATGAGATAAATACGCCACTGCTCAACAACAACCTCGGCATGAGTCCTCATTGGATGCTTCAAGATGAAAGCCTTAGACGCCGCACTGACAGAGCTCTCCTGACGAGAAAACTCAACGACGGCATCATACATTCTTACCAGCCTGATACACACAATGTTGCGGCAAATTGCAACAGGCATTGGGTACGATTCAAAGCATTTCTTGATAAAAGATGGAAATGCCTTTATCCATAGCGCGGTGTCAACCCCATAGTCAGATTCCGTGAGTAGAGCTAGCGTCTCGTGTCTCTTTTTGCTATGCAGTTTAGCAAGCCGGCTGCGTTCAGGCATGCTGAGGGAAACTTCCGGCTTAAACGACTCAAGCAACGAGCTAACTTCAGCCACCTCCATGAACTGAATTAAGCGCGATGGTGGAGTCAGGTCGCTCTTAGAGGGCTTACGGGAATGGCTTCCTCCTTTTGAACTCAGAGAGAGACCATAAGAGCATATGGCTTTGTCAAAATCCACTGTCAGTTGAAGAATTCGAACGGCTAATGATCTGACAGCTCTGTCCTGAGAGCACAGAAAGAACAAACCATTACCTTCAATCTCTTCGACGGCTGACCATAGAGAACTCATTGACAACTCAGTGCGATTCGAAGCAAGGCTAGAGGTATCCTCTGTGCTGGCAGAATTTGCATGACTTTCATGACGCGACAATTCACCAGAGGTAGCTTCCTTAGGAGATATCCCGTTGACCTTGTCAATCCAGAGAACAATGAGCGCAACGTACAGCCGCAATAGTTTCTCAAACTCTGAGGTCTTCGAAGGAGGGCAATCGGAACTCGTGAATATCTTCTCATCAAATGCAAACATGAGTTTCGTGTACACATTCAATACCGCACGGGTATCGGCAATTTTGGCTAGCATCTTCAGGGATCTCATAGAGACCTGAGCCACAGCAGAAATCGAGTGTGTCACATTTCGACACAAGATCTCTACAGCCTTTGCAAGATGTGAAGAGACTTGAGAAGAGCCGCCTGTAGCGGGGGCGCCTGCGACCTCTCCCATACACCATGGAAGTGCTTGAAGAACAACTATGAACAGCTCAATTGAAGCCTGCCGATGTGCCTGACTCGATGAGTTATCCGATCCAAACGAAAACGAAACAGTAGGTTTCAGCTGAATCGGCTTATCTTCAGGTGTCGCGACATGTGCTCCATACTGAGCATCGTACATTGTAGCCAGCCGAATAATTGCTTTGCAGAATGTGTCATAAAACTGGCCTAGGTTTCCAGCAGGAGTAGGAAGTTGCTTCAGTTCAACTGTAGGAGGAACCTGGTAGTCTGGAAGCTGTGGGATAGACCTGGAGGACTTCGAGTGGGTTGGAGATGAAGACCTGGAAAAAGAAGTCTGGAATGCGGATCTACGGCGAGCAAACACTCGTGGGTACGCACCCATTTCTTCAAGCACTTCTTCGTTGGGGAAACCAGGCTTTTTGACCGAGCCACCAGTAGCAAAATCGTGTAGAATCTGAATAAATGCGCGAATAGCAACACTTGTCCTCTCGGGAATCATGTTGTCAATGTAAATAGAATTGACATTCTTTGCTGATATTCCTCCACCCCACATCATTTGCGGAATAACGTTCTCCAAAATGTATTCCAGGTAACCATGGGCGCCTACACGGATCATGTACACACATGCACAACTGACAGCTGGATCAACCGAGAGCCACTGCTTTCTAGCACTGCTGCTTGATTGGTTGCTGCTGTTATTGAAAAGCAGGGCCTTGCATACCTCGTCCAATTTTTTTGTAGTGCTATTAAGCGACTCGGTCCATCGGAAGACAAACACCCATAAGAGTCGTACGGCACCAATATAGAAGACAGCTCGATTCGCACGCGACTTCTCTTTGGTCTTCGGTAGGTTTCCTTCAATGATATGAAGCCAGTTTGTTAGAAAAAGTTGCTGAGGGGCAACGCTGAGAACAACCGTTGAGAGTTCAAAAGCGACAGCCCAGTACTTGGGCTTGCGAGCCATAAGTTCTGCCTTGGAAAAAAGCTTCTCCATTGATCCAACCCACATAGGGTGATTGAGCTCGGCAGACGCAAATCCTGAGAGCGGAAGCAGAATCTGAGTTATAGCTTGCGCATATTCTTCCTTTACAATGATACTCTGAGAATTTAACGCGTTACTTGAGCTTCCAGCACCAAGACTGCTTCCAATAGCCCCGCTCATAGATGATGTTGATCCCAAGCTAGTGAAAGTCTGAGAGAAAAACTTTACGAGGGAGTCGAGAAACTCAGCAGACTCCTCTAGAGCATCCATAGGATATATCTTAAGTCTCAAGTACCTCATTCCTCGAATGATAAGCGCCATGTATGCCGTATCGCTGTCGCGAGTGATGGTAGTCGGAAACTTTTCGAACTCAGTGATAAATCGATCTCCGACACTGACAAAGCGTTTCTCAGACATTTCACCCACAATTTTGGCTACTAAATCCCAGTTTGCTTGTTGTAAGATGCTCTGAGACAGAGCACGCGGATCTGCTGTTCTCAGGTGTTTGAAGCAAGTGTCCTCCAGCTTTTCGGTAGACTCTTCGCCGAGAACATTTGGTGGGCATTGCTTGACAACTTCCATCAACACTCTATACAACAGATATGTGGAGATGAGTTTTGTTGGTTCTACAGCACTGCCAGACTTGTGGGCCTGCTCTATACGAGCTTCCTGCCACATCTTGACAGAGTCAATGACGGCTTTTGGCTTGCGGTGAGCCACACCACCAAAAGATGCAATGATTTTGTCAAAAGACGGATCAACACCCTCACCAAGAATACTTGTAACATCGGGTTCCGAGTTATACGAGTAGTTGAAACAGAGGTCGACCTTTCGTTCAGCATCTCGCACGAACTGAGTTAGAGGGAAAATAGCAAACATAGTGGGCTTGTATACTCACCTGAGTGAAGAGAACGTGAAACGCATACTCTGCTGGTGTCGTTTTCGGATCGACTTTCATTTTTGGAGGCACTGCAGGGGGCTCAGATTGCTGCATTGAAGCTAGACCTGGCATGGTACCCATGCCTGTCCCCAAAGAGTCCATAGCCTCAAGCGATGGTATGTCAATTGATATGGGGCCATTGTTATCAACAGGCAGCTGTTCAGGAGCAGGCATTAAAATGGTCTCGTCCTGGATTTGTCGCGATTCATGCAGAGATCCAGCTCTGCTAAGTGGTGCGACAGGCGAGACTACATTTGAGCTGGGTACCAAAGCAGGAGGAATGGCGGACTGCGGCATCTGGTATGTGTCAGGGAGAATACCTGGCTGAGATGACATGGCCTGAGATTGTGCCAAACGAGATGCAAAGTCGTCAGTAGGTGCCTCCGTACCCGATACTGGTGACGCGAAAGGAACTGTCTGGGATGTTAATGGTGCCAAGTGAGGAACTTGTGACGTCAAAGGAGTCACTGGCAAGTCCGGTGCCACGGAAGGGTCAGGAGCAGGAATTTTGAGCTGTCTGAGTCGATTTACAGGTGGAACAATGGGCGTCGAGCCGGCCGTTTGGCCCGCAGAAATTGAGTTTGCTTTAGTGGCACTTGGTCGTGAGACAGTCGCAGCACGACTAGGACGACCACCCATTGGCTGGATCATCTCTCGTACTGCGGTGTTCGGAAGCGATTGGTTGCGGTCATGATGAGGTCGTGAGGTCTGTTCTGAGCCGTTTGCGTTCTTTCGCGAGAACCCATCGTCGAACTGGAAGTCCTCCATGGTTGCTCGACCCCTTCACAGAGAGCTTGTTAAGCCGGGAGCCACAAACAGGTCACAAAGCAGTACGGCCTGCTAGATGGCAAAAGCAAGGATCCGATGGAATTGTGCAACAAGTTATGGTAGGCGAGATGGGAGACAGTGCAACAGGGCCTGTGTTGTGGATGGTCCAAGTGTAAGAGATGAAGTGCCAAATTATGCCTATTTGAGACCCCAAATCGCGTTAAGTGAAGGGTAATAGGGTTTAGGGAAGGGTCCGCCAAGGAGGGGGGATTGCGCCAGCTCAAGGTAAACGACAGCGAAGATAAAGTCAAAACGTTTTCTAGGTGTTTCTGTGCAACTTTTCAGACGTTCACTGGGTTTGATAATAGTTTAAAGGACGAAGCGACACCCCTCAGACATCATCGGCCCTTGCCCCGCTTTTCTTATCGCTGTCACGTGAATCAGGGGCTGTTCCTACATCGAGTATTCTGTCTATACTGAGAAGCCAGCGATGTTCGTTTGGCAATCGTATCAGTTGGAATTGTGATACTTGTTCTATTATGTTTGGAAGTTCACTGTCACTGAAACTGGCTTATAATTTGGTGAGGCTATGAAACGAAGTTCACTTCACCTGGGCAAAACTGTATTCCCATATTCTCACTATACGTAATTCTGTTTAGTGGTTCCTCCTCGTTTCTATACTAAACTCTAGTTATAAAGTTAGTGATCTGTTGCGCGTTTAATAAGTGTCCACTGGGATAACATCACTCAAAATTTGTGCTATTGAACTTGCGAAGTTGTGCAAACCTATCTATTTCCCGAGCGGCAAAAACGTTACACCGTTTCACACTCTTGCACCGTAGAACCAATCAATTAATTCTAACTGCTTTGTAACGTAGTTTCAAAGTCCCAAAGATGCTCTATAGACGATAGGGTACATTCAGTTCGTGAGATCTACAAGCCAGGGGTAAACCCTTGCCGCTATCGTATCCGCTACTGCTGTATCACGCCTATACCAATGGAAACACATCTTAAGTTAATTAATACGTATATAAATAAGAACTAAAGAACGTTAATTGCAGACTGTTTTCACTCCTGTATATTCCTCTTTGTTGCGCCAACTAAACGACAAAACCACCGTTGATACGGATAGTCTGACCATTAACCCAGCTGGACTCGGGTCGACAGATCATGGCAGCGGCATCGGCAATCTCGCTGGGTTGACCAAGACGCTTGGCAGGAGTCATGTTGCTGATCATGCCAATTGCCTGTTCAGAGTTGGCCTTAAGAAATAGCTCAGTAGCGGTAGGACCGGGTGCAATAGTGTTGACACTGATACCCTTAGCAAAAAACTCCTTAGCAGCACAACGCGCGTACTGCTCAATGGCACCCTTGGACATGACATAGGGACCGTAGCGGGGTTGGATATGAGATGCACCGCACAGTGATGATGACACAAAGACAATACGTCCACCCGAAGGAATATGAGCGGCGGCAGCCTGCGTCAGCAGAATAGGTCCGCGAACATTGATCTGGTACGAGCGGTCGATCTCGCTGGCCGTGATCTGAGAAGGCTCTTGCAGGATCATGATGCCGGCATTGTGGATGATAATGTCGATTTTCGAATACTTGGCAACAACCTTGCTGACGAGATCCTTGATATCTTCCTCGCTGGAGCTATCGCTCTTGATGACGAGGTGGTCGTCTCCTAGCTTAGCACGTAGCTTGGATGCCGATTCCTCGTCTCCTCGGTAAGTAGCCACGACCGATGCACCAAGCTCGTGGAACTTGGCGACAATGGCGGCACCAATGCCGTTGGTACCTCCTGTAACGATAGCAACCTTTCCGTTGAGAGACATTGTTCGTTTGTTGCTGTTTGCTGTTTGTTGGCGGTAATTAATAATAGTTTTTAGCTGTGAAAGCTATGAGTGGTTGTTGGTTGTTGTTTGGATTGCTTGTGCAACTGTTGAGTCAGCTACTGGCTTGGTAGGGACGACCTCCTTATATACTTTTCAGCGCCCTATCGCTCATAACGGAAATACGGGGCGCCGCATCGTCGATATGCACCTTGGCGGATTTAAGATCTTGGCATGAACTGCCGGCCCGACGGACCCGAGCAATGGCACACGTTAATACCGATAAACTAATGCGGCACCAGGGACCTGCGGACATTGTCGGGGATACTGGGGTGCTCAGCAAGGCAGTTGGTGGCTCTTAAGACGTCCATTTCAAGCATCACTCGCTGACTTCTCCGTTGCCATCACGTGACGTGCAACGGCTCATCGGTTTTTCAGTCACGTGACGACTAAGGGCATTGAGGTGTTCCATCTCAGACATCTTTTCAGTGGCCTTAAATTAGCGATTTTATTATGTGGTGTGGCCCTGATTGTCCTGACCCTCACTGGCCTGATCCCCACCCTGATTTCACTCGAATCCCTAGAGGAACTGCTTCGCCATCAACTTCCCGACAGGTCCCTGCTGCGGCGTGCAACTATCCGGCATAACCGCCCTGTCGGTGAGGCCCTGTCGGCATTGAGTTCCGCTATCACGTGACGTACACCTTCCGCTCTACCACTTCTTCCAGCATAGGCCTGCAAAATGTGTTTCTCTCTCTGTTTCAACTTGACTTCAATCGCGCTTTCAATGGCTCTTTATACAACAATTAGGGCCTCGGTCCACGGGCTGCTTAGCTCTACGGAGATAACAGGCATGTGAGCGTAGGTGCACCCTCAATTGACTTTGCTCCACACCATTGCTGCTGCAGTTGATGCGAGCAGTCAGCGCGATTGCCCTTGATACGAGAACCAATGATACGAGGTGAATCGCTGACCGTGCAAAGAAGCGATTATCTAGAAGGAATGCCGTCTACGTGGGCGTGGTGCCGTGTGTTGTCACTGAAGGCGAGGCATCGCTTAGTGCAAGGCTATGCTGTCAAGTCGTCTCTCGTTTAGGCAGGATCGTTGTGCCCTTAGTGGCGTTACTGTGTTAGCTAAGCTGTCCAAATAGTCCTACTGTTCGACCATTCTCCATGCTCCGGCGTTACGTGGTTCATGGACAAGCCGTTTGATGTCACTTATCTTGCTGAGTCACCGGGTTTGTAATCCGGGCCCACTATCGTATGTGGCGTGGATGTGCGGTCGTATATGCAGATGACATGCAGGGGTGGGTGTCACGGCGCCGTGTGCCTCTGGCCGAACGAAGGCGCTATAAAAGGTAGGCGAATTTCCACTGTGGCGGTCACCAAATCTCAACAATGGCTGCTCTTGAAAGCCCTTCTTCGTCTCCTATCGAGGTGACTCTCGACAACATCGCCGAAGTCCTCAAGGATGACCTTTTCGTGCAGACCCTCGTCGTGTCTATCGATGGTCGAGTGCGTGGCCGCATGGTGTCCAAGTCCAAATTCCTGGCTGGTATTACCAAAGGCATCCCATTTGTGAGCTTTGTCTACGCGGTTGATGTTGCTGGTAGCGTCTACTCACCCGAATACTTTAAGGGCTTCCGCTCAAAGGTCGATCTTATCCGCGGCTGTGGAGACTTCGCCTTCAAGCCTGATCTCAGAACGTTCCGTCGCGTGCCCTGGGCCAACAATCGTCCAGTTGTTCTCGGCTACATGTACGAGAAGGGCTCCTCGACTCCTCTCGAGATTGACCCACGCACCATCCTGACTGATATCATGTCCAAGTATGACGCAGCCGGCCTGACTCCTTATGTTGGAACCGAGGTGGAATTTGCAACGTACAAAGAGACAGCAGCTTCAGCGCGTGAAAAGGTCAGCAAGCCCGATGTGGCACTGGTGCCGTTCCGATCGAGCAGTCAAGCTTATGCTATCTCGGAGCAAGATTCGCCCTTCTACGAAGAAGCCGAAACTGCTGCGTTCGCTTTCGGCCTACCTCTGGATTCAGTTGGCACCGAAGGTGGCAGCTCTGTTGACGAGATGGCTCTTGATTACTGTCGGGCAGATGAACAGGCAGACCGTGTTGTTTTGCTGAGATGGCTACTGCGCGGAGTGGGTGAGAAGCACGGAGTATTCCCTCTCTTCATGGCTGCTACTTCGAGTAGTGTGCAGGGTAGTCACTTCCACATCTCTCTTCGTGATAAAGAGGAGAACAACGTCTTTTATTCAAAGGAAGCTCTGGAAGGACCAGAGGGTCTGGAGCACCTGACTGACGTGGGCCGACACTTCTTGGCTGGTATCATTGACAAAGCAGCCGATCTCAGCTGCATGGTTGCTCCTAATGTCAACTCATGCAAGCGAATGAGCAAATTGAAATCAATGTCAGTGCTCACTTGGGGTGCCGAGCACCGAGCAAGCAGTATGCGAGTAATTGTCAGCGGTAGCTCTACGCGAATCGAAGTGCGCTTTAGCTCTGGCGATGCAAATCCTTATCTGGCGCTGTCTGCAATTCTAGCGCTTGGTTTGCGAGGTATTGAAAAGAAGATTCCGCTCGAAGCGCCATCTATCAGTAGTTATTACAACTACGACGACAAGTACCCTGTGGATATGGAGACGCTTGGCAAGTTTCTGCCCGATACGCTGCCTTGTCTGTCTAAGAATCTCCCGGACGCTATTGCCAAGTTCAAGGCCGAAGACAGTGTTTCGCGCGAGCTGTTTGATCCTCACTTTGTTGAGTACTATACACGGACTCGTGAGAACGAGCAGCGCGCTTATGAGAAAGCCCAGCTAGCAGTTAGCCAGTGGGAGTTTGCTCGGTATATCAATATTTAAGGCGCCACGAGATTGTATTTTGTTTCTTGCTCTTTCAGCTGCTATTCCGAATGGTACTGGTGTGCTTACGAACCCTTGCTTTAATCTTGCTCTTAATCTTACTTCTAGCTTCTAGTGTGTTTGGTATTTCACTACTGTCATCTCTAACTTCATACTATTGCAGGCCACTACATATAGGTGGAAATGAGTCACGTGATATTTACGGAGAACGACGTCTCCGTGACGACGATGACCGAAGCTCGGCCGACAGAGCCAGGAAATCGGGTTGCCACGGCCTCTAATACCGAGTGCCGGCATTCACACGGAGGTTTCAACTTTACACGGTATAAATGGCACGAGTCAACTGGCCTATCGGAGGTAAGCTGTTGTCTTATTTGCTGCCCTAATGGAGATAATGCCTGGGCACACTTGCATACGAGCCCAGATCAACCTGATACGAGAAGCTCGCCGGGTGGGCCCCGGTACGTTTCTATCAAAATATGGCCTGTAAAATAACTCTGGGTAAGATACGAATGTGTACGGTGTTATCTTTTGTGATTCTCAGGGGATGATGCCGTGCGATATATTAATGGGTTAAAGCAGTCTAGATTGCAGATCAGTTAGCACTATCTCTAGCTAGTGCTGTTCTGTTGGTAGAGCCTCGTGTTCTTCGAAAGATAGATGTTTACTCCTACAATAGCTCTTATAATGTTTTATAAATCTTGGTCATTTGCAGCACGGTGTACAATCAGCTGCGTGTGTTTATGACATAAGCTGAACAGAGCCTTTGATTACCTCAGTTCGTATGTAACCGGGATGCCTTCGTATGCATCTGATATGCATGTGGTTGGTAGCTCTTGGTAGCACTGTATCAAATGGTGCCGTGTGTCTTGCCAAGGCGATATAAAAGCAGGCGATCTCTGCTGTCTGGGCTGTTCAAGTTTCCACTGCTCAACCCCTCTACAATATGACTGCTACTGACAGCTCTTCTTCGCAGCCCATCGAAGTGACGATCGACAACATCGCCGAGGTCCTCAAGGATGACACCTGCGTGCAAACCGTCGTGGTGTCTACTGACGGCCAGGTGCGCGGCCGTATTGTGTCCAAGGCCAAGTTTCTAGCTGGTCTGACCAGCGGCATTCCATTCATGAGTATCCAGTACATTATAGATGTTGCCGGCAGCATCTACTCGCCCGAATACTTCAAGGCATTTGAGTCCAAGATCGATCTTATCGAGGGCTGCGGTGACTACTACTTCAAGCCTGATCTCAGTACGTTCCGTCGCATCCCCTGGGCTGACAACTGTCCCGTGGTGCTTGGTTTCCTGTACGAGAATGATTCGTCAACTCGTGTTTCGGTGGACCCGCGTAATATCCTCGCCGATGTCATGGCCAAGTACGATGCGGCAGGTCTCACTCCTTATGTGGGAACAGAAGTGGAATTTGCAACGTACAAAGAGACTAAAGAGTCAATGCTAGAAAAGGTCAGCAAGCCCCAAGTCTCACTCGTGCCGTTCCGCAGCTGCGCTCGTCCTCATGCTGTTTCGGAGCACGACTCCCCCTACTACAAAGATGCCATCGCTGCTGCCAACAATTTCCGCGTGTCTCTGGACTCCTTATGCACCGAGGGTGGTGTGTCCATCGACGAAGCGTCTCTCGACTACTCGCGGGCCGACGAGCAGGCGGATCGTGTTGTGTTGTTGAGATGGCTGCTGCGCGGAGTGGGCGAGAAGCATGGAGCTTTCCCTGTGTTCATGGCCGCTACGTCGACTGGTGTGCAGGGGTGCCACTTCCACATCTCTCTCCGCGATAAGGATGGCAAGAACGCCTTTTATTCAAAGGAAGCCCGAGATGGAGCAAAGGGCCTGGAGCACCTGACTGACGCGGGTCGACACTTCCTGGCTGGTATCATCGACAAGGCAGACGATCTAAGTTGCCTGATCGTCCCCAACATCAATTCGTACAAGCGCTTTGCAGTGTTCCCGTCACTGGGAATACTTACTTGGGGCTTCCAGCACCGAGGAAGCAGTATGCGAATTATCAACGACGGAGAGTCGACGCGAATCGAGGTCCGTATTACGTCTGGCGATGCGAACCCCCATCTGGCGCTGTCAGCCATTCTAGCGCTTGGACTGCGAGGAATTGAGAAGAAGATTCCACTCGACGCCCCGCCCATTTCGAGTTACTACAACCGCAGTGACAAGTATCCTGACAGTCTTGCGTCTTGCGGTGCTATGCTTCCGGACACACTGCCCCGCCTCTCAAACTCTCTTGAGGCGGCTATTAACAAGTTCAAGGCCAAGGACAGCGTTGCACACGAGCTGTTTGACAGCTACTTTGTCGAATACTACACGCACTCTCGCGAGCATGAGCAACGAGAGTACGCCAAGTCACTGGCCGCCGTCAGCCAGTGGGAGTTTGCTCGATATGCTGCTAATATTTGAGCGAGTGTTGAGTCATCGTGTACGGATAGGAAATCAGCACCAGCAGTTCAATGTATGATTTTGACAGTGATGAAGTGATATGGATGCTGGGCTGTACTATTACCTCGGTCCAGCTTAGTGGTGTGGAAGCAACCACGACTACCATTAGTCCAGGATATTAAATCAATGGAGATAGTCAACGTATATGGCTCTGATGGTTATTGCCATGAGATAGTAAAGTAATTAACAGTCTCATTTGAGTGATGGTCTGAGTTCAAGGGCCTTTGGATTCTATCTTCTTTATGTAGTTTCTCGTGAAGATCCGCATTGTAGATCACATGCACTCTATATATACATGTCATACAGCGACTGTAATGAGGACAGACGAAGAGGCTCGACAGGCCCGGCGAATATTCAGCAGATCTAACAATACAAAAATCTAAGCAATTCAACACATTGATGAAATCATATTGACACGTCTATATTGCCAATAACGCGACGTTGAGACACAGTACCAAATGCTGGTTGTCAGTCCATTAAGGCCACGCAGGACGAGATGCAGGGAGCGGCGCTACCCGCCTCGAAGAGGTGCTCACGCGACGCTGCTAAATGGGTGTAGCAAGGGTACTTTTAGCCAATGCAATAACAACAGAGTTGGAGAAGGACCGATAAAAACAAGACGACGTCAAGGACCCGTAAAAGCCTCGGCAACACTGCCAAAATTGTGCATCTGGCAGCCTGGTGCCCAGACCGAACCCCTGCCCCGGCATCCCAAATAGGCGCATCGCGGCCGGTAATTTGACACGTTTGTTCTACCTAACTGTACAAACCAGCGCGAGGTTCTTCCGTGTCGACTCGCACTGCTGTACTGAGTGAGTGATTAATCCGCGCAATTGGGGACGCTGAGTGCGCTGTAGCGTGTGCTGGCTACTATAGGCGTTTGCACTCTGTCGCGTTACGTGGCTCCCCGTGCTGTCTCTAATCCCTTTCTATATTACGTACCAAAACTAACAAAAGTCATGGCGAAGCACTCGAAGGAAAAGGCCGAAGAGCCTGCGACTGCAACTGCATACCGCAACACGACGCCTCCAAGCGATCAGGCCGCGAAGCGCGCGCTCCATGGATATGATCTCGTTCTGCTGCCCGTCGTCACGGCCATTGCGCTGGTGATCCGCTTCTACAAGATCTCGCACCCCGACTCGGTCGTGTTTGATGAGGTCCACTTCGGTGGCTTTGCGCGCAAGTACATCATTGGCCGCTTCTTTATGGACGTCCACCCACCTCTCGCCAAGATGCTCTATGCCATTGTCGGTTGGATTGGTGGCTACAACGGCGAGTTCGAGTTCACCGATATTGGCAAGGTCTACCCGTCCGAGGGCGAAGAGTTTGTGCCCTATGTCATCATGCGTTCCCTGCCAGCCACTCTTGGTATCTTTACCATCTTGCTCGGTTACGCGACGCTGCGTGCCTCGGGGTGTCGTTCGTTCATTGCCGCCTTTGGCGCTGCGCTCATCACCATTGAGAACACGCTCGTCACCCAGTCGCGCTTCATCCTGCTCGACGCGCCCCTGCTCTTCTTCATCGCCGTCACTGCCTACGCGTTCAAGAAGTTTGAGAATGAGCGTGCTTTCACCCTTGACTGGTTCCGCTACCTGTTTCTGACCGGCCTGGGTCTTGGCGCTACCGTCTCGTCCAAGTGGGTGGGTCTCTTCACCATTGCCTGGGTCGGCCTGCTGACGCTGTACCAGCTGTGGTGGCTGCTCGGTGACCTCAAGGTTTCGGCCACTCAGTTCATCAAGCACTTTGTTTACCGTGCCATCTTCCTCATTGGCGTGCCCATTGCCTTCTACGTGTCTATGTTCTACCTGCACTTTGTGTGCCTTTCCAACACTGGTGACGGCGCCTCGTTCATGACGCCTGAGTTCCAGTCTACGCTGCAGCACGCTGCCATGGTCGCCAATATCCCTGCTGATGTGGCCATCGGTAGCGAGGTCGTCATCCGTCACGTCAACACGCAGGGTGGCTACCTCCACTCGCACGACCACATGTACGAGACCGGATCTCAGCAGCAACAGATCACCCTATACCCACACCGCGACGAGAACAACATCTGGGTCATTGAGGATGGCAGCACCCCCGATCGTATCACCAACGATGATGGCTCGCCCATTTTCGTCCGCAACCACGCTGTTGTTCGTCTCCGCCACAAGACTACTGAACGTCGTCTGCATTCGCATGACCACCGTCCTCCTGTCTCCGAGCAGGACCACCTGAACGAAGTCTCTGCCTACGGATTCGAGGGCTTCGAGGGCGATGCCAACGATCTGTTCCGTGTTGAAATTGTCTCGCAGAAGAGTGTTCCGGGAGAGGCTCAGAAGCGTCTTCGCACCATCCAGACCAAGTTCAAGCTTATCCACACCACCACTGGTTGCGCTCTGTTCTCTCACGAGATCAAGCTGCCCAAGTGGGCGTTTGAGCAGCAGGAGGTTGCATGCATCACCAGTGGAACTCTCCCCAACACTCTGTGGTATATTGAGGAGAACTTCAATGAGCACTTGCCTGCTGACACCGAGGTTGTCAGCTACGACACGCCCTCATTCTTCCAGAAGTTCATTGAGCTGAACAAGGTGATGTGGCGCATCAATGCTGGACTCACCGAGACTCACCAGTGGCAGTCGCGACCTGAGTCATGGCCCATTCTTAAGCGTGGTATCAACTTCTGGGTCAAGGATCACACCCAAGTGTATCTCATGGGTAACGTACCTATCTACTACGCCATCCTTGCCGTCATTGCTCTGTATGTTCCCTGGAAGTTGCTGTGGATTCTGCGCTGGCAGCGTGGTTTCAACGACATGGCTGGCGACGCTCACTACTCGACTTTTGACTCGGCCTTTGGTAGCTTCCTGCTCGGATGGGCCATGCACTACTTCCCTTCGTTCCTCATGGAGCGTCAACTGTTCCTGCACCACTACCTCGCGTCGGTGTACTTTGGTATTCTGGCTCTTGCGCAGTTTTGGGAGTTCCTTACTGCTCGCTTCATCCGTAACAAGATTCTGTCGACTATTGTGACGGTGTCGTTCCTGGCCGGTGCCACTGGGTTCTTTGCTTGGTACTCGCCGCTCATCTATGCTTCACCTTGGACGCGTAAGCTGTGCGAAGAGTCCAAGTTCCTTGACATGGACTTCTCGTGTGGCTCTTTCTTCCAGTCGTATGCGCAGTACGGACGCAAGAATGGAATCGAAAAGTTCCGTGAGTACGAGGCCAAGGTTAACGCTGAAATTGCTGAGTCTGAGGCTGCAGCAGCAGCTGCTGCTACTGGCGGTGATGGCGAGGAGCAGCCTCTAGAGGCCAACCAGCAGCCCCAGTACGACGAGTACGTTTATGAGGGCTTTGAGGATGCTGCTTCTCCTGTTGAGAACCCAGTGCCCTCCGAGACTGAGCCAGTTGAGGGAGAACATGAGGAGATTCCTGTTTCTGAGTTTGACGACGCTGCTGAGACCGCTGATGACGGTTCTGTTGTTCAGGGCCAGCAGTCAACGGTCGAGTACCGCGATCCCGAAGGAAACGAGATCGAGCACCCAGATGTTGACGAGCTTGTTGACGAAGGCAAACTTCACATTGTGGAGCAGGACTTTGACGAAAATGGAGACCTCGTGTCGGAGGTTGTCGAGGAGGTTGTTGAAGAGGCACCTCACGAGCCAGAGGTTGCTGCCGTGGAGCAAGAGACCGCTGAGCCCGAGGCTTAAGCTAGCAAGCGAGTTTTTGGCCATTTGGCCTGTACATCGAAAAGAACTGTCGATAGACTTATAGTGTTATAATACACACTGGTTTACTATAAGAGAGCAGAGCACAGGTACAACCTACACTACGAAGCTATCTCCATCTGTGATGATTGAGACGTCCAAGGGATCTAGTGGTATTCCAAGAGACTCCTGAGCCAACTGGTACAGGCTGGAGCTGAGGTGCTCGGGAAGAGTTGGAGGAAGTTCTGACCATAAGTTACCTGTAAGAGTGGGGTGGGCCTCATTGCAAAGTACAACAACGCCCTCGGGTGGTGTCAGAGGCATCGTAGGAGACAGAATGATCTCTTCGTCTGTCTCCGGCACGCTGTGCTCATTCATGCCCATCTGATGTTAGCATTGCTCAACTCGACACGAAGAAGAGAAGAAGTTGAAGAAATTAATCAGCAAAGAAGCTGTCAAGCAAAATCATTACAAGACATTACCATTGTTGTTACAAGATGTGTTAGTGTTAACTAGACAGGAGTTGAGCGGGTTATCCACATCTGCCGCACCATTCCTGATTTGGGCGTCGAGGTCATTTGCGTATTTCTTCAGTAGCGAGAGACGCTGGTCAAATAATCGCGTCATATACAGAGATATAAGTTTAGTAGTATTATGCACAAGCCTTCTCTACATATCCATATACCTAGTGAAATAGCTCTATATAGTAGGGTCACTTGCTTCGCCGAAGAATCGTCTTTTAGAGATATGCGCGTACAGTTGAACTTCGCTTCATGAGTAGCATGAGTCCAGCCGAAACTGAAGACTCGCTGCTGGAAAAGTACCTCTATGAGCTGGACAAATACACAACGGCACAGCAGGCGGTAGCCAAGGGCCTGTCTAGCGGATTCATCAATCTTGCAAAAGCCAATCAGACGACAAGTCTCAACACACGGTATGGACGTGACCTATACGATGAAAGGGTCAAGGCAGTGCGAACTGTCGAATTGACCACCACTGAATCGGAAACTACACCACAGATCTCTCTAGTAGAAAAGAAATCGGAACCAGGCAAAAAATCAAACCCCATCACGATGTTTGGCGTGCTCGTACCAGCGAGCCTTCGACAGGCTCAGACTGATTTTATAGAGGGCCTCGAGGCAGCAATCGACATTGTCACTGTTCTCAAGCGATTGGAGGGACTGGAGCGCGAGATTGAGATTTGTCGAGGCGGCTCAAACGGTGCTGAGGTATCTGGATCGACCGAGGAGCTGAAAAGCGAGAACGAATCAGAACCGACGGCGAAGTCGACTACGAAGTCGGCACCAGCAGTCGATTCAAATGAATAGAAACTACTATCAACAACGCGGCTCCGAATTGCATACTTGAGCTAACCAAAGCGTCAAAATCTATACTTATAGACTCGTTAAAACACTACGAAGTCGAAGAATGCGTCGCAAGACACCCCTCCTGTGTCAAAAGCTTAGCTTGGCCCTCTGTTCGTATCACCTTTCATAAGCATCATTTTTGACTTGTCATTACTCGTAATATAATATAATAGAATGCCACAGAGGAACGAGTAACCTTCCGGCGCTCTATTCGCTCTATTCTGGCACTTCTGTGGATCGATCGTCATGTTCTGTCCTGTCAATGTCCACCTTTCCAGAGGCCACTTGGAGAATCAAATCGTCACACTGTCTCATCAACTGCCGGCGCTCATCCATGACTTCGCGCTTTTCTTCATTGGCCTGCTCCAGCTCTCGCTCCAGCTCCTGGACTCGTTGCAGCTGCTCCTGTTCGCTGATCCCAATGCCTGGTAAACTATCAATAAGAACTTCTATCTGCTGAGCCTTGACAATAATATCCTTGGCCAACTCAGTCATATCGCCTGTATTAGTCAATGAACAACAGAATTCAACATCTGGGTATTCTCCTGTAACCTACCCTTCAACTTCTCGGGCTCCACAGACTCAATTGTCGCGTCCGAAGCTTTTGGTTCGGCTCCTACTGGTACTAAGTCATGGTTGCGACTGACATGATTGATGGACGAGTAGAACTGCGTGAGGAGCTTGTTAGTCTAGTAAAAGATATAGATAGTGCAACTGCAACCTACCTGGTCAATACAGCCCTGCAGTTGTGTAAGACGGTCGGTCATCACGTAACTGAATGACTGCCAGAAGGGCAGTTCACATCTAATATATGCGGGTTAGGGTTACAATTTCAAAGATGGCTATAACAGTTATCAGCTGGCACACTATAATTATTTATTGATGAATTTATCTACTGCGGCAAGTGACTTGAATAACTGGAGGAGTGTTAAGGACTTTAATCGAAAAATTAGAGATAAATTGTGGAGAGTGAAAATTAGCTTGAGGAGAACGGGAAGGTGGGATTGATTCTACTTGTGTGTTGAATTTTAAATATGCATAGTAGTTCCATTGAATGTTACTTTACTACGGTGAATGTCTGGCTAGATTGATGAGGGGATTCTTATTTTTATTTGTATGGCCACAGTCTCGTTCATGCTCAGCAGTTAAACTGGCTATAAATTGGTTTTAAAGTTGAAGTACAAAGCTGGCCTATACATGCTACACTGTACGGAATCACCAATCATAAGTCATTATTAAATAGGGAGTCTAGGATGACAAATATTATAAAGGGGAGCTCCTCATCAGATCCAGGCCGGCGAGTCGGAGCCGACAACAGGAATCTCTTCACGGACTTCCCGTAGCTCGCGCTGACCAGCAATCATTGGTGAAGGCAGCAGAACGGACTGGCGGTGTTCGGGGAGGTTGAGAGCCAGTGTTGAAGTGCTACCACCGACCGTCGAGTAGGTGTTCCAGAACGGATCTTGCGACGAGTTGGCGCGTGCCGGCACGAGCGTTCGGCGAGGAGACGGCACTGGAGGAGTGTCCGGAGCAACAGTTGTAGCTGTGAAGCGCTGATCAACAACGTCGGTTGACGGAGACGCCCAGTCGGGTGCTTGCGAAGATTTAGCCAACGGCAAGGCTGGCTGAGGACGGGCTCGAGGTGGAATCTGCGGCGCTGGCGATACGTCCGACATAGGAGTTGTATCTGCGGTGCCAGTTAGCGACACCGAGTTGGCCGTCGACAGCGAGGACGTCGACTGTTTGCGCAAATGCGACTTAGCACCAAGCGGCGACAGCTGACTGGGTCGGGCTGTCTCTGGTCGGCGAGTGGGCGTTGTAGCACCTGTTAGTGGAGCCACTGACTCGCCGAGTTTCGTGGTTGCATCAAGGTGCGATGTGTGCACGAAGTTGGAGGGGCTCGAAATCAAGTCTTTCGCCACGGGGCGTGGGCTTCGTGGCGACGACGACGACACAAAGAATTTGAGAAGTCGTGATGCCGACGACATGCGGGGTGCTTTCTCTGGGGAGGGTGTACCCAATGGCGCTGTTTTAGACTCAATGCCGACCGTTGACAACCGCGAGGTGGCCTGAACAGGTCTTGCCGGCGACATGCCCGACAACGACGAGGAAATGGACGAGTGGGGGCGATGGCGCATTCCCGTTGCGGGAGCCGGTCGACGCTGCGGTGATGGTGACACAGGTTCGGGTCGCTGGGCAGTAGCAGGCATCGGCGGAAGAGGCGAGGAGACGTCGGACGTCTTCTTGGGCGTTGACGACGTCGACTTTGAGCCGAAGCGGCGCAGCGTTGCAGTCAGAGACATAGATGAAGTTGGTTTGTGCTTTGTCGGCGAGGCCTCGACAGACGAGAGCCCCGCTGAGGCCGGGCTCATGAGGGTATGGCGGTTACGCTGGCTGGAGCGAGCAGCCGGAGCAGCCGCAACATCGTCTTCGTCATCGTCGTCTAGCCAGACACCACGCATTGGCGGGGCAAAACCATTGACGGACGTGCGCGTTCCTGGCGTGCCGCTTAGAGTCGATCCCAGAGTCGAATAGATGGAGTCACGGTTCACCGAGTCTCGCTTAGCAGAACGCAGGGGGGTAGCGGGTGCAGGCGGCGGTGGAGCCTGGCCTGGCGACGAAAACGGCACTGGCGAGGAGACGACTGACTGGCCTGTCGCCTGGTGTAGTGAGATGATGGAGCGGCGGTTGAGAGGCGAGCGGGCAGGTACTTTGGGTGTTGATGGAGCCACTGGAGGTGCTGATTCCGAGGTGCTTGAGATGCCTGTCGCTGTTGAGTATGCCGACGAGTCTGAGGAGCCGTTGGACGCGGCAGAACCGTTGGAAGCGTTGGAGGCAGCAGAAACCGTCGATACCTGCGAGCCCGCCGAGTCAGCCGAGTCAGGGCCCGAGTCGCCTGTTGGCGTGTAGTCTAAGACGGTGGAGCGGGTGCGGGCATGGCGGGACAGAAGCGACAGGCGTTTGGTTTGACTTCTGACAGAGTGAGAGCGATGAGGCGAGCGTGGCGGTGGCGACAGCTGGAGCTGGGCCTTTGCTGAAGGCGAGAGCGCGACAGAGTCCATGGCGGTGCCCAACAGAGTGGGGGCTTCACCTGGGTAGGTTTAAGAGAACGGCCACGGCGAGAAAGAGGCGCTGTCAGGCTGTAGATAAGGATGTGAGGTTGTTGAGAAGTTGTCGTTACAGCGTCAAGGAATCTTGTAACTTTTGCCGTTGTCTTTCTGGCTCGTTAAAAGGCAGATGACTGAGATCAAAGAACAGGCCAAAGCGGATAGAAATAATTTGGATCTCGGGGTAGGGGTGGAAGGCTGTAACAGGGCAAGTGGAGGCGTTGCGAGGAGCAACAGCAAGGCAAAAAAGCAGCCAGCAGCGAAGGGAAGAGGCGAGTGGAGCTGCAGATAAACCAGGGTAGAAGGTGGGGATGGGGGTGCAAGCGTAGGATGAGGCAAAGAGCAACGCCTTGGGGCGAAGGTTCGGCTTTTTATATGACGGAGAGTTCGCCAGATTGGCTTTACCGCATTGGGCACATGGCACAGATTGGGCTCGATCCGGGGTAGGGGCTGCAGCGTAGTGGCCGAGGGGCAGACCATCAGCCGAGTACTTGGGTCTAACGATACGATAGCTACAATTGTAATAGCACAGTATGGGCCCAAGCCAAGGGCGATACTGAGAAGACCGGTTACTGGTCAGCTCCGCTGAGTCGCCTCTCTTTTTCCGGATCCTCGGCCCCCGCCAACTCTATCCTGACACTTGATGGCCCGTTGCTTTTACTGCAGGCGGTTCATTTAGGCGAGCCGTTGGACGGCTTGATTGGTTGACCGCCCCGTCGATCGGCACACTTAATGCACGCCGCCCGAACAGGTAGCTGCCGAGCCTAACGCGGTGCTCGGCAGGAACCCGACTGTGGTGCACCGCAAGCGCACTGCAACCACCGTTAAGCCGGGCCCATTGCGCCGTTTCATGTTGCCCAAACCGTGCGTCGGCCCACTGGACGGTTGCTGCACATCTTGTGGTAGTCAGGACTGCTGAAACGCTGCCGCGCCGCGCCATGCACCCCTGCCCTGCTCCACCCCCCAATTAGGCAACATCCTCTGTCTACTCGCAGTTCTGCACTGCACTGCACTGCACCCTTACGTGGTGCGTTCGCTGAGCACCCCCTTCGCCGTATTGCCAGTCTTCATTGGCTTCAAGGAACCAGCCGTCTTCACAGTACCCCATCTGACGCCTTTGCCTGTGACGAAGAACTGCGCCTTCTCCGCAAACTAGCAATGCTTGTGGGACCTGAACCCTGTCACCACCTCGGCCCATGCCTTACCCCGCCCTGCATCTCTCGGTTATAAGCATACTGCCGAGGCTGCGTATGGCCGAGGCTAAGGCACGGACTCGAGCCGCAACAAGCACAGAATAACGATTGAGACTAGTCTCGTTCTGTAAAACAAAAGATTGCCCAGGTGATCTCAGGTCTACCTTGAGGATACTTTAGCCACATTGTACCCGCCCCCAGTGACTATCCTCTCTGCTTTGCTCCTCTTCCAAGAAATGCCCATACCCAGATCCCTTAATAGCATATCCCCAGGGTCCTCCACACTTGGGCCGCTACGTTCGTTACCCCTGGTAACCGAGTTACCACTGTGACATCCGACTCTAATAGTAACAGCGTAATGACGAGTTCTAGCTGTTGTCCAGCACTCCAAACTCGCTAATCCTTTAACCCCTGGACTTACATCCCTGTCCATTCATCCCTTTGGTTAATCCGCGCTAATCTGTTAATCCCCCTTGATACGCTCCTGCCCTCGATCGATCGCAGCCATCAGGCATATGCACCGAACCTGCAGCGAACCCTCCTTTATTAGGCGCGTGCGGTTCAAGGGCTCTGTGTTCCTTCTCCATGCTTCATATTCCAGTCTATTTCCTCTGTTCTCTATTTACTCCATTTATTCGTATCCAGTATATCTCCACGCTCTTCTTAACACTTTTCTAACCGTACACTCCACGTCAACTGCTCTACACCTGTTACTCTCACCTACCACGTATACGCCGATCGAACGCGCGGTGCCGTGTCTCGATTGTATGCACCATAAGCGTCTAGTTGCATGTGATGTATAAATGAACAGAGGAAGATTGTACGGTAGATTGTAGCCACACGTTAAGCGAACTTTCAAAATGACCCCCTAACACGACTAAAGGTAAAAGTGAAGACGACAATAAAATGCCTATACTTATGTCAGTCCCGTCCAGTTGTAGCTACGTCTTCCATAGTTCCCAGTCACTAACACGCCATCTACGTCTCAGCCATCTACACTTTGTTCGCCTACTTCTTGTTCATCACCACCTCATTTACTCTCCATAAATCATGTACACGTAATGCTAGGCAATGGAACCACCCATCTTGCCGAACTGGAACAGGTTGGCGGCGCTCGTTGAGGGGCCTCCGAGATTGCTACCAGAGGAGCCCGCGTTTGACGCCGAGCCCGAGGCCGAACCGGTGCTAACATCCTCGAGTCCGTCACCAAGTCCAAACAGCAGATTCTTCATTTTGGCAATGTTACCGTCACCGACAATGCGCTTGACCTCGAGGAAGCACGCCAGCGTCACAAGTGCATCGCTGCCTGCCTGGTACACCATACCTGAGCTGGGCGAACTGTTTGGTGGCACGCCAGGTGCCGGTGGTCGGCGAATGTGAAAGTCCTCGGCCACCTCAGCCAGCTGCGTCTTGCTGCTGAGCTTGAATGACTTGTTGATGTACTTGACATCCCACACAATGGGGAAGTAAGTGCGCAGACATTTGAGGAACTCACGCTCTTCGACAGGCACCTCCTTGTTGAGCATGATGCTGAGGAGGTAGCCCAAATCGTAGCCTGAGTGGAAGGTGATCCAGCTGACCGAGTCGTCGAGAACAAGGCCACTGGAGATGAGTAGCTCGCCAAACACAAACGGATCAATACCGTCAGTAGAATGTTTTGCAAAATCAATGCCCGACTGACGTAACAGCTCAATGCCGTCTGACGAACACATGTCCTGTGTCACGTCAAATGCAAAGTTGAACTGCCAAGTGTTGGTCGAAGTTGTGGCAGGCGGGTTTCCGAACTCGTCGGCAAGACTGATACCTATCTGAATGACTTGTAAAATATCGACATTGGATCGTAGAGTCTGGTAGTGGTACTCGCTAGTCGACTTGAATGTGCCAATTGGGCGGGCCACAATACCTGGGAATTTGCAGTCGATAGCCAGGAACTTGTACTTTTCAATGAGGTCGCGCAGAACGGCCATTTGCTCGTTCAGATTGTACTTCCACACGTTGACTGTGGAGTTGACACTGGGAACAAGAACACCAGGAACCATACCAGGCACTGGGACTCCTCCCATACCACCGAGTGAGCTCATTCCACTGCCACCCATTGGCATAGGTGCCATTCCCATGGCTGGCGCGCCCATGGGCACCATGTTTCCCTCAACGTTCATAGCCCCATTGCCAAGTCCGTTGGACATGGGGAGACCCGACGCTTGCTGTTGCTGCGCCAATGCTGCATTCTGCTGCATTCTCTGAAGCATCTGGTGCTGTGAAGGCTGAGTCTGGGAGCCTTGAGCCTGTCGTGCACCATACACGGGGTACTGTTGATTTGGAGCTGACTGCATCGTTTGCAATGGGTTCATAGGACCGGTTCCGACGACATGCCCTGGCATCGCCGCAGGGCCTGCTCGAGACTGTGGGAACGACGCACGCATATGAACCTGCGTACGTCTAATCTACTGTAGTGGTGTCGTTGGGGTCGGATTCGAGCGTACGTTGTAAGTGGTCAAGGTCTGTTCGTCTGCGAAGGAACTTATGAATTTCGGTTTACACCTAACCCTAGCAATCCACTACTATTAGCGGGCATCTAGAAACGAGAGAACAGTCAGAAAACAGAAAAGAGATACAGATTTCTAAAGAGTCGCAAAAGACAGATTAAGAAAATGGAGGTCTTTGTTTAGTAAAATAGCGGAAAGCATTAGGAAGTTGCAAAACTGGGTTCATTGCCGCGGCTCGGCTCCCCGTGCTGTTGCTTGTATTGCTGCTTCACCCTCACAATACTCCCTCCTCAATAAATATACTTTTTTACCGGTTAATTGCAACCACCTCTTCACGACGTGGTTATATCTCCCTGGTCACACCAGTCCTTAACAGGAAGACAGCTGAGATACTTGCACCACGTGCAAGTTCCTCCTCCGGTCTCGAACCGGTGGATAAGCGTCACAAAATACACTATAGCCAAAGCTATGCAGGCTGCACGGACACAAACCCACACAAACCACCACTTGGATCGGCCACGGAAATGGTCCGATGGGTGGTGCCAGTCAAATTCAGCAGGGCGCAGCTTAGAACTGTCGCGAGCCGCCGAATCGGGATTGACGGTGAACCCAGAGCGAGTGCGGATCCCAAGTGGTGATCGCAGAATGGCCGTTCCAATAAGAAGGCCCATCGCAAATCCACCAATGTGAGAGAAGTTGTCAAGGCCTGGCAATAGCCCCAGAACAAAACTGATGATGATCTCGCCAATATGGATGGCAAGGTTGCGTTTTGGCGATGCATACAACGCCCAGTTGAACAACAGATCCAGTAAGTCGAGAGCAATGACACCGAAGATGGACCCACTGGCTCCAGTGCTGGCTATTCCATCTGGCGTAAAGTTACCGCCGAGCACAAATCCAGCGATACCTGACGCAAAGTAGACAATAACAATGCGAACAATGCCAATCTCACGCTCTAACTCGGCTCCTAGTTTGAGCTGCAGAAGCAGGTTGAAGCCAATATGTACGAATCCGGCATGCAGGAAAATAGGCAAGATGAATCTCCACCACTGATCAGGTCGTTTAGGAGGTGCTGGAACACCACCCATACCGCACAACTGACTGAGAGAGCACACATTAGACGCCGAGTCTGTCGAGTTGGGACACGGGAATTCCAGATTCGTGCCATCCGTTACGTTGGCGACGTAGTGCATGCATGGCGTGAATCGAGCTCCCATGTTAATCATCACATAGGAAGAGGGCCCGATCATGGGGTTGAAGCTGGGCTGTGTCTGAATAGGCGAACCAGTCAAATGGCCCATTTTAGCAAGTTCGGCAATGAAAACACCCACTTGCACAATGCTCACGAGCCAAATGAAATACGGTTGCTTGCGCCAGTTGACCTTTTGGAGTTTACGCGCCCAAGCCCGTCCACGGCCTCCTAACCGATTGTGTCCACTGCCAATGGCTCCACCTCCTCCACGCTTGCCTCGACGGCCCTGGCCTCCTCTACCGCGGCGCCGTCTTGTGCCAACACGTCCGTCCTCGTCGACCTCGTCCGTGTATTCGAACCCCTCATCTTCGTCTTCCTCTTCTTCCTCGATGGGTCGGCCCATGCGCATGTCATAAAACAGCTTCGACTGGTCGTGCGATGGCTCCCTGTGCAGTCTGCTCGTATCGTCGAAGTCAAAGTCGTCATTGACTAGAACCCCAGTGCCCACCGCATCGTCTTCGTACGGACCGTTGAGAAAGTAGAAGTCCTTCGGAGGCGGTGGCGGTGGGTGTAGTTGCACCTCTGAGTTGGCAGGTAGAGGCGGTAGGTATTCGCGGTCGTGTGGCAGTCGAGGTAGTGCTCTGTGTTGGATCTCGGGTGGAAGAGTCGATTCGCGCACGCCTCGGGCCATCGATCGCCGTCCATCGTCAGCATAGTCCGAATAATACAGCTGAGAATTGGGTCCTGGTTCACCATTTGGTCCCGAGGCCATTCCTGGCCGGTGGAAAGGCCTATCTTGCAGAGGGATGTTGTTGTCATCATCGTAATAGAAACTCATGGCTAACGGGTGTGGAGTAGCCACAGGCACGTCCAGCAGTTGGTAGGTCTAAGCAGCAAGCCAACAGCGACCCAAAAACCAGCGCCACAACGTCCTGTTTGAGGTGGGTAAAGGAATGAAAGTCCAAGTTTAGCTGCGCCCTGGAACACGATATTGTGATCTGGGTAGGGGGAGCTGTCATCAAAGACAGCGAAGAGGGAGGCCATAAGGGAGGTTAAACAGTGAAAATGAGAAACTAACAGGCGTATTATTGGAATAAACAGAAAGTTAAGCTTGTGGGTATACGTTTGATTAACCAGGTATGTCCCTGATGCCTTTCATCGACACTTTGACCCGATCTCACACTACGCCGCTCTGCTACTCGTATACATTAGAGTTCACGGACACCTGGACTGAGCTTAACTAAGCATATCTATCCCTGAAGCTGAAATCGGTTCCATTCCTCTACTATAATGCCAAAAAGTGCCATATTTACTATGGAAGTTGCTGCTTCAGTGTACCCCGCAAATCGAGCTGTGTGACGTCATTGTTTCACTTGCGCATATTCATGGATCGAGCCTCAAACAACTGTGAAGTGAACACGGTGAAGCAACAACTGGGCCAATCAAGTGAAACAACAGTCTGACAAGCAGTCTACCCGTTCTTCTTGAATGTAGCGAACAATCACTTGCCGTGTGACTTTAAACGCGTAAATGCGCATGACTTAACTCCATAATATGGCCGGCTCATGAGCATAAATCATGTCATCTTACCATTCTGACGCTTTGACCCACACCTAAGACCTACCAGTTTACAGTTTGATTACACCAATTTTTTTGTTGTACTTTAGGCCTTGCGGAATTCGCTCAGCACAGGATAAATAGCCTCGAAAGCAGCGTAGATCTCTTCGCGTTGCTTTGCTCCCGTCAGTACAATCTTGCCCGAAACGAAGATAAGCAACACAATCTTGGGCTTGACCATACGGTAAATGAGACCTGGGAACAACTCAGGCTCATAGGACGAGAAGATTCCGTGGCTGAAAGCAAGACCCTCCAAACGAATGGGGAACTTGACATCACAGCTTCCAACAATGTTCTGAATCTTGAAGTCAGTGAACTTGGCGTTGAATCCCAGCTTTTGAATGATACGGGCGTACTTGCGCGAAGCCAGCTTCGAGTCGTCCTCGCTCTTAGCTCCCGTGACAACCATCTTACCAGACGCAAAGATAAGCGCCGTGGTCTTTGGCTCACGAATACGCATAATGACGGCCGCAAAACGCTTGGGGTTGTACTCTGCATTACGAGCGTGAAGAGCAATTGTCTTTAGGTCAAGACGACAGTCGAGATTGACAGTAGCCACAATGTTTCTTACACGGTTAGTCTTTTGAACACATTACCGACCGAGCCAAAGACGCGGTACTTACTGTAGAGTGGGCACGATTCCCGACGCAGAGTCGTCGGTCTGTTCGGCCTTGACATTGACATCCACAGGGTCTTCAGCCTTCAGCGACTCGGCCGAGACGGGGAAAGATAGAGACGATGGCGACACAAACGCCTTAGCCTGAGCGGCCGTGGTAGGAACAGCAAGTGTTTCCATTTTTGCTATTCTTTTTTGGTTTTGGTATGTGTGAGGGTAGTTTGACTTGTTAAAGGAGTTGGTGGTTAACAAAGAGAGAAGAGTAGAACAACCAAATGTCACCCTTCAATAATAAATATAGGTCGTAGTTTTTTTGACGATGTCCAAATAAAGACAAGGAATTAAATAAAAAAGAGTTAACAGTTGGGTTCTATACGGTCCAACTGAATCCACCTTCTTTTTTTGGATACTGAAGTCGATTGCAGATCCAAATGTATAGCGCCGTACCAGCACGCCCCGATAAAAAAAAACGAATCCGAAAGGGCGGGCGGGCCTGCTTTTATAGACGCGAGAAAATAGGGCTAGGGTGTCGCCGCTGCGGCGCAGTCCATGGGTTGGGATGTTACAGAAGGGTGGAGAAAGGCGGGGAAGAACGTGGCGTAGAGCTGTGAAAATCGGGAATATAAATAGTGCATGTGTTGGGAGCTCACCGCGCTCTTTTCAAGGCCACCTGACCAGCTGTAGCTACTCCTTTCGGGCATCGCTGTTTCCAGGGTTGCGGTTGCTTATCAGCGAGAATTTTCTCCGAGGGTTACTACCCGTTTAGGCAATGGGTCTCCTGGCAACCAAACAGATGAAGCATTTGTCATCTGGAGACATGAGAACAAGGGACCATTTTACTGGCACCTATCGGGCATCGCTTGTGATTGCTTCGCTGGGTCTGCGGTGCTCGGTACCACTTGGTGGCGACCCACGGGGAATATCGGGTCCCGAGACTTCCGGTTCTAGTCATCCCCCTTTCAACCACCCCCTGCATACGTTTTGGTGGCTCTTTCCCCCTTCTTATCGGAACCCCTCGGCCCCTATCAAGCCGTGCTGGCACACTGAGGCGGAGCTTCAACAAGCCCTGAAGGGTAGTGGGCACCAGATAGTGAATATCCTTTTATACGCTAGGTCACATGACCGACATAAGCTCGAGCAGTTTCGTGACGTACTTTGGCAACCTACACACTGAAAGGAGCTCCATACTGAGGAGCTCCATTGTAATTTGGGCAGTAAACTACACCCACGTATCCAGTTGGTCGATTGACTCGTTCTAACTCGATATTGCAGCGTGAAAAGTGGATCAGACTGAGCACGTGATTCTTCACAGAGATTCATTTCTGTATATGCATCTGACCCTTTGAACCCCTCTGAACTATTCTCTTCCGGCCCCCCTCTTTTGTATTCTCTTCCATTGCATCATTATCCTTCTATCTCCTGTTTCTCTGTACTCCTCTACTTGTTGTCCGCCTCGGCTTCCTGTCCACTCACCACTTGCTCCCTGCGACCTTGTGAACTTGAACTCTCTTCTATCTTCTCCTCCCTCTTCACCTCTTTAACCACCCCGACATGTCTATCAAAAGCCAAGATGCCTCGTTTCGCAAATACGTCCCTAATACGTTGGCTCTAGCTCAGGAGTACCTTCTCCAGGCCCAGTATCAGCAAGGGGAGCCGCGTCGCCAGCTTATTGACGCCTTTATCCGGTGCATCGACGTTGTTCTTGATTGCGATCACGGTCTCGATTGCCGTACTGAGTCCGAAATTCGCATAGTTTTGGCTGACACGCTTCTTTGCGAGACAAAAGCCTACGATTATGTGGCAGAAGTGCTCAGCCAAGGTCTGCAGAAACTGCCTTCTGGTGCTGAATGGGCAGACCTACGCGTACGCATGGCCCTCGAGCAGGTGGAACTGACGTCTCTCAGAAGTCCTGCCCGTGCCTACGAGCACGTAAAACGTATTCATCAAGACGTTTTGTATCTCAAGACATCCCGTCCCGATCTGTGGTACGCCCATGCCTTGACTACGCTCCGCCTATTCCCTGACTCACCAATCGCTCAGGACAACAAGCCATTGCTATGCTTTTCAGATGAGCCTGTTCTTCCTGTTCGAGCCATCTCCCTCATATTATACTCTTATGTGCACCTGAAAAAGTCCCAGACAGATGAAGCGGCTCAGTTGCTCGATGTCATTTCCAACAATTCACAACTAGCATGGATCTGCTCACCTCCAAACCCACAGGATACCAACATCCAAGGACGAGTCCCAGAACTGGCCGTTATGTATGCTGTTTGTCGTATTCTTCTTTTGCTGGCTCGAGGAGGTGGTGCTCATAATGCAAATGATCCGGCGTCCATTGCTCATTTGGAGCGCGCTCTCAATGGACTGAAGTCATCTAAAATGCTTCTTGACTCGGTACGCTCCAACATGGGAATGTCTCCATTGTACGAAGACTTCTATATCGTTGCCAGTTACAACTCAAATCTTCCTCTTCTGCGCGTGCGCTGGCTTGATCTCACCTCGTCCTATGTTCTGACAAACGTGGTATCTGGTCTCGGCTACTGGTCTCTGTCACGCCCCGAGCTGGCCTCGGAGCTGCTGAGTAGTCTGTTCGTGCTGGATGCCCCGCCGAACTCACCCATGTCGGAGGCTCTTCAACTAGCTCACACCATCCACATCCTCGTCGCCATAGGATTCAATGACCTGTCCACGGCCCGCGATGAAATTGTCCAGTTCAACCAGAAATGGTCTCATCACAGCTCTTCAGCTTCAAACTTTGAGCAGTATGCGATTGGCCTACTATTTCAGGCTTCATGGAGTAAGCCGCAGGCTGAGAGTCAGTTTTGGACTGTAGCATCGCCAGTGCTTGAAGCACTCCAATCTTTGAAGCAAAAGAATGCTTCCCAAATACAATTGCAGGAGTTTATGAAACAACCAAGCTCCGAACTTGCTGCATTTGCAATGTTGCATTATCTGGCAGTTGCCAAGCCTGTTGATGATGCTTCCAGAGAGCGCATTCTCCAGTCGCAACAGTTCGCCGACGAGTACTCAGCAGCTGTTCCTAATTACCTTTACCATCGTGCCTGGTATCTTATCCTGCGTCCTATTGTATCTGGGATGGAGCCTGATCAGCAGATGGTACAAGCCCTCATCCTGTCTCTCAAAGCAGCTGCTCCCACGATTCTAGACATTGTCAGTGGGTACACTGTGCTGACGAGTCGCATGGCTGTCATAATACCTATCAACTCTCGTGTCCAAATTGCCAAGACGTGTCTCACAAAGGCACAGGCTCTCTGTAGTGAGGTGTGGTTACTACTGCTCGGAACCGAGCTCGAGAAGTTGTATGCTGCGCGCGAAGAGCAGCTTCTTGCTCAAGAGCAACGCACTGCCAACGAGGCTGTCCGCCAGCGTATTCGAACCGCTTTCAAAGGGCGTAAGCAGGGAGCGAGTGTGTAGGAAAAGACGATGGGTGGAGAATGGCTTAACTAGGAGGGCAGAGTACCGAGAATGTTGACGAAGTCTCGGGCATTCAACAGCTCGGCTCCAGCCCCATTTGTGTAAAATATATCATGACTGTAATGACTCGTTATCCGTTAATCTATGAAATTAAGTTTTGTTGGAACTGTATATATCAAGCAAAAGTGTTAATGAACTTCTGGTTGTCTCGTCGCTGTTGCTTCGTGACAACCCGACCCCGGGCATTGCCAAGAGCCTGCTGGATATCGGGGCGAGCAAACATATGCGCTTGCTCGGCCTTGGTGGCTGTCCAATACCGATCATAATTCTCACGGGTCTCTTTGTCTTCGGCAACAGCAGAACGTAGTATCGAGACTGTTTTGAACTTGCCGAGCGCCAGATCAAGATTCTGGTTCGCAGTCAACAGGCGGTGCTCGATGGGCTCATCATAGACTCCGAGACGACCAGTTCCCGACAAGTATAGAACAACGGCTGAGCCAAGGTTGAAGAGAACGAGAGCGTTGGCACGGAACGTGTACTTAGTCCAGTAGTACCAGACGACCCGGTTCGCAGGCACCGAGCTGTTGGTGAACACGTTGTAGGTAAGAAAGCCGCCGAGGTCAACAACTGCAGCACACGAAAGCACGACGAGGAATATGTACCGCCACTGGCTGGCCTCCTTCATCCAATGCGACGTGATGATCAGCGTCACTGCTGCGTTGAGCACATAGGGCAGCACGATCTCGGGGAAAAGGTAGATGAGAAACGAGTAGCGCGACGTGGGCTCACACCAGTCGCAGTGTGCAAGCGCAGGACCAAAAAGCGCATACAGCAGGCGGCCCTGTTCCGAGGAAAGGCGCTCAAACAGCGTAGAATCAAAGTCCGAGTCAGGGTGCAGCGTCGCGTACCGACTCTCAATAACGTTTCCAGGCGTCTTAAGGCGTGATCCCGTCTCTAGAATGACGTTGGGAGTCGATTTTGGCAGCCACTGAAGATAAATGTACTGGGTAACAGCAGTGAAGAGAAGAGCTAGAATGGCGATTCCAGTCTGGCTCCGTAGTGGTCGTGCTGCTCGCCGCTTTGTCACGAACAACACATACGCACGGTTGATGACAATAGGCGCGATGATTGTCGTCAGTACAGAGCTCGACTTGAGCGTCTGAAACAGCCCGCTAATGTCCGACATGTTCTTCGACTATGCAAATGTAGAATGGATAATGTCTGATGTGTAATGTTACAACGTGTCAACCTTAAATGGATCCGCTGTCCCTGCATGCAGCCGCACTTTATCTCGAAAATACGAAAAGAGGATGCAAACTGGGGTCAGGACTTGGCATGGCAGTATAAGCTTCGGAACTGCATTATCGCACTTTGGGTAGTTTCGAATCGTCACTCTCGTCTGGTTTGTGTCCCTGTACCCTTTAGCTGAGCTGCTCACATTTCTACTGCGTCATTAAATGTACAGGGTAGGGGCTATGACCCAAAATCTCATGAACTGCACAGACTCACTTTCACTTCACCAGTAAACAGACCAGTAAACAAACCAAAAAATGCACGACTTTGATACGCCAATAGGAACGGCCCCTGACGAGCTTCCGCGCCTAAGGCGGACGGCTACGACTCTATATGGTCTTCGCATCGAGTCCAAGACCTTTGACATGGCGCTGCTGCACCTGATGCTAGCATTCTTTGCAATTGTAGGAGTGTTGGCTCGGCTGGGTCTCAACAAGCTCACGGGCTTTGAAGGATCACAATACGGCGGTATTCTATGGAGTAACTTTGCAGGATGCGTTATTATGGGTGCACTCGTGCAGTGCTCGAAACTTTTCAGCGATATAATTATCGTGGAGGACCCCGGCACCGAGTCGTCAGGATCCAACGGTGAAAAGCCACACCGTCGCATGTTCAAGGCCAAAGGAGAGATCCCTCTGTATATGGCACTGTCTACTGGAGTTCCAGGAAACGTCACTTCTTTCTCGTCATTTATGGTATCATTGTTTGAACTGGCTACAAGCCAACCTCCGCAGTCCACTTCATCTATCTACCCGAACCCGGGCTACGGAGTCATGGTGTTTTTGAGCTACTTCATCATCACTTGGTGTGTGTCGTTTGGCGGCCATGTGCTTGGAATGCATTTGATGGAAGGATTTGAGATTATCATGCCTGCGAAGATGGGCCGATATGCTCTCTTCCTCGAGTACCTCTTGGGTCTAGCAGGCATTTTCTCGTGGGTAGCTGTGCTCGTGGTTGCCATCACCATTCCAAGCTGGCGATTCTGGTCGCTCTCTTGCATTTTTGCCCCATTTGGTGTCATGTCTCGGTTCTGGTTGTCACGGTTGTTCAACAAAATCTCCAAAACGTTCATGGTTGGCACCTTCATCGCCAACATCACAGCTACCATGCTCATCTCCACCCTCATCATCCTCCAGTTCGGCAAGACGAGCTCGGGATCACATGTAGTGGGCAGCCTCCTCCATTGCCAGGTGGTTTCTGCGTTTGAAAATGGATTCTGTGGAAATCTGTCTACCGTCTCGTCTTTTGTTGCTGAAATGTACGCGATGCGCTCCAAGCACAGTGCTTACATCTACGGCCTTGTCACAAACTTCGTTGGATTCAGTGTCATTATAATCATGGCTGGCTCCTACGCATGGACGAACGGATTCACCACCAGTGTTTGTCAAACGACTTAACCTTCTCCTCAACCCTTGAATGGCGGGTTCATCGGCTCCATAACCCCTGTTCGTCTGATACAAATTTGGGTACATCCTCTCAACCTGCGCCCCTCCCTACTACTCCACCATCCTCATATTTCTCACTTAATACCTTTGTCATGCATCACCTCATCAAGAATCCTCCTCCGTGCTCTTCTTCACTAATATCTTCTTGGCCTCATCTCTCTGATTTAGAATCCTCCTACTTGGCCAACATCTAATGTATAATTCTACTTGGCTTGCATCGTGTTATAATCCTTCATGTACATAAGGAGCTCCGCCTTACACGGAGTCTATGCAGTTCCTTAAATATGCTTTGCGACCTTGATAGGTCTTCAATCCTAATGCGTAATATAATCCGTCTTCGGCCTGTGGTTCTGAACGCACAGCCATCATGCCGTACCTTTGAACAGTTGCTGTCCTCTAGCGTATTTGTTCAGAAGCACACCGGGTCCTTGCTCATCCTCTTTTTCAAAATAGTCCATGGGACCAGCTCCGTCATGGTGCAGTGTGATCGAGTTGAAGTTTTGGAACGGGTCAACTAGTGAAGGCTCCGCCAGATCCCCGTGTGGGTGATGAGCGTCCTTCTTGGACCACACCCCGCTGTCAAAGTCAACGCTGTTGCTTTCCTTCATGATGCGGAAATTGACAGCATCAATTCCTTTACCCTTGTTAGGAACAATAGGAGGAATCTGGTTCCTCAGTAAAGCCCATTGTGTCGTCTTGAAGAAAGGGTGCGCCTTGATATCTGAAGCACCAGCACGCGAGCCCAACCGGCGGTTCTCGTCTTTGATGAGTAGCTTGCGAACCACAGACTTGCAAGCACTACTGACCTGCTGGTAGCCCGAGCTTGTATCGTAGAAAGAAACATCATTGTTCAAGATGTTTGCAAAAGTGGCGTTTCGTGTCTTACCCTTGAACGGCGTCGTGCCAAACAGCATCTCGTACAAGAGAATTCCCAGTGTCCACCAGTCTACTGCCGATGTGTGGCCATTGCCACGAATGACTTCTGGAGCAATGTACTCCTCAGTTCCGACAAACGAGTTGGTGCGGAAGTCGGCAATGCAGGCTTTGGTGTCAATCGTCGGCATGCTGCTGGTGTAGCCACTGCGGCCATTGATGATGGTAGGAGCAGCTTCTGAGCCCGACTGTTTGCTGAGGTCAAAATCAGACAACATAATATGGCCCGACTGATGCAAAAGAATGTTCTCGGGCTTGAGGTCACGATAAATGTAGCCCATGAGATGCAGGTATTCGAGGGCAGCAGTCACTTCAGCAGCGTAAAAGCGGGCATCCTCTTCCTTGAGACATTTTCCCTCGCGCGTTTGCAGAGCACGGAAAAACTCACCGCCCATACAATACTCCATGCACAGGTACAGGTTCTCATCAGATTGGAATGAGTGGTACAGAGTGACGATGAACGGGTGGTTGCTTGTGGCAAGGATCTCCTGCTCAGCAAGCGCTCGCTTGATCTTGTTTCGCTTGATCATCTCGCGTTTGCTGAGCACCTTCATGGCGTAGAGATGGTTTGTCCGCTTCTCCTTGACAAGGTACACCTTTCCGACATCTCCTTTTCCGAGTAGCTTGATTTTGTCAAAGGATGATGGGTTTACCTCCACCTGGCCGATCTTGGTGGAGCTACGCGAGTACGAACGATTGTATGCGGCCTTTGGCGGCGACTGGGGGCCCTTGGAGTCGACGAGCGAGATTGCTGGTTCCGACAAGTTCGAATTTGTATACGTGTGTTCCTTTGCGGGTGATGCTGGTAGGCTTGTTGGCGATGTCGACATATCAAAAGGTGCAGAGTGCGGCACGAGGCGCAACGCGGAAGCATTGGTATCTGGGGCTACCGTCGCCGAGGCATCGACAGCGTCAGAGCTCGAGTCAGCACCGCTGCTCGAAGCACCCGCTATCATATTCTTGATGTCGTTCGGCGCAGAGGCCACTCGCCGCAGATTACGACTGAACACGTTCTTTGATGGGGGTTGCAAAGTATCCTGGGGTTCTTCGTCCTGCAGGCGTGACGCCTGGTTCTGGTCGTTCTTGTCAGACTTGTCCTTGTCTGAAAGCAGCGAGAAGGAGAAGATGCTGCCATGCTTTTTTATGCCTGAGGTCGATGAGGTGCTAGTGACACGCGAGTGCGATGGAGGACTCAAAAGGGGGCTCTGGTGTGACGTTGCCGGACTCTGGTGAGCCGTAGCAGTCTGTGAGTGAATATATGGACTTGTGGACTGGTTGTACGGGCTGCCGGACATATTGGAATCCTCTCCTACGGCGCTTAGCGAGGGCGAGGCCTGCGCGGAGATGGACCGGCCCTGTGGGGGTTTTGGGGCTGACGAAGGAGCCAGATGCCGATCCGTTTCGTCACCCGACAGTACTGGAGATGGGGATGAAGGTGAGCGCAGGCGGCGGAACACCGACATTTTGCGAACCGACGCCGACAGGCCGTTTCCTTGGCCAGTGTGGGCTCCTGGCGATTGGTGCGAGGGCGAAAAGGCCATGTCGGGGCCAGGGGCAGCTGCGTGAGTGTCCGAGTCACTAGGCACATCGTCGGAGAACTCCGACGCCGACGGTGGAGAGTTACCAAATGATGAGAACCGGAATAGGTTCTTAATCTTCTGTGGGAACAGGTTCGTTGACGAGGGCGTCTGTGCCGAGCCCCGTTGCGTTTCGGCGTCGTCGAGGTCAGGCCTTGGCGCTCGCTGACTCGGCAGAGTCATGGCACGAGACCGGTTTTTGCTCATGACGGGCCAGAGATCCTCTAAACCAACGCCAAAAGCTGAGGGGTTTGTTATAGACTAGCGGATACCGTTCCTCAATGACTTGCTACTCAGCGATAGGAAACGCCAGATACCGCAGACTGAAACAGCTTTCGAGGAATCTCCGCGGCACTGTAACAACTAGCCAAGGTTCACAGATCCACAGCAAATGCGCAGCTGTCAATACAACAGAAGTGCCGTGAGCTTGGGGGAGTTCAGGATGGGATTGCCTAATCACCTAAGCGGCCAGGTTGGGCGCCCGGGTGGCCCTGACCCTGCACGGCATGACGTGGGGCTTTGGGCCGTAACGAAGAGATTAGAAGGGGGGATTCAGAAAGGGGCGGTGTAGTGGATAAAATAGAACTTTCTATAACATTGAAAGAGTTTTGAGCAGCTTTTAAAGCTTTCTCAATGATTTGATTTATAGCTCTATAATTCCTTTGTAGTTGTTGGTCGCGTGACTGTTGCCCTTATCTGGAACCTACCCTGCGTTTCCATGGTATAGCAGGAGATTAACCAGCATATAAGACGAAGTTATCAAGACCAACAAAACTATTATTAGATTGGTTGGTTATTAGATTGGCTAACTAAGGCAATGTAGGAAACTAGAACGTGGAAGTTGATTCATCAGTACAGAAGAGCAATAGTGCGGTAGCGGAGAAAGTGGTTCAGGATAAGAGGAGGTGGGTAGTGGAGTGGGACGGGTGTAGAGTATGACAGTAAGGGGTTGGAGTATGCTAAGAGTTGAGTCCAAGATGAGGTTGGAGGAGGCTGTAGCGACCTCTGCTTTAAATGATGAGTTTGCAGTGTCTCAAGTTCTCTAATCTCCGGAACCCATCAGTAGGATACGGTCTTGTAAAGACTTTCTGTATGAGTGCCAAATCATGCCCTCAATACAGGCGATACTCTTGGGGAACACGAACGACTTGCGACATATAGAGCTCCCACTTGTCAATGAACTGCTCCCCACGATTTCCAGCAAAGTGAACGGCCAAATCACCTTGTATCCAGTTGCCCTGCTCAATATCATAGTCGGTGTACGCGTTGATGAGTCGCTGAGGCACAAATCCAGTGTGTCGACGTACAATCTCATGCTCATGATACAGATGCACAAACGTATCTTGCTCTTCGCGAGAGTACTGCGAGTTCACGAAAACGCTGTCTTGCCACAAGTCAAGCAGAACTTCGGTGAAGACCGACCGCCGAACGAGGAAAGAGCCGGCGTTTATACCTACCGAGTCTTGAGCCACTATGATATCGAGATTCGCCATATCGACGTCGCCGACATGGTCCGCGAACATCTGCCCAGAGAACTTGTCTCCATAGTCATTGACAGGTCGTCCATACGTGAGCCTCTGCGCCAACACGTAAGGATGAAGCACATGCTCTGCTAAGCTCAATAGTTGATTTGTGATGATCATATCGGAATCCATCCACCAGATCCACTCGACTTCTGGAAACTCGCTGAACGCTTCTTGCAAAGCTACCAGCTTCCACCATGCAGGGTGACGACCAAGCTTGTCTTCTTTCTGGTACTTGGCCGTGTTAACAAAGTAGTGTATGTATCCGTGGTAGTTGCAGTACTCATCGCGGTTGAGCATGAGCCCTGAAGAGATGCGAGAGTCTGACGTCGAGCCCTGCCCGTCGTGGGCCGTTAGCACTAGAATCTCATGACCAGCCGGATACATCCCATGCGAACCAATATACTCCTCTGGAATAGCAATGGGTAGCTTCAAGGCTTCTGCTTCTGCTTCTAGTAGCTCGGTTCTGATCTTAGCGTAAGCATCGTGTACTTCGAACTTTTTCTCGATAATCTCGTCTCTTATTTGGTAAATCTCCTCTTGAGTTGCCTCTGCGTTGCTTTCTATGACATCTCTCGAGTCAACATCCTCTTGCTCCAACTGCGACGACAGTTCGCTTAACTGCTTCCTCAGCTGTGTCAAATACTCTTCCAGTTGCCGAAGCTCCAGCTTTCGTTGAGTAGCCGTTGACTTCAGCGTTCTGATAAGAGTTGAGTCCAAGGACAGAGAATTTGGCGTGTTGAATTCGAGCGGGGCCTGTATATGCCCTGGTTGATGGCCAGCTGGATTCTTCCTGTTATGCGACCAGCTTGTTCGCGCCGACTGCTGGATCGGATTGTGAGCTTCGTCTGGATTGGACGAGACTCCTTCAGACCTTGGAGTGGGCAATTGGTAACTGCTGTAGAGCGTGAGCAGGAACCAGAATGATGCAACCACCCCTACACACGCAAACCCAAATATAATGGGCTTTGACCTTCTCATGAGTAGATCGAGGGACCGTGATCTGTCGAAGCAGCGGCGTCTAGACTGCTGTGTACCTCACCACGTAAACTTCATCAAGTACTAAACGGCTCTCTAAGTCAACGCAACAAGCGTGAGGCAATGGGTACGAGTAGTGTACGACACGGTTAAGGTTGAGATTGAAATGCGGAGTACATCCTAACCTCGAGTATCTTCACGTAAATCTGGCGAGTGCAAGATCGAGGAGTGATTTCCATACCCAGGATATAGGCTGATTGGTTGCTACAAAACAATAATTGGTGAGATTCTGTAATGTCTGCGAAGCTGACAAATTTGTGACCTGATTGGAAAGTAATTCGGCATAGGCAGTGATATGCACCGTGCATACCGGATGCATATGATGTCTCACAAAATCATCAAATCTAATATTATAAAAAATCAAATCTGCCAGCAGATAGCTTTGAAGTTCGATAATTTATAGTGTATATGCCAACACATAGGAAGGCTTTAAAAATACATATGATACATTTCATTTCGATGGAGTGGTGTCGAAAATCACCTTACAGCGGACTTAACTAGTAAAGCCTGTACTTCTCGGGAACCCGGATGATTTGGTTAAAATGCCAATGCCATGATTCGACGTGTTTCTCTCCTTTGTTCTTACCAGCAAAGTGGATTGCCAGATCACCGTGTTTCCAATTGCCTTGAGGGACGTCGCGGTAGTCTGTATAGGAGTTCATGAGCCGTTGCGGGATGAAGAACGTGTGTTTGCGAAACCGCTCGTGGGTGTGATATAAATAGATATAGGCATCCTGCTCTTCCCTTGTGAAGTGGCGGTCCATGAGCTCCCTGTCTTCCCACGTATCCAGCGCCATATCGGTAAAGGCTGAACGTCGTAGCATGAAAGAGCCAGCATTGAGTCCGAGCTGGTCTAGGGTGAATATGGCGTTAATGTCGTGCACGTCAACTTTGCTCTCATCAGGAAGCATCTTGCCTGAAAATTTGTCTCCAAGGTCGTTAATAGGTCGTCCATATGTTAGGCGACGTCGGAGCACGTATGGGTGCAGAATGTGCTCTGCCAGGCTGAGCCTTTGATTCGTAATAATCATATCAGCATCCATCCACCAGATCCATTCGACCTGAGGAAATTTTTCGAATGCTTCACGGATAGCCGGTAATTTCCACCACACTGGACGTCTTCCAATGCTGTCATTTTCTTCATACTTTGTAGTGTTCACGAAATAATGGTAGTACCCATGATAGTTGCAGTATTCGTTTCGATTCAACATCAGTCCAGTGGCAATGTCGGACTGTGCAGTCGATCCATGGCCATCAAAGGCTGTTAAAATGAGGATCTTGTGTCCTCTTGGCTGTATACCTTGGTGGCCCAGCTTTTCCTTTGGAATCTTGATAGGAGACTTAAGTTCCTTTTCTTCTACCTGCAGAAAGGTATCTCTGATCTGGATGTATGATTCGTGAATTTGGCCCTTCTTGTTTTTAATATCAGTTTTGCACAGAGATATTTCCTCTTCGATGGCGTGTTTCTCATCTTCCTCATCTGTCGCTAAGTCTTGTAGCTTTGTTTCTAGTCGCTCAAGCTTTATTTCCAGATCTGATTTTTCATCCTTGAGCTTAGCCACAGCTTTCTTCTGTTTTGAGAGCTTGTTGGACTTGACATTAAGCGTGCGATCCAATGGAAGAGTATCAAGGCCTTGTTCCGCCAATTCTTTAAGTCTGTCCTCATGAGCTTGTTTATGACGTTGGTAGTCTGCCTCCTCTTCGTCATCTAGCACCTCGCTATCAATATTTTCAGTTGAATGAGAGGATGAATGAGGAAACGACGGTATTATGTCGTTAAAATGCGACGGACTCCACTCCTGGTGTGAATATAGAGAAGTTACTATCCACACTGAGGTGACGATGGCTACACAACAGCCACCAAGAATTAGCGCCCTGATTAGTCTCATTGGTATTATCGGCTCTTCAGGAGACTTAGGAGAAGATTCAGTCGATTCAACTAAGCAAAACCGAATGAACTGCGGAAGTTGAAAAGCAGGCTATAAACTAAAATTCGGCTTACACGGGAGGTGGAAAGCGGGTTCATAAAATAGAAGGGGCAAAGGCGCAAATTTGATATCAGCGTGCAGACTGAGATTCTAGAAAATCGAAAGTAACAGCATAAACCATCCAAATCTCGAAGAGCGAGCGGTTGTTCCCATCACATAGTACTCATGGATCAACCTCTCTATTTAAGTTCATAGTCTTACGAGCCTCCTACCATTGTTACGACCGGGGGCTTACTCATCTCGGCAAGCTTGCGGGCCGCAGCAAGAGGAGAACTAGGGGCATAGATTTCTTTTGGAGGCCCCTGAGAATGTGCAGAAGGTCCAGAAAATGCCCAGCCAAATCGAATTCAGCTGCAGTTCATGTACATAGACGCCAAATGGGCCGTTAATAAATTTAGATAAAGAAGCCAAGCCCAGCATCTAAACCCCTGAATCACATTTATATCAACCGAAACTCAGAATTGCTCTGGCAATAATCCGAGGAACCTTGTTCCGCACTGGCCGAAAGTAGCAGTTGGGCCTGCATAGGACATGCGTGTGGCTTATGCCGAGGGTATACATCTCCGCGGATACTCGACACCTGGCGGGGGTTCAAGCAGTGCATAGCCTCTCCGATCCGCCTACTTAAAGCTAAATAAAGGCGTGGGCCGTTTTACCTATGCATTATGGCTTCGTGCAGCCGTGGGACAATGCCCAGCCCCCTCCACATATAAACGTCACCGTACCGCTTAGGTGCGGCATAGACGCACGTAACAGCCCGAAAATAGAACATCAGTGACAATCCTAATTTAGCAACAAAAAAGGCTTTTTGCTGCGCCAACGGCAGACACGTCACACCTGGGCTCTAGGCCCCGTACAAACTGGGGAAGTAATGGCGAGAAGACTGTGTGATTGTGCCGTGGGGAATTATTTATAGATAACGAGTTTGAATAATTGGCGAGTGTCAAGCGATAAAATGAGAACTTCAAGTAGGGAACAGATTAAACTCAATACAAACTCTCTGTTGTTGCCTTCCTAATCTACTGGAGACTGACGAGCGTATTCCCAGGTGTAAATAGTCCATAAAAATTCAACCGGAGTAGTAAACCCGCAGAAGCTGGGGCAAGCCCGCAGTTGCATTTAGCCAATAAAATACGAGTTTTTGTCATCAGTTTCAGCCTGAACTGTGTAATGAGTACGGTTGTTATAATGACCATACCGTCTGATGCAATGGTTCAGGTCTCATGAACGTAGAAAGTTACCACTTGTCGGCTATTTGCGATTTTACTTCGTATTGTTCTGACGATTCCCACTTATACGACTTCACGATGCCGCCTTAGTTCTCCTCTACTCCACACATTTTTGGACGCTAAGGCCAAGGCTTTTAGACTAACAAACAGTAATGAAAAAGTTATTCCAGTGATAAAGACACTCGCGATCGTGAAGTGACGCTACCTATGTTTATACGTATGTTCTCTGACATCAAATGACATTTTATGATTACGGGACTTAATGCTTCCCCAGGTGATAAACAAAGCTTTCCACCAGAAGACTATATGGACTTCAATAGGCCTATAGACTTCAGTGAAGCCTACAGGCTTCACTAAAACCACGTCGAACTTCATTAAAACCGCGTCTACACCTTCATTACAAGCCTGCATAGTATTGTTACATACAGGGACAATCCTCAATAAATCATACACACACTCTACTGGCGCGACAGGAACTTGGGGCCACGCGAACGCTTCTCGTCAGGACCACGCGAGGCCTCCAGGGCCGCCTTCTTGCTGAGAAGCTCATTGCGCTGGTTCTCCAAGTTCTGCTTCATTTCACGGTGTCGCGTCGACAGTTCGGCCTCGGACTTGCGAAGCTTCTCCTCCTTTTCGGCCACCTTTTGTTGGAACACATGCTTCATATCATTCTCCATCTTGATGAGGCGGACCTCGTGGTAACGGCGCTCCTCCTCCTGCTTAGAGGCAGGGTTCACCTCGCGGAAGACACTGCTGTCCTGCTGCACTCCCATGGCAGTGAGCTTATCAGTACGGTAGTTCTCGTAGAGCTCATTGACAGTGCGCTCGCGAAGCTCCTCGAGGTGGTTGCGGATGATAAGCTGGCGAAGTTTGACAAAGTCGCAATGGTCTTCGTTGTCGACCTCAATGACACCCCATGGATACGCACGTCCACGCACCTGGCGTCCGTCGTTGGTAGTAACCATCTGCGTCGAGCCCACAATAGCAAACGGGATGGCAGCAGAGATCTCGCCGTTCTCGGCAATTGTCTCTTCATCATCGTTGTCATACTTTGGCGGGTCGAAGATGTCAATGTTCTGATGACGGATGTCGGCCAACAGGCGCTCCTTAAACTCAGTCACCTCCTCCTGAGTCATGGTGTCGGCCTTAGCAATGACCGGCACAAGGTTGACCTTTTTGTGGAGCTGCTTCATGACGGCAATATCCAGAGGCTTAAGCGAGTGGCCAGTAGGCTCAATGAAGTAGACACACGCGTGGATACGGTTATCGGTACCCATGGTACGGTGGACCTTGCTCTCATCCTCCAGGTACTCGTCGTACATGCGATCGATGTACTCGACAATGGGCTTCCACGAGTCAGCGTTGTTGATGTTGTCACCAAAGCCCGGTGTGTCAATGACCTTGAGCTTAAGACGCACACCGCCCTCTTCAATCTCTGAGGTGACTTCGCTGATGGACACGGTCTTGGACGACTCGGTGCCTGGCACTTTGGTCTCCTTGGGCGGGTATAAGGAGGAGTTGAACAGCGTCGACACGAGCGTGCTCTTGCCGAGACCACTCTCACCAACAACCATCAAATTGAGGGTGAACCCCTTTTTGATACTCTTACGCTGCCACTGCTGCGGTAAGTTAGCAAAGCCGACGTACGAGTTGAGCTTGCGGTAGATTATGTTCTTCTCGGGAACAGGGGGTTGGGCCAGCGCCGCCGAGCCCGATGAGATGACCGAGTTACGCAGCGACGTGTCGGTTCCAACAGCGTCGATTCCTCCAATCGGAGGCACTGACGGCGCTGTCTCTGCCACCACACTGGAGCTTGATTCGTCTGCCAGTTAGTTTAGTTCCAATCACATCACAACGCGTGCCATGCTGTGTCTAGGGGGTAAGCGCGTGGGTCAATGGCCACGCGCGTGGAACCGTACTTCACGGGTCATGCATCCTGTTTCAATAGACAGACCCAACTCAATGTAATATTCCATTTCCCTTATCCCCTCCCTCTGTATTCCTAGGTCACTTACCAGTTGTCATTTGTCGTGTTGTTAAAGTCGCGTGTATGAAACGCGCTGAAGTGGAGGATAATGCTAGGAAGCCGGGTAACTTGGTACCAACCATGGGGTATGGATCTCTCGTCAAGTTAAATCTTGACGGCGACGACTTCTTTTGATCTTACATATTCTTTCTTTCATCTTTATTTGACTCTGTCAATTGTACGGGTGGCTAGGAGCAGAGTAACAGAGGAAGAGCTTGCATCGAGCGGTCGTAGTTGCTGTCGACACTCACATCTTAAGTTTTCAGTTACTGCAGATCTACCTGTAAATCTTCGTTATGCTGTTATATAGGGCACTGTCGTTTGGTCGAAGGCCCGCGAACTTGCGTGCTGTGACGCAGTTCTCCATTTCTATGCTCTACACACCTTTGCCTGCTACATACCGACTGCCCAGTGCTCTGAATCACCGCACTTTGTTCTCGAGAGCAGCCAAAAAAGCCGTTTCGGACAAAACTTCTGATGCTCCATCTCCAGCACCAGCAGAAGCGCCTGTAGACGCTGCTAAAATGGCGGAATATCATCCGGCAGTCCGCAAGTTTCCTAAGTTTATGCGAAAGTACGCGGTGCGCTTCGTCCACGCGCCAATGTCGCACGTCACTGCGTTTCTTATTGTCCACGAGATATCGGCAATTGCGCCATTGTTTGGATTCTGGGCGCTGTTCCACCACTACGGCTTTGTTCCCATGGGTCTTCCTGACTGGCTGCTTCAAAAAGGAGTTGATTTCATTCACGTTTTAGTAAGTTCTGGTTTGATATTCGTTCTGTACTTTTACTAACTTCAGGCCCAGCGAAACGACTGGACTACTATATCCACTGCTGCTTCGACGTCACGAATCGTCATGGAAGGAGCTGCTGCCTACGCTGCGGTCAAAGTACTTCTTCCTGTTCGAATCGCCCTGTCCCTGTGGCTGATGCCTTGGTTCGCGCGTGTGGCTGTGCTGCCAGTCACTAACCTATTTTCGCGATTGTTTGGACGCAAAAAGCCTGTCAAGAAAAACCCCGACGAAGAGCAAGACTTGTCCGAGGATCTGACGACCGAAGTTAAGAAGAAAGACATTCCAGAGGAGCCTGGCAAACCTCAGTTGTAAATGTGGCGTCTTCGTGTACTTTACGCGCTCTACAGGCTCCCATTAGCCACAATTCAGCCACACATGGGATTCGTTTGCCGAAGTCTCTCTTTTAGAGAACTCCAAATGCCGTCTCCGTCTCTGCTAAACCCAATTGAGCCTGCTGAAACCTGCTCCGAAGGCTGCAACTTAGTTATTGTACCCCGGAGCCGCACTTCCTAAACGGGAAGTCGCCTAATGCATCCCCCGACGATAAGCCCTTATCTGCTACCCCTGACATATAAATTGCCAGTGGCTTGTCTCTGAGCCCATTTCTCGTTTCGCCCGTTGTTTAATTCAGTCAATTGTAGACTGGATTCTACTTTGTGCTATTCTATCTTCAACCCTCAATACTCTCGCAGTCCAAGGCAGCTTTCCAACATGTACGACACAGTCATCAAGAACGGAATCATTTGCACGGCCTCGGAATCCTACCCCGCAGACATTGCCATTCTCAACGGCAAGATTGCACTCGTCGGCTCAATTGACGCGAGTCTCGCTGCCGAGGTGATTGATGCTGAAGGAGCGTACATCACCCCAGGAGGAGTCGACGCGCATGTTCACCTCAATGAACCATCTCAGATTTTTGGAAACGTTTCTGACAATGTCTCTACAGGCTCACGAAGTGCCGTGGCCGGTGGAACGACAACAATGGTGACATTTGCAGTTGCATCTGGCGAAGATACGAGCTCAACCCCGTTTACGAATGCCGTTGGGACGTTCATTAAGTCGGTGGATGATGATCTGTTCTGCGATTACAGCGTCCACATGGTGGTCACCAAGGCTGATCGAGCTGTTCTCGATGTTGAGTTTCCGAAACTTATTGAACTCGGTGTGACGAGCATCAAGATGTATATGACTTACCCGCGACTCCAAATGCGGGACGGTGATCTGATGTCTGCGATGCTCATGGCCCGTAAGCATGGAATCACCACTATGCTGCACGCAGAGAACGGAGACATGATTGAGTGGATGATTAATGAGCTTGAAGCGCAGGGAAAGACAGACCCATACTATCACGCTGTCTCGCGACCTACCAAGTATGAGGGCGAAGCTACCAACCGTGCAATCATCATCTCCGAGACGATGGATAACCCCATTCTGTTTGTCCATGTGTCGGCACCAGAGGCCGTCAACTGTATTCGAGAGGCCCAGACTCGCGGAATTCCCATTTTTGCTGAGACTTGCCCTCAGTACCTCATGCTCAGTGCCAATGATCTCAAGTGTTGTCATGGAGCAGACCCATTTGAAGGCGCCAAATTTCTTTGCTCTCCGCCTCCCCGACACCACGAAAGCGACAGACAGGCTATTTGGCAAGGATGCCGGAATGGAACGTTTACAATCATGAGCTCTGATCATTGTCCAACAATGTACACGGGTGACGATGGAAAGCGTGCAGCATTCAAGGACGGCAACAATGGAGAGTTCCGTTGGATTCCAAACGGATGTCCTGGTCTTGAGACGAGACTGCCTCTCATGTGGAACTACGGTGTTATGGAGGACAAGCTAACCATGCAGAAGTTTGTTGAGATCCTGTCGACGAATCCAGCAAAGCTATACGGAATGTACCCTGCCAAGGGGTCCATTCTCGGTGGTGTCTCGGATGCTGATCTTGTGATCTGGTACCCAGAAGGCAAGTACACTGGTCCGTCTACTGTGAAGAACGATAACCTTTTCCACAACTGCGATTATACACCGTTCGAGGGATATGGTCTCAAGAACTGGCCACGTTATACGCTTCTTCGAGGCAAGGTCGTATTCAAGGAGGGAAAGCTTGTGGACGAGATGAAGGGCATTGGCAAGTTTGTTCGTCGCCAGAAGAGCAGTCTAGCCACGCCAAAGGGTACCTGGCTGTCTGAATGGCGCCCCGACTACGTCCTCGAGCAGGAAGCTGCTGCTGCGTGAGTTTAACTGCTCTGTAGTACGACTTATTATGATAAATATAATGACATCAAGAGTTCATCACTTCTCCGTTGTAGTCGGCGCTGTTAGTCTATCTATGAAACCAGACAGATAAATACTACGAGTATTGTATTGCGACGGAATACCAGCGCTGAGTATAAAAACCCGTCGTTACACATCACTTTTAAATGCGTCGATATTCTGATAGGAGTAGCTCTTTGGCTATCGAATGACTATGTACAGGGTGGATTTCGGCAAAGTTCGGCGTAGAGGGCTCATCACATAGCCTCTTCTGGCTTCGTGGGAGGAGTGGAGACAGCTTGGGCACTCGAGTACTCTTCGCGAAGCTTTTTCTGAAGCTCGTACTCAGAGAGACGGGCTTTCTGAACGTGAGTGAGTGAGACATCTTGACCACTGGCCTCGGCTTCTCGCTTGAGTCGCATTCGTTCCCTATCACGAATAGGTCCTTGGTGAAGTGCCTGAGTTAGACGATTCAGTTATTCTTGCGCAAAAAGAACACATACCTCGCGCTCTTCGGCCTGCATGTTGTGAACGTATATGACAGTCGCAACACTCGTAATCGAGGTCAGTGCGAAGGTGATTTTGGAAGCTCGGGACATTTGAAAGATCGTACGATGGGTCCGGAAATGTGTAAACTGTCGACAGAACCGAAATGAATAAGTGCAAATGCAAAATGAACTGCAAAAGTACAACCAAAGAGATCCAGATAAATAAATGAGCAGATAAATAGACGCGGGTGTAGAAAGAGTTGGAAAGAGGAACTCCGGAACTTCACGAATCTCAAAATGTCGAGATCATAGGGTTAGGACGCATTTATACTGGGTGCGTACCGAATGCTCTTCTTCGTGCCTTCTTATCCGTCACTACGTGAATCATTTGGACATAGGATTTATCTCTTTGGTAAATTGTGCTTCCTGCTAGTATCAGATACTCCAGGACTCCCTTCTACCGTGTATGGACACGGCATAACACGCTCTGATTCTACTTGATGTCGATTCTTGAACGAGACATCACGAAGCTGTCGACTGCTGAAATCGCACAGGCAGGTGGTTCTATGGCTCAGGCAGGGAACTCACGACTGCCATCAGACCTGTTTACGGCCAAATCACTAACAATATCTCGACCTTTGTTGTTGCAAGTGTGCGATAACCTCATCATCTCCGAATCAGCATACAGCCAGATTGAACAGTTAACGCGGTCTATTGAGAGCTCTTCAGACCGAAGGCAGTCGCGAAGAATTGTAGATCTTCCTTCAGACACAACTGAATCAACACCCCCAGCACCGTCGAAATCTATTAGCAAATTGACTGTACAAGATGCTGCTGGTACGCGATGTTTCGCACTCGACCTCGATGGACATGCCAAGTTTGCCAAAGTGGGCTCCAAACTGATCATACAAAATGTTTCTGTACAGCGAGGAGTTCTTCTTCTAAATGCATCCAACATTGAGTTTCTAGGAGGTCGTCTTCCAGGAGTCGAAACCAGTGACCGTGCTCATCTCGCGAGACTACAGAACGCCCTAAATGAGCGGACCCAATCATCGGATAATCACGACGGGACGGCGGTATAATGTTCATCGTGCAATCTGTTTATTACCTCTATCATCTTACCTCTGACATGATGTCTAAATGCTCAGTTCATCAGATTTCACGAGATTTAATGGCTACTAGTGAATCATCACTTTATGCATATGGAACTGTTCTAAGTTCATACCGCGTTCTTGCACGGTTGCACTATTTCTTCTTTCCAAGGGCAGTGGCAATGTTGGTAGACTCTTCAATGGCCCGCGCAACAGCACTACGCACTTTGTTGTCTTCCATGACGAGAAGACCGCCAATCGTTGTTCCTCCAGGCGTGCACACTGAGCTACGCAGCACAGCAGGATGACCTCCGTCGAGAACCATCTTACCAGATCCAACAAGAACCTGAGCAGCACACTCCTGAGCCACGGCATACGGGAGACCCATGCGAACTGCTCCATCGCACATGGCCTCCATGACAAGGTACAGGAATGCAGGACCGCTTCCGCAGAGAGCAGTGGCTACATCTTGTTGCTTTTCATCGAGGAACATGCATCGGCCAGTCTGCGTAAAGATCCAATCGATAGCTGATCGAACAGACGGCGAGATCACTACTTTAGGAAGTGACACAACAGTCATGCCGGCGCCAATCTTGCTAGGCGTATTCGTCATAGCACGAGCCACAATCGCAGACTCGCTGGTGAGGTCGGTCAGATTAGCAATCGTCTTGCCAGCAAGAAGACTGATGACTACTTTGTTGTCGAAGATTCCTTTGGGAAGCGGTCCCAGGATATCATCGGCCATGAACGGCTTACAACCGAGCACAATGATGTCAGACTCGCTCACAACCTTCTCATTGTCGCCTATGATAACTTGCACCTTGTCAAATAGTTTGCGAAGGCGAACGCCTGACGACTCAGAGTTCACGGCTGCCAGGAACTTCCCCGGCTTGATGGGCGCCAGTTCGTCTCCAAGGCCATTGAGGACGGCACTCAGCACGGCAGTACCCATTGTACCGCATCCCAGTACTCCAATTGTGTATTTATCCTTGATCTCGATCATCGCGAAGGTTGTCTAATATGCCAAGTAAGCCAAGAGGGACAAACTACCGAAATGACTTATAGTTATATATTGCAGGGTTAGGTCGGTGATACAGCGGTAATGTTAGCGGGATGCGAGGATGATCGGGGCTATCTCATAGAAATAGAATTGTATATTAAGTGATACTTCATAGAAAGATTCGTTACTGATCTCAAAGGATTTCCCAAATCCGTCAGTTTGATATGTCCTTCACATTGAACTGGAATTCTTCCCTTCACTTCTTACTTCCTAGACTTATCTGATCATTGAATCGTATAGCATATATCGTGGTCATGTCACTGGTTAAAAATCAAACTCGGAACGGAAGTCATTCACGTTCATGCCGTTGCCAACTTTCTCCACGAGATCGCGGCGCTCCATGGCGAGGAACACGCGACGCAGCGTTTCGTAGAGATTAGTGCTCTGGTTGGCGAGGACATCATCCTCGACTCCTTCAGTCTGGTGGAGCGACAACGCCGCCAGAAGATGCTGTGCTGCTTCCTTGTAGCAGCCAATGTTGATGCAAGAGACTCCAAGGTTGTACCGGGCACGGACAAATGAAGGGCGGAGCTCGAGAGCTCGGTAATAAGCGTCGATGGCCTCCTCGGATCGATTCGAGTTGGCAAGGGTGGCTCCAAGTCGGTTCCACAGCAGTGGATCGTTGGGTCGCACAGCAAGTGCAGCATTGAAACAGTCAATCGACTTGGAGTACTCCTCGTTACCGTAGAACAGAACTCCAAGACCAACCTGGACATCAGCGTCAATGTTGGCGCCATCCGGTGACAACTGGGCAGCACGGATAAACAGCTCTGTGACTCGACTGTGCAGCTCGAAGCGGTCTTCATTCTCGAGCTTCGGCTCCTGCTGACGTGCCTGGCTGGTGATATCAGGGTACTTGGTAGCGATCCAGCGCTCGAGGGTCGCGTATGCAGCGCTCTCGTAACCCTCGTTGGTGTAGGATACCGACAGGTTGAGCAGAGCCGTCAGATTACCAGGCTCCAGCTTGATAGCACGCTCAAGCGCACGGATGGCCGGATCCTCCTTCTCGTTCTGGGCCTGAGCTGCTCCAAGGCGGCTCCAAGCCTCGACGTGGTCGGGGTTCTTCTGCACCGCGGCCTCAAAACACAGGGCTGCCAGACTCAGCTTGGCTCCGTTGTCCATGAGCTCAACACCCAACGAGTAAGGGTCGTCCTGGTCCATATACACATTATTCTCCTCAAACTGATAGTCGCCGAACTCCGGGCGCGACGTGGTAAATTCGTCGAAATCCTTATCCCAGGCCATGCCATCGGCGTTATTTGGTGCCGACCACTCGTGCACGTTGTCGAGGACCTGCGACTTGATGCGCTCCCAAACATTATCAAAGTGGTCGTCCTCCTGCATGTTGTTGATGGCATCCTCTTCGTCGGCCTGCATCGTTTCGGACTCGGCCTCCTTCTCTTTGCCCTTATCTTTAGCCGGTTCTTCAAACTGCTTGAACTGCTCCTCCCACTTGTCCTGGTCGAGCTCGACAATACGGTCTGAAGCTGAAGCCGGAACCGCCGACGCCATGGCGGCGGGCATAGGTCGGTGCATGCCTCCTCCGTACATCGTGCTGTAAGCGCCAGCCGGAGCCATTCCCATGCGGGACATGGGAGCTGCCGAGGCCTGAGGCAGCGGAGTGGCCTGGCCCGACCGCGAGAATTCGGCACCCCAGCGACCCGGGGCATCTGCGGCAAGTTGAGGCGAGGGCGAGGCCGATGATCGGAAATCAGACGCCCAGTTAGCGGCTCCAGGCTGCTGCATCGCCGGCTGTTGCATAGACTGGATCTCGTGGTGCATCGAATCAAACGCAAACGATCCTCCAGCACCCTGCTCCGTGAACCGGCCCATCATTTGCTGGTCACCTTGTGACATGGTTCGTACCTCGCCACGCATCGACACGGGGCCACCCGAGGCCGTGCGCTGACCCATCCGGTCATACTGAAGCGAACGATCCTCACCAGCATGCTTCGTAAACTGGGCTAGCGGGTTAGCAGCCGTCGAACACTCGGCACCAGAATTCATAAACGACATATTGTGCAACACAGAAGACGCTGTCTGTTTTTCCCGTGGGATTTGCCGTGTTTATATACGTTTTTCGCAATGTGTCAAGTTGGTAACTTGGTAAGCATGCAAGATTCGGCAGACTCATTTTAAGCCATCCATGTCACGTGTCAAGTGGCGGGGTAGGGGCCTGGCGGTAAAATGGCAGAAACAGCCGCTGTGGGGTGTGGAAAAATCAGCGGAGAAGGGTGGATCACATACGTAAGAGTTCTTTAACCTGACTTGAAGTCGTTTTCCGTGAATTAAACGGCCCCTTGTTGGCTTATCATCGGTCAAACTGCCGACTTGGATCTCCGACCTCGGCAATGGAGCCGTGTGTCACGTGAGCGGCCTCGGCTGGCGTCGGTTTTCCGTGAACCGATGTGCCGTTATGATAGGGAAGGTCACCAGAAAAAAAGACCCAAAACCCTACAAAAGTCTTCAGAGAGTAAGAAGCTAGTCCTTATGCCTTTACCTCTGCACCCCCTCCGCTCTGTTCTTGCCTTTTCACACCGTCCCTTCTACCCCACAGTGTACAGAGAGGACCCCTACCCACAAAGCTTCCGTTATACCCCTGCCCAGAACACATTGATTACCCTTGCCCATATAGCACAGCCCCTACCCTGACTGAAATTTACATCTGCTACACTCCTGACTCGAGTACTCACTCATGTTTCGACCGCAGCTTTGGACGTCTATACCGCGAGCAGCACTCTTCGGCAGACCGTTGGCGCGTGGTGTAGCCACTGCTGCTGCTACGACGGCTTCAGCGCCAAAATTCGACTACTACAAGAACGTTGATTCGCGAAAATCGTACCTGGTCGACCAGTACGCACATCTGATCCGCTCCAACCCAGTGCTTCTGGTGGCTCATTACAACACGCTTCTCAAGTCTGAAGACGAGTCTGTGCGTGGACAGCTCAAGAAGCTTGGAGCACAGCTTGTCGTCACCCGAGGCAATCTGTTTAAAGTGGCCTTGAGAGGCATCGACCATGAAGCTCCGGCCAGTGTTGATGCGCACAAGCAATATGCAAAGCAGCGACATCCTCTGAGTCAGCTTTTCGCTGGTCCTACGGCTGTTATTGCTATTCCAGACCTGGACCCCAAGAAGGTTGAGGGTATAGTGAAGATTGTTGACAGAATGGGAGAGCGTCTTCTGCTTCTTGGAGGCCAGATTGATGGCTCACTGGTGGACCGTGCTGGTGTTGACCACTTCAAGACGTTGCCGTCTCTTGATGAGCTGCGTGCACAGCTGGCAGGTGTTCTGACGGTACTTGGAGGTGCTGGTCTTGTACAGACTCTCGAGGCTTCGTCTAAGATGCTCTATCTGACGCTAGATGCTCGTGAGAAGGATCTCAAGGGAGACGATAATGAGGCATAATGAGGACATTCGAGGTCTCAAAGACCCCTCGTCTAAGAGGTACTGGTAAACAAGAGTTTGCTCGAGGAAGTTCTGTTAAAAAGAAGATTGGAAGTTACGAGTTCTGGTAAAGACTGGAACGTTGACTGGGCATCTCAGTATAGCCTAGACTACGAGCTAGGCATGTAAATAAATATGCATTGACATTAGTGGCGGTATAGAAGCTGATGGGATATGTGATGAGCCCGTCCGGTAATTTTTGGTGTACGATGAGTTCTTGTAGTTAAGATGTGGTGAAAGCGTTTTGGACACTTCATCGACAAACCCGGCAACGGCAACAACAACATGGCCGTGAAAACAACTTCTTGTGGCTGTGTACACTTCTAATGCTTGTAGAATGCGGAACGGAGAGTATCGACGCTCTGATGTTAGCAACAATCTTTGACAGGCTGATCTTTGGCAAGCCGAGATTATACTTACGTCTGAGAAGCTGGCAAGATGGCGCTCAAGGCCTTCAATGTCGTCAAGCTCATCCTTCAAGTCCTTGACCTGTGCCAGAAGCTTTGTCCGTGATTCCTGGAGCTGGGTTTTTCGCACGAACAGCTCGAGACGTCGACGCTCCTCGTCCTTGATTCGCTCTAGCGTAATTGTATGTTCAGAGGCGTCGGCCAGACGTTCGTTTTCGGCAAGGAACTCCTCGCGACTAATCATGTCGAGGCTGTGGTGCCGTGACTCGTAGTTCTCGCACTGCTCAATCTCTCGCTTGAGGTGTCTATGCTGATACTGGATGTTCTGGATGTCGAGGAGAATGGCGTCAGCATTCCGCTTTGTACGTGACGTTGCTTCTTTGGCGGTATTTATAACATGTTGAGCTCTCCAGTTACATTCTCGCAACTCAATTGAGAGGGCTATAATACGTTTTCGTGTCGAAGAATCGGGTGACGAGCAAAAAGAAGCGACAAGCTCTCGTAGAAGCTTTGACAGCTCTTGTGCCCGGGCGAGCGCCGGCGGTGGCGGTGTCTCACTAACAGTCATAAATGGTCAAGCAGTGAGCAGCTGCTTCTAGATCACGAAGCGACAAATCTAAGCTGGTGAAGTTGAAGGATGTTCTGTTTGTGCTATTTGATATTCTCTTAACGTTATTCTTTTAAGTGGTCGAGACCTAACCACGACTCGTCGAGTCTTCAGGGAGCATAACATAACACTACCTAACATGATGCCCAGATGAGAGAACAGCACTCAAGAAGATCCAGACAAACCCGAGTCTACTCTTATTACAGAAGAATGACTTTTTACTGAGAAGAAGGTGATTTGGTTGTCTGTTGAAAGAGACTGAGAAGCCCAGTTATCCAATGTGAGTTATCTGTCATCGCTCGAACGGAACTATAACACATGCTGACATTGATTCACAGTGCAATTCTAGAACCCATTCAACTCTATGTCAATGCTGGAGCTATTAAGCATAATAATTTAACCATGTATTATACTGTATTGTATTGCATGGTGCGTGTAGCGGACGCCGAGATCGCTGCATGCATGGTGCCTGCATGGCCCGCGTGCGGCGTCGAATATTCTTGTACACCGTGCCCTACCCACTGCATTGCAGATGGCTACACCTCGCACTGCGGCTAGCGGGGCTACCGGCCCGACGAGCAGCGGAACGACCGCCTGATTAGCACTAGCCTGTAGACTCATTGCTCCGAAATGGGAATAGGTGCTGGTGCGAGATGGCGTATCGGCGACTCCCTGTTGCCAGGAGGTGAGAGAATAGCAATGGATCTCGATTAGGCAGTGGGTAGAGCCTGTTGAGCGGGTTGGGCCGTTAAAGTGACTAAAACTGTTTACAGCCAAACGCATAGGCGCGGCTACCATCGTCGGCTGTCGGGATCTACCCGACGCGCCAAAAAGCACAAACAACTCAACCAACCAAAGTGCGGGGTATCGACGGATAAACTAGTGAAGCAGCAACAGAATCCGGGGTATTAGCTTCATGCGTACTTGCTAGTCTGGGGTCAGATCCAAATGTCTGCGTCCGTGGTGTGATGGATCATCCTAGTTACCTTCACGTGCTCCTTTGCTCATTTATCCGTTAATCCACACTAGTCGGGCCCACTGTGGCTGTTATCGGTCCTCCCCGCTCCTCAAAAAGTATACCGCCCACCCTCCACTCGTCTCACCATGCCCCGCTACTTTGACTCCACCCCCTCCCCCCTCTTTCCTCAGTCTTGGTCACGTTTAACTGGCCGATATACAGCCTAAATGTTACACTTAAAACACTACCCCACACCCCACCCCACAGTAGGCACGCGGGATCTCCGTGCGCGGCGGAGTCTCCTGTAGCGGGACTAGAAGCTACGTAGTCATCGACTCTGTGCGCTCAACCCACGTCTGTTTCTGTCTAGTCTTCTCCCGACCATCTCCTCATCTCCTAAGCCCCTCGTAATACCCCTCATCTCCAAACCAGCCCTGTTGGCCCCGCTCCCCCGCTCCCCTCCCGCCGCTTCTTAGCTATGCGTCTAACCTCCTTAAGTCCAGCAGGATCAGCACCCCTAGCCCCGCTCGTACCCCGCCCTGCACACAAAAGCAACGCTGGGAGGGGCCCCGAGTCGCTGCAGTCGTGCTTTTTGGCACGGGTTAATTGGGGGGTGCTCCCCGCCAGCAGCGCATTTTTTAACTACTTTGTCCCAACTTCGTCGTTTTCTCCCTCCTCCCATCGCCTCTGTCAGCTTGTTCCGCGCCCGCCTGCTACTGTGCCAGTAATATGCCTCTGGCCCATTGCCGCATCGCCCGCGTCGTCCCTGTCTCTTCTCCGTTTGCCGACTATTGACTCGATTAGCCCCGCTGTGTCGACTACCCAACGAATCACCAGTTCGGTAGCTTCTTCTGTGAGCCTTGAACCAGAATCTCTGGATCAAAGCGCTCGACTGCTTGTCTGTCTGTTTTGGAAGCAACGTCTCAACCCACTGAGCCGTCCCGTTATCTGCTTCTTTCACTCCGAAGCCCCCTACTGTACTAAACTGAGGGTTCTGTGAAGGTTTACAACTGTTGAACTGCCCCTAGGTCGGCGTTAACTGTTGTGATCTTCTTGTACGATCGTCTGTCTGTGCGCATCTGCCAGTCTCAGCCGTTGATCTTGGAAGGTTCACCGTCACACTATTGACCTCTGACTGTGTCATTAGTTCTTGACTGATAGTAATCTTTGCTCTGTTTTGAGCTCTTGCTGATACCTGGGCCAATCCTGTTTCCTCTCCAAATATCAATCCCCAACACCCCCTTATTACCCCACATTCAACCCCACATCTTGTCTCCCCCCATGTCCCAGATCAAGTTCGTCATCGAGTCGGCTGGTCGGCATATAGCCGGTTCCTATGACCACACGTCGGTGCGACCCAAACGTGTTAAACATGCATGTGTAGCTTGCAAGCTCCGCAAAGGCCGCTGCACCGGAGAATCCCCATGTAAGGGTTGTATAGCAAAGGGTATTGAGTGTGTGTATCGTGAGCACAGCCATGGAGGTGCCATCAAAAAGGCTCGTGTAGTCCGTGACGACTCGACGCCTCGTCAGGTGCCCACGGCACTCGACTCCGATGACCTCGCGTCTACGGTAACTCCTGCTTCTTCTGGAACTGCAGCTACTGTTACGGCCACTTCCACGGCTGCCGCTGCTGCTGCCGCTGCGGCGGCTCCAGTGCGACCACCATCGGCCGTCGAGGCCCCATTGCTGCCTGAAAACTGGTCCAAGCGTGAAGTCCAAACTACACGCCAGCCCTACTTTCGCTGGCTCGGACCGACCGCCATTGCCCCACCAAAAGACGGAACTTTTCGTCTGCTGTCAGTGAACCTGCGATCTGACGAGCCCGTTAATGACTCGAAATATGTCGTCGTGACTCGTCGGCCCAGTGCCGAAATCTCCCCAGTGACTGTGTCGGCTCGTGCCGATTCTCCACCACCACTACACCAAACGCAGGAAGCTGATCCTGTCGTACCGGTACCTCCTCGCTCTCTGTACAAGCATTTCAGCGAATGTATGTCCAACTACCTCCCGTACATGCCTTATGACATGTTCGAGGAGCGCCTACAGAATGGCGTTGTGGCCGAATGTCTCATCTACGCCATGGCTGCTTTAGCGGAACGGGTGACCCCGTCCAACTTGGCCAGTGTCATTAAGCGGCAAACAGATTCAAAGTCGTCGACGGTTTCGCTGGCCGAACCGTTATCCTCCACAGCCTCGGATTCATCCAAGCGGGATTTGTCTTCGACACCCAGTGCCTCGCATGCTGACCCTGATACACCAAGTCTTGCTGAGCGCTACGCTGAGATGGCTAAGCGCCTGGTGATTCCTCATCTGGCTGTCCCTAGCTCAGAGATCGTTCTGGCCCTGTTGCTTATTGCGTATTCCGAATTTGCTGATGATCGTGACTCGGGACTATGGGCCTGGAGCGGAATGGCTATTCGCATGTGCTATGATCTGGGTCTCCACAAAGAGGACCAGCTCTCTGAAGATGCCTTTAGTCGAAATGTGTTCTGGTCTGTGGTGTGCTTGGACAGGCTCATTTCATGTGGAACAGGTCGAATCACAACAATTCCAGATTCTGATATCGAACACATGCCTGAACCACGTAATTTGAGTGTTACGAGCGAAGTCGACGGAGAGCTGACGATCAAGGAACGTTCAGATCCTTTCCCGTATCTTTGTAAGCTGTTGATGCTACTGGGAAAAGTGTCAAATTACCTCAATAGCTATGCCAGCCGACACGATGACCAAGTCGTCTTCCATCACCTCACGGCTTCGACATCTCTGTCGCCTGAATCCCTTGATCTGTTTGAGACATTCACACAGTTCCAGCGCGAAGTCAGCGATTTTTACGTATCGCTTCCTGCGGACTTGTTGTTCGATGTTCAGAACTTTCAGGCCTATGCGAAGCTGAAGCAGTCGCAGGTTTTCCTGTTGTTGCACATTTGGAATCAGGCGTTGGTGCTCGCTGTTCATCAGCCGTCGCTTGTTTATCCAAAGTGTCAGCTCGACGTGGCGGGCCTTGTTCACAACCCACATGCCCAGCTTACAGGAACTGGTGCTATCAGTATCGCAGACATGGTGACATTTGCCGATCTCATTGAACCAGAGTCATTTTTGGCGAACCCGTTTTTGAGTCAACCGATCTATATGGCTGCTTGTGCGTCTCTGACACTGTGGCATTCTCTGCGGTACCCATCACTGACACAGCCTGTCTACACCTTGCAAAGAACTTATAATACGTGTAGACAGACTCTGTCGCGAATGCAGCATGTCTGGCGCGGAATTTCGTGGCACAGCCGAACTCTAGATTCCTTGGCGGCATCGGAGCCAGACGTTGACCTCACCGTTGATTCGAAAGTCTATGTCAAGACGCGGGATCTGGGTGTTGTTCGTCGTGCTTCGGTTGATGAAGCTACTCGCCGCTGGCTGGCAGATGAGATCCAGCAGAAGGATGCTGACGATATCTACGGAATGTTCATCTCGGGCATTATTGATGGAACGAAGTCAAGCCACAGCGATACAAGTGAGCATCAAATTGAAGCCACAGATATAAGCCACGGCTACGAAACAGCGTCCCAGTCTGCTCAATCTGCTGTATCGCCGACTATGAAACTTGAGCCTGAAGACGAATCTCTGCATCTTCAACTTGACTACAAGCTGCCATCCACATTAATGGGAGTACCACCAACGCTGCGACGAGGATCAAGTGACTCGTTCCGCTCCCTTGTCATTCGTAACATGAACCTCGATGAGTTTCTGACGACTGACTCGTTTGACGTTGAGTGATCAGAACGAAGAGTAATTTGGTACTTGTGATTTGGCGCTCTACACTGAAGGAACATTCGCAGGCTAATATGTATGATATTTATGAATAATAACAGTAAAATTATTAGGACCTTGGGTGTCGATGACCAGTATAAGAACGAGGTGTAGATCTATTGATGATTAGATAAATTCATACTGACGGGCGCGTCTAGCCAGTTTCCTGATGCCTAACCAGCACCAACACTTTATTATATACATATTGTAATGCCAGTCAGGAGCAACGCTTATGATGAACCAGTTGAGGGAGTTTCTGACATGATGACACAGAACCCATGAAATTCAGATCTTCAAGACTCAATGACAAAAGAGTCAGCTTATCGAGCCCTTCACGGTGCGACTCGTCCTTGTATCTTGTCATACGTGCAGTTCGGGGATTCCGTCCTGGGCTGAAGCAACCTCTTTGACGACTTGAAGGACATTTACTGGATCATGGCCAAATCTGCCGAGAAACAGGCCATTGACGGCCGGATATAACTTCGAATAGAGACCAGGACCAGCACTACCACCATATAACACTCTTCCGGGAGCACCACGCTTAACGAGTTCTGCCTGGATAGCTGTTGTCACTACTTTGACGTACTGAGGGTCGGCGGGTTCGGCCTTGCCAATGGCCCAAACAGGTTCGTATGCGACCACGATCTCCGCGTTGCCAATGACATCGGTGACAGCACGAAGTTGCTTCAGACACTCGCTAACGGCTGTCTCCACTGAGCCTTGAGTCTCTTCTCCGATGCACACAAGCGGTATCATGTGGTTTCGCACGACGGCCGCTGCTTTTTGGGCGATCTGGTCGTCGGTTTCGCCAAAATACCGCCGACGCTCAGCGTGGCCAATCTCAACCATGCCAACTCCGATCTTGTGCAAATGCTTGGGCGACACTGTTCCTGTAAAGGCGCCCGAGTCTTCCCAATGGCAATCCTGGGCTGCGAGAATAGTGCGTGGGTATTCGCTGACAACCGGTGCCACTGCACCAAGTGACACCATGTCGGGAACAATGAAGAAATCGACTCCACTGCGCGAAGCTTCCTTGACAGCCGGTAAGATTCCATCAAGATACAACCGCGTCTTATCAGGATCCATGTATGTCTTGAGCGACACGCCTACGAGGGCCTTCATTCTCGGATACGAAGGTCTAGATCGACTCGTGCGTGAATAGTAGGAGAGAGAGTTGAGTGGGCGCCCACGTCCCTTATATAGGATTACGGCTATCGAGATGACGCAAGTGGCACAAGTGGCACAAGTCCATGATTTCAGCAATTGTAGGCGTTAATTCAGATCATTAAATAAACTGTAGTGGCACGAAAGTCATATCGGGGTTTGGCTACGGCTATAGATAGCGGTAAAATGACATCACTGCACCTTACCATCTGGCGAATCACAAGAGAATACGATCCACTGCTCGTGTTGACTTTTCGACCTAGTGACAACGGTGAAAATGTCAATTGGGGTAGACCGTCTCATGTCATAAGTGTGGATGTAACGCAAAGGGGCTCCAGCCCATAGGTGGGCGAGCGCAGTGGAACTCCTCAGATGGAGTTGTAACTTCCGGCTTCTTACCGAAACTGGCTAGCGCGTACGAGGAACCACTGAGACAGTTGCACCAAGTGTCCACAGGTGAATTCCCGATCATAGAAGTCTGTCTTGACAGTTACTTCACAAAATTCCCTTAGTGATCTCGTAGACGGCCCATGCGCCAGGATCAGGAGGCAGAACGTCAAGATCATCGAGTCCCCCGACGTATGTTGCTCGTCCTAGTTTTGGTTTGAGCAGCTTTGTTTGTTCGGCAGCCTTGTGTGCTGCTTCAACTGCCTGTCCTAGGTTATGAGTGCTTTCAAGAGACTTGCAGAATGGAATCAGCACGTCCATGACTGTGCGGTCACCCTCGGCAGCGGGTGTGTGCTTTCTAAGATTGACAAGAGCCTCGTTTGCTGCTAGTACTAGCAGATCTGTGGTACTTGCGGCTCCCTTCGTGCTTGCCAGTGAGTGGAGCGACGATGAGAAGGCAGCAAAATAGATGCCAAAAATGGCACCCAGCGTGCCACCCATCTTGTCTTCGGTAATTTCAATGATGCGATTGAGGACTGTGAATACAGAACCTGATGAAGCAATGCCGTCGTCAAGAGCAGCGAGAAGAGCTTCGCAGCCTGTTTCAAGTGTTTTTCCACAATCACCGTCACCCATTCGTGTGTCCCACAGAGTGAGGTCTGGCTCAAGGGCAATGACGTTTCTGGCTGCAGTTCTCAGCTTCTCCTCGAACAGCTTAGGCTCGACAACTAGATCCACAGACTCTGAAGGTCGTTTCAGAGGGGTGCTTTTGGAGGTAAACCGCGACGTCGTCTGCTTAGACAGATCCACTTCGTCAGAAGTGGTATACAGGCTTGTGGGCCATGAAAGCGCCTTCGTTGGCAAATCAAGGAATCTGAGGATATCTGACTCGCTGACAGTGTCAGTTTTAGCTTTGGTAATATTGAGCAGAGTGATGGAGAAGACAGGTGCGTTGAGGGATGTCATGAAATGGCCAGCATATACACGAACAGGCGAGATTGTATGTTTCTCTTTCAGCTTCGCAAGAATGGTGTTGAGAATGGCATTCTGTTCAATGAACGAAAGTCCGCCCAGGTTGTTCACGAGGAGAACCACTTTGTCATTGGGTGAAAACTCGACGTAGCCTCTGTCTGTATCCGATGTGTCAATGACATGTTTGAGTAGACTGACTACGAGTGCTTCAATTGGCGGGATCTCATCGAGAAGCTTTGCGCCCGGTTCGTTGTGAATTCCAAGGCCGATTTCGCACTGTTGAGGTCCCAATTCTCCGTATTCGCCTGATCCTCTGCCTGGAATATGACAGTGGTCAAGACCAGCGCTGATGGTAACGAGACTCTCGGCTGTCGCGTGGCCAAGTGCCTCCACAATGTCGAATGGCAGTGATTCCTCAACGGCAGCGCCTAGAACTTTATTTAGCACGATTGTTCCTGCGAGGCCTCGTCTGCCCACGAGGCCGCCGTGTTCACGGCCTACAGCAACATCGTCTGCCGATTTGATGATGGCCACTTTGATGCCTGGGTTGGCGGCTCGCATCTTCTCTGCTGCTAGACCAAAGTGCAGCATGTCACCAGTGTAGTTGGTGACGATGAAGATGTATCCCTCGGACGAAGGAACAGCTTCGCAAGCTGTCATGACTTGGCGAGTACTGGGGCTTGCGAAAACTTCTCCACACACAGCTGCAGACAGCATTCCATGACCTACATAGCCTGAATGCGCCGGTTCGTGGCCTGATCCGCCGCCAGACAGAAGGGTTATCTTTGATTCGGGATGGTTTGTGTCGTAAATGATCTTGTCGTGTTCCAGGACGTGGAGAGCGGGGTTCATGGCAGCCACGCCGCGAAGAGCGCTCACCACGAGACCATCCTGTGAATTGATGAAGTGTTTGGACATTGATATGCGAAGAAAAAAAGAAGAAGAAGAAGAGAAGGGACAAAATGCAATACAGAGGGCTTAAGAAGAGTAACGGATCGTTAGCTATACGGAATCTCCATGCTGGACTTCCTAAAGCAGGTTCCGCCAACGGCAACCCCCGCTATTATTCACCCGGCGAAGGGTGCAGCACAGTTGCTTTTTGGTGCCTGAAGTCATGCATGCCAAATGGCGGAGTGCCCAAAACGGCACTTCCGCTAAGCACTACTGACGGCCATGCTCCGGTTAAATAGCGTTTTTGAAGGTCACAGGGGGCCCGGCGGAGCACACGCGCTGGTCGCTCAAAAGGGCAGCAACCAAAATTGCGGCACTCTTTTAGTTCCGTTAAGAGACGTTTAACACTCTTCCTCTTACCAATCACTCGTACACGCACGTTTTTTTCTGTTAGAATGGCAAAGTTCCGCGTCGTTGTGGGATCCGACCAAGCAGGCGTCGAGTACAAGAACGCCATCAAGGCGGATCTAGAGAAGTCGGGACTCGTGGCTGAGGTCGTGGACGTGGGTGTTCCATCCTCAACCGACGCCACGGCGTACCCCACAGTCGCCATAGAGGCTGCTGAACTCATAGCACGCGGCCAAGCGGACCGTGGAATCCTTATCTGTGGAACTGGTCTTGGAGTCGCCATTGCTGCCAACAAAGTGCCTGGTATCCGTGCTGCTACGGCCCACGACTCGTTTAGCGTCGAGCGCAGTATTCTCAGCAACAACGCACAAATCCTGTGTATGGGCCAGCGGGTTATTGGTGTCGAGCTTGCACGCCGGCTTGCTAAGGAGTGGCTTACGTACGAGTTTGATCCTTCGTCGGCCTCTGCAGGCAAAGTTGCCGAGATCGTGGCTTACGAACATAAAGTGGCTGTTTAGTCACCACGCCCTGTATGTTTGTTCTCTTCCATATCTTTGCCCTCTTATATGTCCTTGCTCCTCCTCTGCATATTAAACGCCAAAGTAATAACCTGGCTATCTGGACGTCTCGTTCATGTCACTACTGCCTTTAACTAGTGTACTACTCAACTTGTGAAGCATCATAATGTGGGGGAAATCCGGGGTAGTGCGGCTGAATAAGGTTGCATGTCGCATATTCATAAACTCATATCTAGAAACAAGATTCAAAAAGGGTCAACAGACCTGGGACCAAAATGTCAAAGGCCGGTCTTACCACGCCGTGTGACCTCCGCAGACCTGGATGTCACTTCCCGTGGTGTAAGTGGACGCGTCACTGGCCAGGTACGCAAGAGTGCCGCGAAGCTCGTACATGCCTCCGAGACGGTTCATGGGGTTCTGGGCGGCCCAGCAGTTCTCGATGAGGGGCTCGACGCCAAGGTAAGTCTCGGTCATACGAGTACGAATGTGTCCTGGTGAGATAGTGTTGACGCGAATGTCGTGCTGGCCAACCTCGGCGGCAAACGCCTTGGCCAGCTGGATAACGGCAGCCTTGGAAGTGGTGTAAGGGATCCAGTGCATGTCCTTGTTGATGATGGAGCCACTCATAGACGCAGTGAAGATGATGCTACCCTTTGTTTTGCGCTCCAGCATCTCCTTGATGGCAGGCTGTGCCGTCAGGAAAACGCCAGTAACGTTGACCTCCATGATCTTGCGGAACCACTCGGTGGGGTACTCATGGCAGTCCTTGATGGGACCAAGGATTCCAGCGTTGGCAACACACACATCGAGGTGACCGTGGAGCTCGGCGATCTCGTGCGTCAGATCAGCCATGCCCTTGGCGTCCGTGACATTGACCGTTCGGTACTCGAGCGATCCAGTTGTTCCCAGGCGCTTGACATAGGATTTGCAAGTGGCAAAGTCCTCAGAGGGCGCTTCAGCAATGTCCAGAGCGTACACAATAGCACCAAGCTCAGCCAGACAAATGCAGTACTCAAGACCGATTCCCGAGTTACCACCCGTCACAATGGCCACCTTGTCGACGAGCGAAAACTGCTTCGAGATAGTGGACTCGACCTTGTAGTCGGGGTTTTGGGCAGCCTCGTAAGCAGCCTCGACACCAATAAGCTCCTTCTTGGCAGGACGAGCCGGTGGGTACTGATCAAACGGGGTGATGGGCAGAACAATGGGAGCGCCGTTGGCGCCAGCAGAGGCTTCAGCAGGAGTCATGGGAAATGATAATTGTTGCAACAAACAACAAAATACACAAGATAAATGACAAACAAGTGACAGTTACAGTAACAAGGTTTCACTGCGGGAATGGCGCTATTTATACAGGGTACAGGGGTCCGGGAACGAGGGCAGGCCCGTGGGGAAAGCTAACGACAAGAGTGGGGGGCAGTGCCTCTGCCCAGTGGACCACGCGGGGGGCAGAAGCGGGCCGGCAAAATACGTTGGCTGCCAAACACGGATATTAGACCGCCAGGGGGAGGCGGCCACTACTTCTGGCGTAAACCCCGCCGCTGCGTACACCCCGCCGGCCGCGTATGCCCTTAACAACGGCCCGAGAGTTTTAGGCAATCCCGACTCATGTTCCCCGGATCCTAGCCCTTTGTGCTATAGATCAGATGCCCGCTACTCCCCGAATGGGCCCCTCTCCGCCCGGAATGGCGCCAAATGGGCAATCTCCGATATTATGCTTGATTCCATTACAAACTGCTTAGATATACGGGGGTCACGCTGGCCGCCTCGTCGGTCCTTTGTCAAACCGCCACAATCGCCTGCTTGCTGGTGATCAACGGGTGATCCAAAATGCGGGGTACAGCAACGGTAACTTCTGTTGGTTACGCCTATGTATCCGTCTACGGTCATGTGGAGACTGCAGATTAGGCTGGTGATCCAATTGTTCTTTCAATTCCGTCAAATTTTGGCTAGTTGAGTCGATGTGGGCCCACCAAGAAAATTATTGCATATTCGTCTAAACATCAGGTGTCAGTGCAATATACAGCCGTTTGGTAGTCATTAGTACTGACCCCCACGTCCCCCACGCACGTTTCGAGTCTCGCCGTTACGATAGCCGACGATAATGTGTCAAAGCTCGTTTAGACAGTCACGAATAAGTTGTGTAGTTCTCGTAATTCACGATAATCTTCCGGGTGGTCCTCCGTATTGAAGGAGAGTGACAGTTGTCCATTCCAGCAACCGGAGCTCTCATAGACTCTTGTTCCACCTCTTGGCCCACTCTCATTCAGCATTAGAGCTCATTCTTTTACTCTTTCTACTCTTCCTGTATATCTCTCAGAGACACACTCTGTCTCTGTTTTGCTCTCTACTTGCCCCCTCTTTCTTTCGTTGCTGTTGGGGCTTCAACACCCCACCGGTTCCCCACTTCCCTTTTCAGCTTCCCCCCACTCTATCGACCCCTTTCTCCGCTTTTCCCCGCTCTATTCTCGTCTCAGACGAAACAGTAAAGTTTCAGGTCTCCTCGAAGTAGATCATGTGTACTCTAAATGGAAGTGTGTCATTAGTTAAGATCTATGTGAGTGTCATTCATTAGCTAAGCAGGCAAGACAACTTCCTCGACATTCACGTGCGCATACAAGCGATGTTTTACTGTGTCAGCACTGTTTCATTGTGTAACCACTAAGGACGTATACGTTTGTATACTATAATGATGATACTAAGAATGACTCTTCTACCGGCATGTGCTACGCACCTTTAACTAACAGCTGGACTGCAGATGCACTGCGATAAGGGCAGGGTTTACCCCTGAGTGATAAAACAAAATCCTTATATATTGGCATATGTTATACAGAAACTAATTTAAACAACAAGGGCAATCACAACAGCAACACCAGCAGCAAACGTGCTGAAGGCAAGTGCTGAAGCGCCACCGGTAGCCGGCGAAGTAGTAGCGCCAGGACCGGAGCCAGCCTCCGAAGAGGACCCAGTACCAGTGGACGAAGGAGTAGCAGCAATAGTCGCATTTCCCGGTGCAGAGGGGTGAGCCAAAACAGTCGAGTTGCAACGCGCAACGGTCGCAGGAGCAATGGTAGTGGTGGTGAGAGTAGACGTGTAGCTTGTGCATCCCTCAACAGGCTTCTTACCGTTGAACAACCCCTGGATCCACGATACATAGTAGGCATCGCCGAGCTGAAAAGTGCTGGTGTGGTCTGTGTCAGGGGACAGGATATATTCAATGGAGGGTGCGTTCTCGGAACAGTACTCAGCAACGACATTTGCGACGGCATTGGAGTTGGCAATTGCATCATGAGCACCGTTTATGATATAGAGGGGAATCTGCGGAGGCGTGGCACCCATGGTGTTGTGTTTCAGAGCCCACCCAAAAGCAGTAGTGTCACTAAGAGAAGCGATACCATCACGAAGGAACCCAAAGAAATTTTCTTGTGTGACGAAGTTGGCGAGATCCTGGTTGACACAGGTGGACAGCACAGTGTCGACTTTAGCCGTGTAGTTGGGCAGCAGCATAGTACTGACAAACTCAGAAACGTTCGGGTACTGGGAAGCGAGACCTAACAGTCCTGTAGGCAAGAATCCAGCATAAATTGTGTTCGTGGTGATGAGCGCCGTATCAGTGATGTTGACTACAAATCCACCCACGGCACAACCGAGAATTTCAAGTTCCGACGCGTACGACGGCTGCAGCTGGGCTGCCCAACCCGAGGCAATGGAACCTCCCGAGTAGCCATAGAGTGCAACCTTTGTGTTATCAACAATGGAGGTAATAGACTCGGACTTCAGCACGGCTCTCAGGGAGTCAAGTGTCGACATGCCGGCCTTGATACCAGCTGTGAAAGAAGAATTCGGGCCCTCGTAGTCCGGGAAATTGACGTACCAGCCCTGGTCGAGCAGCTCTTGGAGACCAGATTCACCCTGAGTTTGCAGTGTGTAGGATGGAGCACACCCCAGCCAGTCAGAATCCTCATAATACTGGAACGAGACCAACTTGGGATCGCAGTCCGGGCTGAGAGGCAAAATGACAGTGGTGACATCTGCCTCGGGGTCACCCATAGAGTCCTGGGTCCTGTAGAGGATCTGGAAGGCACTCGAATAATTCAGTCCCGGAATGGGGACTGGAACGGGTCGTGAATCAATGATGGCTCCATTGACAAACGACGACAGATCACCTTTAGGGGTGTAGAATGGATCGTTGCTGGGCAATGGCACGTCAGGAACCGACGATGACTGGCTCCAGGCAAGACCTGCTACAGAAGCAGCCACGACAAGGCGAGTCAATTGCATTTCAAAAGGAGAGTATAAGATAGAGGAAGAGGTAAAGAATACGACGATAACGATGGATATTTATATTGCCCACGATGAAGAAGAGAAAAACCAATGCGGGCGTTCACTCCACTTCAAGTGCGGGGTCGACTGGTGGGGGTCTCCAGATCGACTCCTCTTTACATCATGTCGACTATTAGTCCCTCCTGGCCAATAGACGGTGGTAATCGCCAAGCTCAATGTATCAACTGCAGCCATATGCACCGGAGACACTTTCCTCCTGGTGCGCCCATGTACCGGCGACTCTTTCCTCCGGAAACTCAGCCACAAAACAGGACATCACGGAGTGCATCTATGCAGTAGCCCTTACGAATGACCGCGGAGTGCGATTCAATTAAGTAATTAACCCCGCAGTAACGCCGTTGCATCCAGTCGCGGCTCATGAACTTAGCTCCGACTCCAAGTGCGGCTCGCGCCCAAGAGGTTAGGATGATCGTTTACGGGTTTAAGAGCGTTGGAGGAACAGGGACTTTACCAGCTCTTTCCTTAGCTCCGACTTTTGCTGCGGCTCGTGGCAACTGAGGGGAATGTTGTTTTGAAAATGTTGAGATGTTGAGATGTGGTTACCAGGCGGGCGAGTTAAGAAGTTAACACAGTCTACCTTCAGCTATTTACATTTAAAGTAGTTGCAAGAATTAATTTTAGTATCAGATAACTATAGCATGTAGATTCAGTCTATGGTTAGAATATAGTCCATAATTGTTGATGGATTTGGCAGGCCTCCCTCGAATGACACGTCGTTCCTAGTCCAACACAGCCACTTCGCTTTCAACAAAAAGAAGTAAAATTATTGTTTTATTATACGACCATCTACGAGACCTTTAACCCATCGATCCGCCTTGCCCTTCAAACATTCTATTCTCTCCGAAATCATTTAAGAACCAGAATAGTCTGTGATCGTTGATGGTCGTAGCTCCCACTCGAGCGTGACATATCAGTCGTGCCCAGTAAAATGAAGCTCAGAGCAACATGTATCTCTTGATTCCATACTAACACTTACTCTGACTAATCTCAAAGTCCCATCCAAGTCTTTTCTCTCCTTTTCCACTCACACGTTGAGATAATCGTGGACTTCGACCCAGGTTTGCGTTGCCAATCTGTATGTCAGATTGGCTACTGACTAACAATGGTTAGAAGCGCTGAAAAAGCTTCTTAGGGAAGATGTTGGTTGTAGCAATGCAGCTGTTCTTAAAGCATAAGCGAGTGATATATATGTTGTCAAGTGACCTAATTCTTCGTACTGTTGGTAGAGATACGCAGTTTCGTTAGTCTCACCGTGAGACTAAAGGAACAAGCTAATATCCTAACCATGGCTATGGACACAAAAGCGCGGTGAACAATACCTATTTCGTGAGCTTTTGTTGAGAAATAATACAGGGCATTGTACCTATTTCAGCTTCCCTTCTTTTCGCTTCGTGGGTGCCCTTTTACAGCGTCAACCTATATTCCTACTATGTGAACCGCATCTGCCCGTGCGCCTATTCCCGTCAGCTTCAACCCACTACTAAATCTCTACTTCGTACCCCTTATTACCATCTTATCTATTTTTGCTATCTTCCTACTATGTGACCGCATCTGCCTGTGCGCCTATTCCTGTCAGCTTCAACCCACTACTAAATCTCAGATTACACGAATAGTTGATGAAGCTACTAGACACTATTTCATACCCCTTGTTACCATCTTATCTATTTTTGCTATCTTCCTACTATGTGACTGCATCTGCCTGTGCGCCTATTCTTGTCAGCTTCAACCCACTACTAAGTCTCAGATTACACGAATGGTTAATGAAGTTGCTTGATAGTACTTATACCCCTCATTACTCTCTTACCTATTTTTACTGGATTTTCGGTAGAGATCTGCTTCGTATCTATACAACAACGCAGTCGCAGTAACTTCGAAATTACTAATCACCCTCCGTCCCATCATCTAACACTATAGGCTGTTATAGCAATTAACTGTTATAGATCTTTACGCTCATTTTTCTATTATTAATCTCTCTATCTGCGTTGTCGTTTGCTCGTGTGTTTCACGCTATAAACTCAACTATGACGACCTCATTCTTGGCAGGCTTGGCTCTGACGTCAATGCCGTCAACTGCCCCATACAAGCGGCTGTGTTCCTTCCCAGTGCCCTATTCTACACCGAAACCTCGTTGATCGCGTAAACCCGAGAATATGTTCTGAAACTGGGGCGATACCCTGGGCTACAATGTGCATTACGACTGAGCCCCTTTCGAGACAAGTGATCGACAGGGGATGGCAGCTGTAAGGTACCGCGCTGCAACTGCATCTACCATCAAACTATACTCGACTCAGTGAAACAGCTCCTTTCTCTACGCTGCAACATAAATATCTAGCACTCTAATATTTACAATTGAACCCTACACTTTATTTATGCCTCAAATCCCACTCTGCCGCTGACTTGATCTGCATTCCTCAGCAGATGCAAATCTGTCAACCACCGATCGACCCCCTACCTGCTCAAAAGAGCAGCAATAACTCTCGTCCATTGCCCCCTTCTCCAGCAGCTACTTAAGATGCTGCGGTCCTCATCTGTTTGTAGTCGCTCACCTTTACTTCACTCATTGTGCTCATGAAGTTCTCGTCTCTCATTTGCACTACTCTCGCCTCTTCGGTGGCCTTAGCCGCTCCAGGAGCCCTCAAGGTAGGCTTCAACGAGGTCAAAAATGCTCAACGTCCTCGTAGTGGCATCCATGACTTTTCAAACTTTCTTGAAGAGCTCGTTGATGGCGCCGGCCCGTCTCTCACTTCATCGGCCCCCAACGCTGCTCGATCTTCGGACTCGGCCGTCTCCAACGTAACTCTTACTACCGGATACAACTTCTACCTAACCAATATCTCAATTGGAACCCCGCCTCAGAACCTCTCCATTGGCCTAGATACTGGATCCCCCTACTTGTGGGTTTTCGGTCCCGACGCCGCCTACAATGCGAATGCGACGCAGTTTTTCCCCAACGAGTCTTCAACCTACGAGGCGCAAAACCAAGACTTCAGTGCTCTCTACGGTGCTGGAGGTGTTTTTGGAAAGTGGGGCGCTGATACTATTAGCATTGGAGATGATCACGTCGTCTCGTTTCCGTTTGGGGTTGTTAACGATTATGACTTGTCAGCCGGCGTTCCCGCGCTTCTCGGAGTCGGTCCTGGTCCAAACCTCACCAATCAAAGTTACTCAAACGTTCCTGAAGCCCTGTTCAGACAGAATGTTACGACTAGTGCCATGTTCTCTGTGACTCTATACTCGGGCTCCACAGGTGGAGAAGTCATCTTCGGAGGAATTGATCGCACCAAGTTCTTCGAGCCTGTCTACGAATATGACATTGTGCAATCTGGAGCAAACAGCCAGTACTACTATCAACTGGCTCTGAGCTCTCTGGCCCTCAACGGAGAAACTTATGACGTATTTGGAATCGCTGTGCTGGACACCGGTTCGCCATTTAGTCAGGTGCCGCCGGGTTTTGCCAACAAGACTGGTGAAGCGCTAGGTTTCTCGTACTACAGCAAGTATCAAGTGTTTTACGCGCCCAAAAATGCCACTTTCGATACGAACACCACTGTTAGCGTCAACCTTGGACTCTTCACTGCTCGCATTCCCATCACTGACCTTATTGTTCCGGGAGAGTACATCTGGGGAACCGACGGTCCTCAGGGTGTCAATGCTCTTTCTCTGGTCGGTGCTCAGAACTATGTCCTGGGTGACGCGTTTTTCAGAAACGCATACTGTATTTTCGACTCTCTTGCAAAGAAGGTGTATCTTGCTCAATCCGTCAGCTCAGACAGCACTCCTGAAATTGTTGATCTCGACGAGCGTGGCATTCCTGGTGCCATTCCTGGTACCTCCTCCAATTCGTTGACCTGGTCTCAGTGGAGCACTCGACCCACCTTGACCTCCGGCGCTTCGGAGTCTCTGGGACCTACCATCCTTCCAAACAGCTTCTTCTACCCCACCTCGTCAGTTCCAACTGTTGAGTCGAGCGCTGCTCCTGCTAACTCTGAGTCTGGACCCGTGGCTATCCCCAGTCCCTCGACTTCTGTTCCAGTGGAGCTTCCTGAAACCTTTGGTAGCTCGGCTACTGCTGGTTCAGCTCTTCCTCAGAGTGTCGTCCTTCCAACGGCAGCATAAATATCTATCTAGACTAGAGAATAGATCATCAAGACTTTTAAATCAACAGTGGAGTCGATTCAACTTAGTTTGTAGGTCTTCAATATAATATAATTTTGAATGCGTCAACTTTTACATAATGCACGAGTGCACTCTAATAGGTTTCAGCCTATCATCGTCGCAGGGAAGGAGGGACATAGCGGCCAGGCTTGTTGTTGGCAGCAGGAGCCGGAGCACCCTCAGTACGGGCAGGAGGAGGCCGCTGCACAGGCTTGGCACCGCCGAACGGCGAGCTTCCTGAACGCTCAGCAGGCTCGGGGCGAGCTGGTGGAGGAGTGGCATTACCGAAGGGGGAGTCACCGGTACGACGGGGAGGGGGACGCGAAACAGGGGCTGCATTGCCAAAAGGCGAGCTTCGCGGAGCGGCTGACTCGGCCGAAGGTGGGGGACGCGAGACAGGGGCAGCGCTGCCAAAAGGCGATCCGCGGGCAGCAGTAGGCTCGACAGGGGCACGAGCAGAAGGAGGTGCCGGAGCAGGAGCGCCAGTTCTGGCACGGAGAGCACCAGGAACATAGCGACCAGGTCGGGAAGTCTCTTCGGCCTCACGCTTCGCGACCTCCGCATCCCGGCGACGGTCCTCTTCAGCACGGGCCTCTTCCTGAGCAGCACGCTCAGCAGCCTCACGAGCTTCGACTTCCTTTCGGGCTTTCTCGGCCTCACGCTGAGCATGAACCTGGGCAATGCGCTTCTTCTTCTCCTGTTCAAGAATCTTGACATTCTTGGCCTTGAGCTGCTCGAACTCCTTGTGGCGCTCTTCAATAATGCCGCTCTGGTACTGTTCGTAGTCGGGAATGATACGACGCAGACGCTCCTGAAGAGCAAGACCGTCTTCATGCTGCTTCTTCGAGAGAATAAGTGTAGCCTTCTTACGGGCCTCGTAAGCACGCTTGTCGTTCTGTTGCTGCTCGTCAGCATCCTTCTTCCACAGGTCAATCTCCTCAAGGCGGTAAGCACGCTCCAAGTGGTCCATACGACGACCAATAATACGCAGACGCTCATTGAGGTCCTTGGATTCCTTGGCCAGCTGCTGGACTTGCATGATACGCAGCTTCTTGGTGTCAAGGTCTTCCATGTTGTTGACATCGATCTTGATAATTCCCTTAGCGTTGATCTCGTCAGCAATCTTACGCTTTTCCTGGTCTTTGACGGCCTTCTCCTCGCGCTTCATGTTCTCTAGGTCACGCTTACGCTGCTCCTCAGCAAGGCGACGCTGCTCGGCTTGCTGCTCGGCCTGCTGCTGAGCGACACGCTCACGAGCTTCTTCCTCCTCGCGGCGAGCCTGCTCCTCCTCAGCATCCTTCTGGCGGGTCTCAATAAGACGGCGGCGCTCCAGGGCCTCGAGGTTCTCTTCCTTCAGACCCTCAACGGCACGGTCAATGGCATCCTGTCGGGCAGTCTCCTTGGCAGTAATGAACGTGGCATCAACGACACGAACAGTAGACAGAAGCGCCTTAGCAAGGGTCGACATCTGAGTACGAACAATATCAGTGGGGGTGGCCTGAAGAGCAGAAATCTGGGACTTTCCAGCATTGCGCTGGCTAGCATTGACAGTTCCCTCCTTGAACGAGATAGATGAGCTTTCGTGGTCAATGCGAATACCGAACTCACCGTTGTGGCAGCCGCTGACAATGAAGCGCTCAATATCAACAGGCGAGGCCTTGAAAGGAGACGGGAACGAAGCCAGCTCAATAACAAAGTCAAGCTTCACAGAGGTGTAGACCTGGGACAGCTGCTGGAACAGTCGGGTAAGAATGACACGGTACAGAGACTTGAAGTAGGCCTGGTAGCTCTGGTCAGAACCAATCTTGTCGATAACAGGACCTAGGCGCTTCTTAATGCTGAGCGGGTGGAAGTCAACCTCAAGGATCTTGTAGATGTCGCGGATCTCGGGGCGGACGTGAGCCAGAACGTTTTTGGAGAGAGCGGAGCTGAGCAAAGACTCACGGGTGGGCGTCTTGGTAAGGTTGAGAAGACTTGTGAGACGCGAGTTACGGTTCTTAAGGTCATCCACCTCAAACATGCTTCCACGAAGAGGCGACTGTGGCGAAGCGGGAATAGCCAGAACGGACAGCATCAGCAGCGAGGCGATACGGGTGAGCTCCGACTCGGGAACACTACGAGCCTGCAGGACAAGCGAGTAAAAGCGGCTCCAGGCAGCGGCGTGGTAAAGCTGGTTGCCAGTGACGAGGAAGATACGGGCGAGGTTCTCGTAGTAGTTGGCCATGGTGGAGACCTTGGCGGGGCGCTTGGAGACAGTGAGCAGAGTGTGGACGTCCTCAACGGAACGGAAAGCCTCCTGCCACAGCTCAAGCTTGACAGCCACATTGAGCTGCTCAAAACGAGTGTCGAGGTAACGCTGCAGCGTGTCGGCATCGCTGAGGTCAATGGGGTTCAACACACCGGCGTTGCGGTTCTGGCCAGAGGCGGACTGAAGGTGGTTACGCAGCAGCTCACAAAGACGACGGAACTCGGTCTTACGTGTGTACTTGAAACAAAACTCAAAGGCCTGGTGAACAACGGTCTGGTAAAGGACCTCAAGCTTGGAGTTATTACGCAGGACATCGAGGACGCTGCGGTAGGCCTCCCAAAGGAACTTGAGCCAGGGGGTAACGACCTCACGGTCGGTACGGTCACGCGTTTGCTCACTCGATACAGTGGCCATGAGAATGTCCTCAGGCGAATCCGAAGCCTCAAGGTCTTCGTCGGCATCGAGAGTCAGGCGCTCGGCGTGGGCCTGAGCATCGGTGACCTGCTTCTCGGACAGCTCAAGGAACTTCTTGATGACAACCTCCATGGAACCAATCGACGTGGTCTGTACAATCTTCTTGTACTGGTGAAGACCGTCCTTGACGACCTTGCCCTTGCGAAGCTGAACCGACAGCTCGACGAATCGCATGATGATGGGGTCCAGGAAGGCCAGGCTTACGTTACGCGTGCGTTTCGACGAGATTGTCTCGTAAAGCAGCTCCAGAGCTGCCGCGGACTGATCCACGGCGATGAGCTCATCGGCGCGCTGGGGTTAGAGGAGAATAATAGGAGGAGGTAAGCCATGGAAGTAGCTACGTACCTTTAGCACGTTTTCGGGACGTGCCATAGGAGCCATTGTGATGGGGTGGCCTCTGATGGTTGAGAGAGAAGTGGAATTTTCGTCAATTTTTCAAAACCGTTCCACAGTCTACGCTGGTGCGGCTGGGCGATAGCGGGTATAAGAATGTAGGGGAGGACAGTATGACACAGAAGAGGATTAATTACCGTTGAAATGTCGTTCAAAGGTGGAATTGTAATGTTTTTACAGTTGGTAGCAGATGGGAGAGTTTTTAGAGATAGGGGGACGCAATAATGGGTCGTTACAGCTCCCTTGAACCACAATCGCGTACTACACTGTAATAGCATAATTGAGGCACTGCGGTACTGAACGCACATTCCTCACTTTTAACTATCTATGGGCTCCCTACGCGCTATTATGAAACGCGCCGACAAGTCTCATCGTATTGAATAGCTATTATGAGCTCTATAGAGCACTGACTCGCTTTTTCGGCTGTCCCATTCCATGTCTCGCCTTTCAACCCTAAGTAATATATGCCAAAAAAAGACTCAAATGCACAAGCATGCAGCACGCGCTGCAGTAGAGCACACGCCAAGAAACAGGCCTGATCTACAAAAAAGACTTAGTTATCAAAATCATCTGACAGCAAGATACGTGTCTACGGCGTTGGCAGCGCCAAGGGCGGGTGTGCAGGCGTGCGGGGGAGTTGTAGCGATCTTTTGACATTACGTCATGACATCACGCCGGATATGCAGGGTCTCAGGGCAGGGACCAACACGCCTACAGAGATAATGGCACTGCACAGACCCAGAGACGCGGTACAGCACAAAGGCGGGACTGTACAGGCGCCCAGTGTGGCCCCAGCCAGAGTTGAACAGTGTTCCGTTTGATGGATCCAACAATATGTCCCTTGGAGGCGGATAGTCCCCATGATAATATCCTTTCAACCTCATACACGTGCTGCATACGAGGGCCAAGGGCGTTACCAGCCAGCTGTCGGTGGGTCCAGGTCGGTGGGTGGGCCTAGCAACTTCGCTCATCTTACTGCCTATATCTGCTGAACCCGTTTGTTCCGCTTCATCTTTGCTCGTACCGCGTTTTGGCCAGCACTAGGGCCCGCTCCTCTCCGTAATAATTACGTCTGCCAATACCGAGATTTGCTTTTGTGTGCATAGCTAGTGCGCCCGTTTAGGCAATGCTCGGCATCTCCCCGCTTTCTAATCTCCACGCCTTCTTTTCAGCCGAGCCATCGCATCACATGGCAGGCCGCACGCCCAGCTTATTTATACGTGGCAGCGTGCGATGGCAACACACAAGATAACATCCTGACCGTTCCGTGCATCCCGGCTACACTGCATTACGTATGCGAGTTTACTAACCTACTCCTTCTACCTTGCACAAGCCGCTGTTATCAGGCTTCACGGTTACATATTAGCACTTGAAACGCCTGGATTTAAATTGCAGAAAAAAAGTTGTGATAAAACACAGTCGAAACTCTGTTGAAATAGGCCGTCTGTACTTATGATCATCGGATCAGTGAATGAAACGACCGCCTTTGTAATAATCTGTGTGTACCGCTTTCCTCGGCCGCCCTGACTCTACAAGGTGGCACTACCACGTGCCTATAACCTCGCATCTCCGTTTCATCTCTCCTAAATCTTCTCTGACCTCCTTACTCCCTTTTAACCCCTATAATCCACCCCTTTGAACAAATCCTACTAATCCTCCTATCATCGCATCGCTTCTTGTCAGCTCTCAGCTTCTCTACGCTAGCCCATACCCTTAGGGCACGGAGCAAAAGCAAAAACTGCAGATCGTCGTACCTGGCGTCTTCGCGATAAACAAAAGTTCGCCAGTTTCAACTTCCGATCTTACACCCCCTCACCCCACCCCTCTGGAGCCGCTGTTGGCTCTGTTGCTGACGACCGCATTTGCGCCTGTGTTGCGCTCTTGCCGCTGTGTGGTGAGCGCGTTTGCTGCCCATTTGCACTGCTCCTTTGGGTTTCATAAACAGTCGGTGCCGCTATCGCGTATCTGCTTCGTTTTGGCGACTGTTTTGCATTAAACATTGGCTGTTTCAGCGCTTTCGACTCGACACTTTACAGGATAACGTCCATTTTTTGCCTTTCATCGTTATTCAAACGCCTCATCTCGCCTGCTTTGTATCTTGTTTTGTTCCTTCACCCTGGTGTGTGTATTAGCCCCCTGAATGTCTACTTCGCGACGCTCCACTTGAATCCGCTTGTAAAATGACCACAGTCCAGCCGATTCCGCCGACCCAATCGGTGCTTCGTCCCGACAGAGACATATTCGAATTTGCATCTTCGCCGGATTCCGACGCCAGCTCGGTTCTCGGTTCCGTGACCCCGCGACGAGACGACGCGTACACGACGAGCCCCATTGCATCAACATTCGCACCAGACGATGCGGTACCCAAGATTCCGGCTGCGCCTTCATCCCTGTCGCTCAACTCAGAGGCCTCGTCCTACTTTGGCTCCTCTTCAGGCCTTCTGCTGTCATCGCTGGCTGCTGCGCTTCCGGCAACCTCTCCATCTGGCGTCTCTTCTGTTCTCTCGTCAACAGGCCAGCCCTTGGCTCCACTGGCTCCTCTCGCAACCCCAGCACCTCCGACACCGTCACAGGCTGTCCCACGTCCGCAGCTAACACCCATTGATGCGCTCATTTCCACAGAGGTTGCCTGCTCAACAGCTAAGGCCTCAGCGAAACTCACAGCTACTCGGTTCGCTCAGCTTGTGCTTCACCATGCCGTATTGTCACGTCTGAATGTATGCCTTGTGCGCCTGCACGCAGCCATTGCTGAGACCTCACGCCACGATGCCACCAAGTTTGCTACAGCCTACCAACAGGCGCTCGAGCTACAGGGCCACCTTCTCAGAGACGATTGCATCCGGCCCTCAAGCTTCCTTACCGCATTGTCCCGCAGCCAGCGCCGTGATCTCAACTTCTTTTTGGCACTCATTAAAACTGCACCTACATTTATTGCCACTGCGCTTCTTGCCATGTCAAGCGCGGACCTAAACGCCTTCATCCATGGCCCTTCGGCTGATATCTACGAAGACGCTTCTACATTGAACCGCACTAGACCTCTCGACATCCTTTACTTCTCTGTGTTCCCCGCTGATGGCGACAGCCGCAAGAGAATGCATTTCTTTGCAACCGTCTGCGCTGCCCTCATAGACCACGACCGAGGTGAGGCTTTCTGCTTTGCCATTCTCGATCGTATGATGGACGATACTGGCCACCGTTACGCTCCAGCACTGGAAACCATTTTAGCAAAGCTCCTACAGGATGGTGCTTTCCTCACCACGCAGTCCTCTCATATCGGCTCTCCGCAAGTTACCACTCCGTCGCCTGAGTTTCCTTCTCCTGAGCTCTCTTCGGTGTCTCTGGCTAGCAAAGCCGCTAAGCTGCGCAAGCCTTCTTCTGTCTCTCTGACGTCCTCGTCTGACGACCCTGTCGACCCAGCAGCACAGGAGTTCCTCTCGAGCGCAATCAACTTAGTTCTCGAGCTACTGGGCGATCCGACAATTGGTGCCCTACCTGATGAGTTCCTGTTTTTCTGTCGTCTCATAATCTCCAAAGTCTCTGCATCCCGTCAACGACAGGCGTTCTTAATTCTGGCTCTGAAGTACTTCTTCTGCCGTCACCTGCACCGCATCATTGTTTTCCCCGAGCGCTTGGGTCTTCTCGCTGATCATTTTGTCTCAGAACTCCAGCGCAAAAAGGTTTTGTCATTTGTCTTTCGCAGAGTCTACCAGTTGGCCATGGCATCGGTTCACACACAGAGCACGAGCCAAGATTCGTCTGCGCGTCAACATATAGAGTCGATTCTGTCACGTTTCAGCGATAGCAACTCCGATAATGGCGCTGCAGCAAACGCTAGAACTGACTCATTCTATTCATTGTCAGCAAACATGTCGGACAGTCAACTTTATGCATCTCCTGGAGACATGATTGTCTTGTCACCATCGGACATCGTCTGTCTTTATTCTGGCCTATTCCCCTCCTTCATGTTGCATCAACGGTCTGTTTCCGCCACTAATATAACTCTCGACTCAAGGCCTGCATCTTCTTTCCAGGGTGGATCCGGTCTGTCTTCGTCATTCACGGGATCAGACTCGAACAATGCTGGCATGGTCCCCTCTATGAATGAAAGTCTGCCGAGCCTAACTGAGGCTGATACTAGTCTTTATGTTGACTCTGCGGCGGACACTAGTCCCTCTGTTACACCTACAGATGAAGTAGAGGCCTGGAGCTTGGAAAGCATAAGGAAAGACTTGGAACCAGCAATAGAGCGCATTATTCGCAAATTCCCTTATTTACGGGTTCGAGAAAATGCCCAGGTTCTTTATTCTCTTCGGCCCAGTAAGCTGCAGCAGTTCCGTGTTCCCCATCCTCTGACGGAACAATGGCAAATTTTCATGATGGGCAATGATTGGGTTGTTTGCGATGTTCAGCCAGAGGAGATCATAAGTCTTCTTAGCGGAATTGCGAGCGGAGAGAACGGCATCGCGACGCCTCTCTCCTCGCGTGAAGATGACTTGTTTGGATTACCGGCTGCACCTGCACTTCCCGTGGCACCTGCTAACCGTGGTCTCCTTTCGACAGTTAAGAGGGCTGTTTCCAAGCTGGTCAGCGAGGTTGCGGGCTCTCCTTTTCCGGTCTCAGTTCTGGGAAAGCCGTTTCATAACGGTAAGCCTGTCGCTAGCACGACGGCATTACCAGCAATGTCTTTGTTAACCACAGCTGCCGACCGAACTCCAAGAAAGTCGAAACAGGATGATGCAACTGATGAAACACCTTCTGGTGCTTCTAATGTTTCTTACCTCCTTGAAATCCTTTCGGAAGCTCAAGACCGCAGTATGGCGCAAGGCCAGTTTGTCGATGGTAGCACCTACCTACAGGCGACTAATGCTCTTCGCAAGCTGCTTCCTCCTTCGTCTAACTCATCACATGGCCATGTCGCGTGCCGCGTCAACAACTATGTCATGTTTATGCTGACTCGGGAGAAAAACTTTAACCTCCAGTCGGCCAACGCTCAGATCGATCTCTGCCGTGCTCACAGCGAACCATATAAAGTTATGCTGCAGAGTTCGCGCAGTAAGTCAAAGATGATGATGGAGAAATTGAGCCATTTACGCACAAAGGTATGGTATATGACCGAAATCCGCGGTTCCGCTCTGTGGAACCGCGCACGTAGTGTTGCTTTATCTCTGTCCCAGGGTTCGTCGGACGCACCTGTTGCTGAACCTTTTGCGCCCATGACCGCATCGCAAGCTCTCCTCTCTACAGCATCTCTAAGGCGTAACAGCTCTTCGAGCTCGTTGACATCTGTTTCGGCATTCTCGTTCAAGCGCTTTACATCGACCTCGTCTAAGCGTGACTATGCCAACCGACGCCATTCCACAATTTCTGCAACTAACGTGACGCCAGTGACAACTTCTGACACCCTTTTTGCTCCTCGTGTGCTTGCAGGAGACAGCAAACTGTCAGATCGTGAATCTGAGGCTACCGCAAAGTGGCTCCACGGTCAAAACATTCAGAATTTCTGCTGCGGTGAGGAGCGAATCCATCGGTTCTGCTGTGAAATCGACGACCTAGTCAAGAGAATCATGGGTGATGCCCTATCTCCACGCCGCAATAAGGGCCAGTCGCTGTTGAGCTCAAGTATGCTGTTTCGACCGGACCTCTGGAAGATGATTATCGATGTTGAAGGGCCCAATAGAGCGAGCGGTGCTGGCCACCACCATCGGGCGTCTATCGGTGCTACTGTCGAATTTGATCTTGATGCTATATCGGGCTCGGGGCTGAAGCGAAACAACTCGGGATCGCGTCCATCGGCTGTCCCTGAGCGCTCATCGAGTTTCCGCATGCATCGGCCACAGAAATCTACCCCTAATTTCTTTGATATGTTTGATCTTCAGAGTCGTCGTTCGCAGGTTGACGTCACTGCTGAGCCTTCTCATGATGTGAACGAGTTCTCCAGTCCACACTCGCGCAACCGCAGTCTTGATTACTTTGACCATGTCAGTTCACAGTCTCCGGACAGTGCGCCAGAGGTTGGGGATGCTGAGGCAGAGGCTCGATTGGCTGGGTTAAATAGTACAATCCTGGATCTTCAGATGACATTGACAAGTCTTATCAACACAGATCTTGGTAGTGAATGCTTCTCTTCAGGATCTGAGACTGACCGCTGGATGAGTGCTCCCATTGTTTCTGCCATTGTAGAGCATGAGTCGGAGCAGTCTTTCCGAGCAGCTGTCAAGAACCAACCTACAGTCTTGAAATTAAGTGACCCTCCGGAGAGCAGACGTACTTCTCGATTGAGTGTCAACAATCGCCATGAAGAAGAACCTGAAGCGTCAATGCAGCCAGATGGTGCAAGAGCTGATACCATGAAAACAAAGCCTGAACCCAAGGGCTCTGGGAACTTCAGCTATGATGAGGCATATAAGCGACTGCTTCAGAAGCTGTCTATCACGCCGTCACCAATGGGAAAGCTTCAAACATTATATGAGCTTGAGATGCTGGTTGTTTCATCATTGTCTTCTGGTACCACTGGCGTTGTCAGCACTCCCGGGTCAGTTAAGTCGCATCGGACGCGATCTAACCTCACGTCACTGGGTTCAGAGGCCACTATGGCTTTGGCTCAGCGCGCGTCGAGTGGATATACAGAGCGTTACCTGCCCCGGAATACTAGCAGTTCGGCTATGACCTCGCTTGAAGAGACTATCGCTAGTGTTGAAGCCAAGCGCAACTCATCTGGAGCATTTGCAGGTCCAGGCTTACAGCGGATCAGTGGTGGCATGGCAGCGATTCCAGGCCCCAACACAGATGCTATTGCAGATGAGATGCGACGTGTTCTCAAGAGCTGCGGAGGATCATCGCGAACTCTGTTTCGCGACTTGCAGTTGATCGCCGCGTTTGTTCCTCCGCACAAACTTGACATGTCGGATCTAGGCAAGGCATTTTGGGACGTTAGTCTGGCAGCTCTGTCAATGAAGGACGAGACGCTTCGACTGATGGTTGACTGTGCCGCAGAGTTGTTCCAGTTCAAGTCTGGCATGGTTGTCGCTAGCAGCAGCGAGCAGCAAATGTTTTTGTCACCATGGACGCTCAGCGACTGTGCCTGGCTATGGAGCGTTGCAGCCAAGGAAGGAAATGTCGTTGGACAGCGAGAATTGGCCATGATGCATATTTCGCACCCCGAGTTGACGCCCATTGCCCTGTTGCCTCTAGCCAAGGTGTCCGAGGTCTTTGATATGACCCAGCTGTCCGAGGATGTGCGTATGCTCGATGATCTCGATAAGTATGATCCTGTTCGCATGAGTGTTGTCAAGCATTGGATGTCGAGTGCTGCTAGCTATGGAGATGAGATTGCTAAGGAGTATCTCATTCAAGAGAGCGCCGCGGGATATATTTAGAGATGTGGTCCGCGGCGTGTTCTGTCGAGGTCCGGCCCGCGGCGTATTCTGTCTAGATGTGATCCGCGGCGTCGATGTTCTGTCTATCTGTGCCCCGCGGCGTCCATGTTCTGTCTGGAGATGCGCCCCGCGGCGTATACGAACACAGTGCCAAGACAATGCCAAGAACACTTTTTGTGACTACCAAACACCAATTTTTTTACGAGTTATGAAGTATGAATTAGTTAGGATGTGAATGCATTTTGTATTGTTTTCTTCGTCGGTCTACATGGCCCGAGGCAGAGTCGGCCTGATGTCGGCCCGGAGTTGAAGTAGGTTGAAACGGCTGAAACAAGGCCAGAAAACAACAGCGCAGCGGGAAAATCGCTTCTCCACCATTTGTTGAGGATCGTAGAAATGACACCAAAATCTCAGTTGAGGTTCTCCTGCTAATTGGCTGTGGTGCCGTGCTCGATCTCGGCTTTCTCGCTTTGAGGGATCAAAGATGAGCCGCTGCAATGCTTATATGCATCGCATACGAGATCGACGGGCATTTAGCAGAAGCACGCACCCAATCTGGTAACTGAGCCCTGCATGGGCATCCGCTAAGCCTAAACATTGAAAGCGGCAGCAGTTTTTAAACTTAGCGTCCTATTGTTTTCAGATCCGCAAACGCCAGATCGCAGTGTTGGAGCTTAGCTAGCAGCAGTTTTTGTTCGACGTACCGGTTTGACTGAAGTTATCTGACGGCAAACAGTGCGGGCCTACCTACAAATCGCCCTTTAACGACGACGGCGCTATGACCGACGAGGTTGTCCCCGACATCCACACAGCCGAGAAGCTCGGGAACGTGGACACTGAGGAGCCCCAGCCCTTTCTAGGCTCTGAGGAAGATGCGGTTCGTGATGATGTACGCAGATTGAGGTCACGGCGCGCATCGACAGTGCGCGAGGACGCTACGGGCGATCTCGAGGACTCGTCCGAATCCGATTCGATACACGCAAGCTCGAAACTTGCTGAGCTGTGGCATCAGTTCAGGCCTGGCTTCCTTGTCGACCACACAGACCCTATGTCGCTGAGAACTGCGCTACGAACATGGGTCGTCGTATGGGTTGGCTTCATCCTGTTGCTTATCAACAAGACCCAAGTCTGGCTGGGCCAAGCAAACTACATTGTCCCCATTATCGGTTTCATGCTTGCCTGCGGTGGTCAACCCCTCATTCTCACTTTTCTCACCTGTCTTGCGGGACTGTTTATGATTTCTGTGGCTCTTACGCACTTTTCTGTTGCATCCGCTATTGTTGCTGACCTTCGCGGCCATCCTAATGCTACAGAGATCGCCCAGGCTGCCGTTGTTGGGGGCTTGTGCCCCAATGATCCGGCCACCGTTGAACAGTGCGTCGAGGGTCTCATCTTCACTGGCGAGTACCTCGAGTTCCGTACCACGGCTGTGTTTGTCGTTGCCAGTATCTGCGGTATGACAGTTCTGTTGTTGTTTCGCCGCAAATCTCCGCTACTTACGGTCCCAAGTATCCTGGGCGCCATCACCATGTGTGTCACAGGTATCTATGGAACTGCGTTTCCCTTTTTCGCTGTCTCGGAGCTTGCTGTAAGTTGTTTTTGTACACTTGCTCCTAAAATGCTACTCTAACTCCAGAAAATCGTCGTCAAGCCCATGGGTATTGCTTTAGCCTTGTCCTTTGCGGCCTCGGCTCTCATCTTCCCCATGACGGCGAGCTTTGTGTATTTTGGAGCTGTCCTCAAGACTATCAGCCCGCTCAAGAATGTCATGAAACAGCACCGCGAACTCTTAAGCCGCGCAAAACCATCAGCCGGTGACTTGGCCGAATTTAAAATCATCAACAAAACGACAGATACCATTCTTTCCACTGCTGCAATGCGAGATATGATGTCATCCTTGACTCGCCTTGAAGTTTCCTACGGTCGAGTGGACTCAGGTGACGTTGGCGAGTTCCGCGCTCTGTTTAATGCTCTCGTTTTAGCCACATCAACCTACTCTCTCTTCTATTCTCGCGTTGAACAACAAATGATGGCCCATCAGGACGGTCTTGCTCCACAGGAGTCGAATGTGGAGCAAAAAGACAAGCCTCATATCATCCCCGACGTGTATCACAAAGCCTACCAACCCGTTGGTGGGTTCGAGGCTAACAGAAAGATGCAACTTTTAAAGCAGATTCAGAGAGATACTGATGAGTTTGTTACTCCTGAAATTGCAGACAGGATGTTTGCTCGCTTGGGCCTACATTTTGGTGATCTCCTACTTGCTAACGAGGAAGCTGTAGGTGCCATCCTGCAGTGGGTCATGGCAATGAATACCTTCCGAACATTTTCTTTCTACCGCCGTTCAAAGTGCAAGGCTTCTCAGGCTGCTGCTCATGAAGCCGTCCTTTCAGCTCGTCAGCGGGTTAATGATGCCCTCACCAGTCTAGACAAGAACTGGGTAGACCTGCTGCACATGGAAGGAGCCCCTGCTGCTTCGATTTTGGCCTACGGTGCCACATTTGGGTTCTTGACACGCCGATTCTCTTCCATTGTGCTTTCTATTATTGACCTCTGCTGTTCTATTGATGAGCGTCGTCCGACACCAAGAATCATTCTTCCCTTTCAGAAGACTAGTCACGACAAACCTCGTTTTATCAACATCAACAGCGGAAACGGAGCCAATGAAGATATCATTGGATACACATCTGAGAGCCATACACAGACCAGGAACCCAGATGCTTCACCGCCTCGCACAATTTTCCACTGGATTGGAATTCGGTTTCTGGTGTGGTACAATTATCTACTAGACCCATACGTTTTCTTTGCCGTTCGGACCGGTATCTTTGTTCAGATTACCGCAATTCCTTTCTTTTGTAAATCTACTGCCGGTTGGTTTCAGGAGAACCGTCTTATCTGGGCCGTCGTCATGGTTGCCATTTCTACGTCGCATATTCCCGGAGATGTTATCTACTCATTTTTCTCGAAACTCATCTATACTTTCATTGCCTGTGTTGTAGCAGGCTTTGGTTGGTACATCTCAACGGGAGACGGCAATGGTAACCGTTACGGTTTAGGGGCTGTCACTGCAGTCATCTTCTTCGGGCTTGTCTTCTACCGACATTTTTCAATCCATTTGAGTCCTGTTCCTGCTATTGTTGTGTGTACTACCACCGCGCTCGTCCTGGGTTCTAGTTGGGCTGATGCGTTCAACCCTGCCGTTTCGACTCTCGGCATTGGTTTCCACCCCGCCTGGGTTCGTTTTGTGACAGTGGCAGTTGGTCTTTGCATGGGATTCTTGGCCAGTGTACTGCCTCGTCCTCGTACTGGTAAGAAGCTTGTCCGCGTTACGGTGGCAGATGTGTTGCGACAGATTGGAAACCTGCACTGCGAAGTAGGAAAGTTTGGAACCAAGAGATCGCAGGATTCAAATGTTCATATATCGGCACGTAGCGATCCGGTTGTCGTGGGAGTGCGCGAGGTTGTTGTGAAGCTTTCGCAGCTTCGGCCTATGATTGCCACTCTTCGATACGAGCCAGAATTTACTGGAAAGTGGCCTAAAAACAAGTACCTGCGACTGATTCGAATGGAGCTGGATATCACTTATCTGTACTACGGTTTGTACATTGTGCTGGATTTAATTGAGGACAAATCGAAGGTACCTGCTATGTTGAGTCGGTTTGGCTGGACGAACAATGAGTTGAGTACTGATTTGTTTGCTGCTATTCACATGTGCTCGGGATCTCTGAAAACGGGTTCAGCGTTACCTCGAATTTCACCTGGACAAATGACTGAAGCTCACTACCGTCTTCTTCACGAGAACTGGGGCGTCACTGTTGACTCTCTTAACCGTAAAGTGGGAGATGAACTGGCACGGTACGACCGGGGATCTGACGCTGCCAAGAGCGGATCTCCAGCCGAGTCGTCGTCTTCAGTTGAGGCTAGCACCGTCACTAGCCAGGACGAGTACATGACTCGGGATGGTCAGCTGGGCCTTGTAGGACTAATGTTGTCGCGCATGATCTACGAGCGTCTGGACGAGTTTATTATTGTTGTCAAGACGCTTGTCGGTGAGGAGTTTGATGTGGATGAAGAGCTGACTGAGGATGATCCAGCTTCCTACTTTGAGCGCGCCCGTCTTCTTGTTTAATTTTGATATTTCCCACGCAGTTTTTGCTATTCCTTAGGTTGTTAATGCATTGTAAGGTTAGCCTAATAGTAACAGTGTCTTTTATATCTGGCTGAAGGTTGCTGGTCAAATTGAGGTCTATTAACTGTTAACAGTCGACAGGAGTTAGAAGGGCTGGGGGGCTATCAAGTGATTTTGATCATGTGATCGCGGCATCGAAAGTTAAAGTCCGCCCCAGTTGGTTTGTTCTGTTTCGATCATACCAAGACTTCAACGTCAGCCCGACGTGGCCGTAGAACCTGTCCAAAGGTAGTTACGTCTGTATATCAGTTGCGTTGTACGGGGTATCCGACCAAAGCATCATCGCCTACCACCTTCTCCATTCTACTCCGTCACCTATATTCGATAAACCATGTCTGAACAGTTTGCAAGGGCGCCTGGTGTTCAGTGGGGTCGTGGACCGAAGTCCATCGCCATGTTTTGCGGTACCGCCTTATTTGGGTCCATTTTAGTTGTCATCAGTTTAATTGCACTTGGCGAGGACGGATTCTCGTTTGCTGGTATACTTTTCCTCGCAGTTTGCTCTCTACTCGCTTATGGTCCTCTGGTCTTTGCTCTTTACAAGAACTGTCGTGGAAAACGGTTATCGGATGCTGAGATGGAGAGTGGCGTGTATGACGAGGAGTCGGATGCCTTTACTTCGTCACCAAGTGCCACTCAATGAAGTGGCCTACAAGGAATTGTACTATTTATCGGCTGTCGGCTCTCAGCTATCAGAGGCCCGAAGTGCTGTGGAGTATCTTGATCATGTGATCGCGGCATCACTAAAGTTAAAGTCCGCCCCAGTTGGTTTGTTCTGGGTTCAGTCTTAACGTCAACCCGACGTAACCGTAGGGCCTGTGACCGTAAGACCTGTATCCGTAGGACCTGTCCAAAGCAATCGCATCTGTATGCATGACATTTGCACTGTACGAAATATCCGACCGGAGAATCATCGTGTTTTTTATTCCACTCCGATAAGACCATGTCTGAACTGTTTGCAAGAGCACCTGGTGTTGAGGTCCTCCCTCGCGGACCGGCCTTCGTCGCCATTCTCTTCGGCATCTCTGTTTTCTGGACCATTTTCCTTGTCATCATGATCACGGGATCAGATGATCCGGTCGCATCGGTGGGTGGCATAGCTACTCTAACGTCTATGTCTCTCGTCTTTTACGGTCCTCTTGCCTCTGGTCTTTACCACAATTACCGTGGGAAACGGTTATCGGATGCTGAGATGGAGAGTGGTGTGTACGACGACGAATCGGACGCCTTTATTTCGTCACCAAGCGCCACTCAATGAAGTGACCTACAAGGAATCATACTATTTATCGGCCGTCAGCTGTCAGTTATCGGGGTCAGGAGGGCTATTAATTTATTTTGATCATGTGATTGGGATGGCGAAGTTAAATTCCGCCCCTGTTGGTTTCTTCTGTTTCTTCAATACCATCACCAACGTCAACCCAACGTAGCCGTATAATCTGTCCAAAGGTAGTCGCATCTGTATAACACTTGCATTGTACGATATCCGGCCAAAAAAGCATCGCCTAGGACCACATTTTTCCATACCACTCAATCATCACCTATATCCGAGAAACCATGTCTGAACAGTTTGCAAGAGCGCCTGGTGTTCAGTGGGGTCGTGGACCGCAGTCCGTCGCCATTTTTTCCAGCATCGCTGTTGTATGGACCATTTTTCTTGTCATTATTATCGTGAATTCAGATGATATGTCGGCGTCATCGGGTATTATTATCGCTTCTTTAACGTTTATGTCTCTCTTATTTTACGGTCCTCTGGTCTATTCTCTTTACCATAACTATCGTGGAAAACGGTTATCGGATGCTGAGATGGAGAGTGGCGTATATGACGACGAGTCAGACGCCTTTATTTCGACCCCAAGCGCTACTCAATGAAATGACTAAGGAAGGAATTATACTTATCAAATGCCGTTACCACAATCTACCGGTTAACCTTTATCGCAAAGTCAACTCACCCCTGTAACGAATATGGTACTTAGCTTACATTAACTAACTCAATCGGCTTTTTTCTTGATTGGTGATGTGTATAGTTACAATGTCTTGACACTCCAGCATCCGGGGGCTTCTGAGCTTAAGTTAGTACCCCGCAAATTGCACGTCAAGATAATGTCATCCATTTAACAGAATCAACAACAACCGCGGATCTGATGCACGCTATGACCTATGCTGTGATATGTTAGCCTTCGACTTGGCGTTGCTTTATCTTGAAGCGACAGTTCGGCAGCCTCCATCGCCAAGGCAGCACCTTATCTTGAAGCTTATTTGACTTTCGCCTCCTATCCGACTTTATCGTCAACTAGCCATCCATGAACCTGTGCCAGTGTGTTTGCAAAAACAAGAACAAGTTGGTCGATAATCCTCTACCCCACCGGCCTCATGATCTAGTGCTGCTGCTGGGATTGACTATCGTGTTCACCATTGTGGGAGCGCTGCTGGACTTGTGGGGCAGTCACACAGATATGGCGTCCGTCTTCTACGTGACTGCAGTGGCCTTTTTCTGTCTGTTCCTATGCTATCTGTACCTCAGCTTTGCTAAAAGGCGCGTCCCTCAGGCTGATATGGAGACTGGCACATATGATGACGAAGCCGACAGTCTTGATTGAACCTAAACAAGTGAGTCCCGATTTTGGAACCTTCCAATTTCAGAGCGGTATAGATTCCAGGATCAAGGTGCAGAGTGTAGAGCACACTCTTCCATTATCCGAGTCTGTTTTTTTGTCGATGGAACTCTTGCTGGCTGGGCTTGAGTCTCCCATCCCTCCGTAAGTCCGCCAACCGACAGCAGCACTTTAGGCAATTGTGCCTTCCCTAAATTGCCAACAATCACTCTGTCCCTATCAGACACCATAAGTTTTCCGAATCCTTTGTTATACGTACCTGGCTGTGCCCTGACATTGTTTGCCACCAAAATTTCCCCATAGTTCACGATGACGTGGACCCAGATGCACCTTGCATCCGCCACCCTGATGAAATGAACCTCGATCGTCTTGCATCCTCCTCTTTAACTCTTCATTATGAGACGTCCTGACGATTCAGAACACGATGATTCAGGGAACACTGGTACCGGGGCGGGCGAATCGTCATTCAGCTTCTCTATGAACTGGTCGTCGCCAGGGACTCATCACCTAAGATTCTCGTTAGGTGAGCCAGCCCACCAACAACTTGAACAAGTAGCGTATAGTGACATGTTTGCGATCAGAGAAGTGACTGAATTTGGCGGGAATCTTAATGACATTTGTGTTGCGCAGTCGAGTGAGCATTGTGAAGCTGGTCCTACCGAGCCTTTCTCCTCTGCGCGACGTCGTGTCATCCAAACGGTCGAATGCACTACCGTCGAAACATCGGAGTGTTCGTCTCCACTGGTATGTAGGCCCTCATCTTCTCTGAGACGTGCACCCTCATGCCGTATTCCCCAATGCGCACAACACGGTCTGACGTGCAGGCAACAAGTCTGTGAACCGGTTACTCGGCGTGAAGTCACTCGACGCCAACAGCATCAACATTTCTGTGCTCCTAGCTACCACAAATCGCCATTTCCAGTGACCCAAAGTCACCATAACATCAGACTAGACATCGCTGTGAACGGATCGGAGTCGGCTGGCCCATTTCCTCTGATCGTGCTTCTCATCTTGACTCTCGTGTTCGCGACTCTATCTATCGCAGGACTTATGCAAACCGGTACGAAACCCGAGACAGACAGTGTGGGTCCGTTTTTAATCATGACAGCAGTATTCCTGTTCCTGACAGTCGTCACAATGGTCTCGAACTGCCGGAGAGTCCGGATGTCGTCGCATCCATTGGAGTCTGGGTACTATGATGAGGGCGAGGAGATGATACCAGAAGAACCGCCGCTCTACGCAGAAATATAAATTACCATACTTGGACGAAGAAACGAGATTCCACAATTGATTCGCCTATGTCATAGTGCACCGTTGGCTAGATAAGGCAAATAACGGATCATTTATAGGTCAAATTCCCGGAAAGACGATCTACTTATAATATAGTATATCACGTGACATATGTGAAGCATGAATAGATCCGCGTTCATTCTCCATCTTGACACCTCCCTGACACCTCCATTATGGCCCCGGCATACATACAGCAAACTTTGGCTGGCATGTTGCCGCCCAGCTATTCAATTCCTTCGGAACTCATGGAGATGGCGTCCAATCTCGTGCTCCAGTCAACAAGCCGAATCAATGGCCTCAAGCCCGATCAGGAGGCTGCTCGTAACGTCATCTGCTGCCAACTAGCCATTGATAAATTCAAATCTCGGGGCTCTAATGTACCTTCTGCTCAACCCCGTAATATTCCACTTCCACCCAAGGTGTACCAGAATCTATTGACGACTTTCCGACGGGAGCTGGCAATCTCTGCTTCACCAGTCAAAACTGCTTCACCAGTCAAAACTCCTACGAAACGTCTGGCTAGTATCCCGCGGTCAACAGCTTCTCCAGCAGGATATGATGATGATGAATATGATGAAGACGATGAGTTACAACGAACACCGAGCAAACGGAGCCGGGCATCGCCCGTGGTTCAGCGCGGGTTGCCCAAATCAACGGATCCGCGACCTATTCACATATCGAAGCTGTGCTCGGGTCTTGGACTCAGCTCGGAAGCCACCTACGCCGTCTCCCACGCCTACAATAAGTACAATGACCTAGTCAAGGATCGATGGGGCCTTTTGTGTGGAACTGTACACGCAATTGCTGAGCGAGCCAAACCTGAACTGGCCGAGGAGTCTCTAGATACGGCAGTGTTGTCTCTTGTTCCCATATCTATTACTTCCGATCGCCTATCAGAGTGGGTTCAATGGGCTAACAAAATCCTAGGAGACCAGCTGTTTGTACGTCGCATCACTCATGAATTATACAACTCAGGAGGACAGGCTCGCAAACACTCTAGTGGAGTGGGAAACATGATCACTGGTTCGTTGGTATTCACGAGCAAACAGAAAACAGACGAGTACAACGAGTGGAAGGCGACCATGTTGGACAAGATCTCTAAGTTGAAAACTGACGGGATCCCTCAGACTTGAAACATGTCTTGTTCCTCCAAACGATTCACAAGACTTTTCTCTAGAACATAACTTCCGTATTGCATGACGACCGCGTGGGTTCGTCCCTTTTAGCATTGAATAAATAATCGTCCTACTCGCAGGACACTTTGTACATATCTTGCCTTTGAAGTTGAGCCATGGGGCCTCCCGTCAAGCATACACTTTGAGGCATCGCGTGTCCTGGTGGGTCTCTTCGCACGCTCGACTGCAGTACCGAGCAGAGCATCTCATACAAGTGATAGTTCCCCAGTAGCCACAGATACTACAAACTTCGCGCGCAGGATACTGTGAACTCGGAGCAGCGGCCTCCATAAATAGTCGCGTCGATGCGGGGTCGTCGTCAAAATGGTTTGCTAGTGTCTTCTTCGATCCGAGGATTCGTCGTGATGCAACAGTTAGACCGACTTTAGCGGGCTGCGAACCAGATAAATGGAGTTTAGGCACCTCGATTTTCACGCTCTCGTTGTAATTTTCACGCTCCAGCTCTGCTAGGCGTCTCGCAATGGCACGCTGGCGTGCTGGTGAGCCCGAAGCTTCTGAGGTTGCAACTGCCACAGCGACGGCAGCTGCTCGCTGCTTTCTTCCCTGAGTATTTCGGATCTGCCTAACACGATTTGTAGGCGCTGATGCCCTTCCTAATTCCTCGACAAACATCTGTGGCGTACGGTTATAGAGTATAAATTCAAGTTGGTGAACTTTACAAATGCAATTAACATCTATAGAGTATTGTCACGTGACTCGACATATACGGAGAAGCGACCGTCGGCTCCAAGTAAGTAGCTAAACACTCTTACATTCTACATTATAGTGCCCAAAAGGATTTATTACTAATAGGCCAGTCTAAACCATGAGATCTTGCCATAGTTGAAACGATATCCATTGAGTATTTTGGTGGGACTGCACGTTGTATATATCAAGGATATGTACCTTAGAAAGTGAACACAACTGCTTGGTAAGGTTCAAGAATGAGCTTGGAACTCTCCTCCTTGATCGAATCATAGTTGTTGAGGATAAGAGCTTTCTTCTCAAAACTAGCAGTTAGAGCAAACTTGGCGGTGGATTTGGTGAAGTTCATGACTGCAAGAACTTTTGTCTTGCCGTCAAGAGACTCACGCTGCAGAGCCACAATAGCCGGATCATCCTTGGCCAGCATCTCGAAAGTTCCATAGATTACGGCATCCTTGAGCTCCAGACGCTTCTTCAGAGCAGCAGACCAGAAGTGGTAGGGACTCTTGGGATCAGCAACCTGCTTCGCTGCGTTCCACTCCTTGTAATCGTCAGTAACACGCATCCAAGGCTTGCTAGTAGTGAAGCCCGAATGCAACGAGTCATCCCAGTGCATAGGTGTACGAGCGTGGTCTCGGGCACGCTTCTGCACAAGCTTGACGAACTCTTCTCGCTGCTCCTTAGAAGGATTTGTCTTGTCAAACTCCTTCACCGAGTGGATCGTCTCAACGTCAAGGTACTCGTCAAGAGGCCAGTCAGCTGGCATGTTGGCAAGCGCCAGCTCCTGTCCTTGATAGACAAACGGAGTACCACATTGGAAGGCCAGCATAACAGCCACCAACTTCGACGCGTAGGCTCGGTACGCAGGGTCATCCGACAGGTATCTAGACACAACGCGAGCCTGGTCGTGGTTCTCGATGAAAGTTGCGTTCCAGCCTCCTTTAGGTGGGATGAGCGTCTGCCATTTGTCAATAGCCTGCTTCATACGGGGTACAGAAAACTCTCCCTTGCCAAAGCGGCCACTCGAGCTGTCGAGCTCCACAAGGTCAAACTGGAAGATCATGTTGAGCTCGCCTCGGTTTGCACCAACAATCTTGAGGATCTCATCGGGGTCATTAACATGGGGCATTTCTCCAACCGTGAAGGCATTGTACTTCTTGAAGATCTTGCCAAGCTCCTGGAGGTACTCGTGAAGACGAGGGCCGTTAGCATAGAACTCGTGGCCCGAGTAATAGGGACCAGGGCCGCCGTCCGGTTTGGCATCTGGAAGCGATTGTACCTTGGAGATGAAGTTGATGACATCGAGACGGAATCCACTCACGCCGCGCTCGAGCCAGAACGTGACAATGTCCTTGACGGCTTCACGCACATCGGGGTTCTCCCAGTTGAGGTCCGGCTGTTCATCGGCAAAGAGACACAGGTAGTACTCCTGGCGTGTCTCGTCCCACTTCCAAGCCGACGGTGTGAAGAATGAAGCCCAGTTGTTTGGCGGCTGGCGGTTACCATCTGCGTCGTACTTAGCTGGACGCCAGATGTACCAGTCGCTCTTTGGGTTCGTCTTGGATGAGCGCGACTCGACGAACCACGGGTGCTGGTCCGATGAATGGTTGACCACAAGATCAAGCACGAACTTGAGTCCACGCTTCTTCATCTCACTGATGAGAAGGTCAAACGTCTCGAGGGTTCCGTATCTCGGGTCAATGTCCTTGTAATCCGAAATATCGTATCCCATATCAACAAGAGGAGACTTGTTGATGGGAGACAACCAGACAACGTCGACATTGAGGCCCTTGATATAGTCGAGCTTTTCCACGATACCCTGGAGGTCGCCCAAGCCATCTCCGTTGGAGTCATTGAACGACGCTGGGTAGATCTGGTAGACCGAGGCGTCACGCCACCACTCGGGCTGGATTTCAGTGCTTGGAGTAGACTTCGTCATCACTTTAAAAGAGCAATTGACAGTATATTAGCAACATTATACGAGGGAAACACTAGCAATTTATAATCAGGGGGTATCGGTCCGGTTCAGCCGCATATGTACCCCGCAATCCTGTTCGCGGGGTAACATGTAGGCATGAGACGTCATAAATAAATAGGCACAAGAGTCCGATGGTGCGGTGCTACAACTGTGGTCCAAACATGGACTGGAACATCATCGTGCTGTGGGCATCCATGAGGAAGCTGGGGTCAGCTACAGGCATCCACTGGTTCTCAACGGTCTGCGTAGATCCGGTGGGAACTTCGCCAGGGGGTCGTTGAATAACGGGCGAAAACGACCACTGGTCAATTATTGGCACCTGAAGAGGAGCACGGACACTGCTTTCGAGCTGCCCAGAAGAATTTTGTGCACTTTCAACAACAATGCGACCCTCATCGATTAGCAATTGACGCACCTTGTCGACAGCAACGCGGAGATTGCCAACCGTTTCAAAGCACGGGAGCACATCCGAGTTGATTTTCTCTTCCAAAATTTCTGTCGCCCTCGAGATCAGGTCCATTATGGATGCCTCATTCGCCTGGTACCGAATAGTCGGGGACACGCGCAGTAACTTGAGCAGAAACGCGCCAGCAGTGACGAAGATCGTCGGGTAAAATACAGGTCCAACGCCAATAAGACGCTGGATATCGTCATCGTAGATGAGCATCTCCAGAACATCGACGGCCGCTTTCTCGGCAAGTCCCACGTACTTGATGAACCCCATGTCGTTGTTGTGGTTTGTTGGGGGCTCGGGTACAGTAGGAGCTCGCTTCTCAGGCACCTCTGTATCCTCGATGATGCGCAAGTTCAAAAATAGCTTAGCATAGTGGAACGACAGCAGCAATGGCTTCCAGGATGACGGTTTCAACATTACTGTCAGTTTGCCAATCCACTCGCCTAGCCATTTGTCGAGCCGTGTGTTCCAGTGTTTCATTATCTCGATCTCGAGCTTATCGCTGAGATCCTGTTGGAATCGCATTATGATAGCACACAGCTCAACATTGGCAGTCGCTTTGAGCTCTCCGGCATCTCGCTTCAAGCCTCTACCCGTCGAGAGTCCAGAGAGAAAGTTCGGCAGGAACAGATCGCTGCGAGTCGAAGAGCTCGAGGACGGGCTGGGTCGATCATGGATAACTCGTAGCCTTTTCTCGATGATGTATGTTGCCAGTCCTAGAGCACCCAACCATGATTTGGCGATTTCGTCGTAGTGCAGATCAGCAGGATCATCGGGTAGCAGCTGGTCGATGATCCCGGCAGCTTTGAGGCTCGCATGGAACCCGACCTCTCCCCCGAGCCACGCAGCGGCAATGTCTAGTCCCAAAATATCATACAAAATGGCTGTGATATCGGGCCGTTGCAAGCGAATCTCGTCAGGTCGGACGGCTGCCACAAGTTGTTCGAACTCGGCGCGGAACGCTGCGTGTCTTGTACGGTAGTTTACATTGTACAAAGAAGAAACAGAGAGCGTTGCTGCAAATAACAGAGGCGACCTGTCTCGGATAAAGCTGTCAAATTGCGAAACGTAGTCGAGAACAAACACTGGGAGATACCTAGAAAGGTTGTTTCGAAAGCTGAAGTTAGCATGGAGGCACAAGGTTCATACCGATCCAATGGGTAGTACTCACTATTCTATACATTCAAAGACCTCGCTCGGTGTGAGGGTCGCCGAGGCGGGCAATGCTTCCACCTTCACGCGCTTGGTTGCTCGGATATTTCCCGAATCGAGCACTTTGTTGTTTGTGATGTCCGACAGTAGACTGCCCGCAGTCCCGCCCGAGGACCGGTTCCGTTGTCGTACAATGATGCTGAACTGTTCCCTCAGTGCTTGTGGCGACGCCGAACTGCTACTGATAAGTCCTGGCGATGGTTGCGTTCCACCTGGTGATTGTTGAGTCATACCTTCGTGAGCTGCTGGCAGTCGGTACACAGGAGCTTGGCTCATGGCAGGTAGAGCTTGAGCAATGGTTTCGAGCATCTTTTCCATGTTTCGCAATCGGTCATTGACTTGTTCAATGCTATCAAGCCGCTCATCCTTGGCCTCGACTTTACACACGAGTTGTTTGGACCGACACCGGTCGCATGTTCGCGGCTCTGTGTCGGACGAAAACACGCATCTTATCCGACCGCGACGACAGCTGACACAAGCAACGGTTCGCTTCTTCCGTTCCTGTGATTCAGCAGGGTCGAACCCCCCGCCATTATGCCGCATGTTAGCCGGTGGTAAAGGTCAATTTTAAGGTGTCGATTGTGGGGTAAGTTGTACGTGCATAGCGAATGGTCACCGTAAGCAAATGGCCATCCGCGCGACGCATTGATACCTTTACTATCTTGCACGAAGTGCTACTGCGCGATAGCTAGTCATCGGCTAAACGCGAATCTAAATAAATAAATAGAAACTACCTTACAAGCTCTTCGGGATGATCAAAAATTATCGGTTTTTAAGGCGTCACGAATATACGACGTTCCACGGACGCCGCTTCGAAGACGACGGGCCGGGGGCCATAGTCGCCATATATAGCAGCCAACCCGCCTCGACTGACTAATGTCGAGGAAAGCACCATTGTTGCACATACGCTTACTCTTGGCGAGAGAGGGTTCCCTGAACGACTGCCTGGTGTGGAAGAAATGGCTAACACCTTGCTGAAAGATCTCCCGTTCAACGCCAGTGACTGGCCGGTGGGCAAGTAACTTTGTGGCGAGACACTCGTAGATATGATTACAGGGGAGCCAAAAGTGAAGACTCGACAATGATTCACGACAGGTTGATCGTGCAATCTGTTTCAACGAAGCACGGTATTGTCGAAGACGACATTTATAACTTCAACGAATCCAGCTTTTCGATGGGAGTAATGCGCCCAAGTGTGGTGGTCACGTCTACTGACTTCCGTGGGAGGGCCAAATTGAATCAACCGGGTAACCGTGAGAAGGCCACTGTCATATAAGGAGTTAATTCTACAGGTCGGGCAATCGCTCCGTTCATTATACTCACTGGAAGAAACACATCATCAAATAATGGCTGGACGAACAATACGGTAGATTTGGAGTGACTAAAACACTTTAATAAGCACATCGTGGGTCGCATTAAGGGTACACGTCGTCTTTTGGTCCTCGATTGCCACGAGAGCCGTCTTTCATACAAATTCGAGTGGTACCGTCATGAACATAGCATCACCACACTCTGCATGCCTCTATTAATCGCATCTACTTCACCACTATATGTTTCCTGTTTTGGACCGTTGAAGTAGGCACATGGACGCGAGGTCGAAGCGCTATGCCTACCGGTAGAACCCACATTACGATGCTTGACTCTTTCTTGGCCTTTCATAGGGCATTTTTTGCTTCAATTACCAAGAAAACATCAAAAGTGGGTTCAGAGGTACCATTAGACACAGAGAGAGTCATTTCTAAGTTAGATGTGAGCTGCACGCTTATACAAACAGTCGTATTGAAATTAATATCGCCTGAGGTGGACCATCGGCTTAGAGACGCGCAGACGTCTCTCTATATAACTATAGGAAAAGGGGTACACAGGGTTTTCTTGGCACCAAGGGCGTTCCTAAATAGGGCAAATTGTGGTCACACTCAAGGTTCCTCGGTAACATGCGATGTTGTACTCCCACTGAATGACTTACGTGCTCACAGAAGGCGGCGAGCTCTGTGGTCCGGTGTAGTCGCTTAGGAAGACTTCTGCCGCGCCACTAAATCATGGTACTAGGGCTAGGTCAGCTCAGTGTTGCAAAGTGGGCCTTCTTGTACATTACTAAACCCAGAAGGATCAAAATATCCAGGAGAAGTTCCAAACCAGCATTGATATTCGTAATCATTTCGTTATCAACGAAACCTTAGCAAAAGCTCACGTCTCCCGCTATGCCGAAAGATGAGGATAGCAAGCGGGAGACGCGGGAGGTGCGGAAGTTGTGGAGGCTAATACAGAGAGCAGATGCTCGCGCAATGGAAGAAACTCGAAAACGAGTAGCAGCAGAGGCTCGAGAAAAGCATTCTAAGTCTTTAACCGATCCGACAAAACTACTGGACTACATTCGAGGCGTAGACCAGCAAATGTCGATGGGATTTACCATACCGGAAGGTCGATGTTACTTTGGCGGAACGGCGATGGATGGGAAGTTGTACCCGCAGCACTTCCAACCGTGGAACGAATTTGACGCGACCCACAGCACCATTTATAATGAGCTGGTTAGTCAATTTGATGCCGACGGTGGCGCTTACTTCGAAAACATAATTGAGATACGGCATCTGAACAAGGGCAAAATACCTCATTTATACCTTGAGGCACCGTTGGTCCAATATGCCAAAAACTTCATTGAAGATCCAGCCCAGGAGATTATATCTAAATACCTGGAGATTACCAATGACTCTAAGGCCAGAAAGGTCCTATTCCATGATACCGGTACTGCGCAATACCTGCCGCCAGTGGCGATTCAATCGACGGCACAAAACGTGCCACAAGAGGTGGAGCAGCAGCCGAATCAGTCGACTCAACAGAGCCCTCGTACAGGTGGGTATTATCGCCGCCGGCCCGATCGCTGGCTAATGGCATTGTCCCGCAACAACCCAGCTACCTGGTCCGAGATTCTCGTTGGTGAGTACAAAGCGGCACATAAAATGCTGGGATCGACAATACAGCAGGTCATGTCTAGACCCCCAAGCGATGACTTTTTCTCTGCAGCAGCACAATCTCCCAGCGTGGAGGGAGCAGAGACCTTTATCGCTCGTGCCCTCTCCCAAGAATACCATTACATGATAACTGCAGGTCAAGAATATGGCTACCTGTATTGCGGCGAAGGGTTATTCTTACTGCGTGTTCCGAAGGATGATCCGAGCACACTGTATTACTACTGGCGGGTATTCCCCTTGGTGAGACAGAACGTCGTCGATGGGGAACCCGAATACCCATCCTCAGGACCTGAATACCCATCCTCAGAACCCGAACGCCCACCCTCAGAAACGGCCATTTCATACTTGGTGACCTTGATTAAACTCGCCCTTGACTCCGAACAACGGAGCAGGCAATGGGTCGATGAGTGGGTAGAAAGGTTGCCGCGCTGGTCGATCAGTGCTAGTGCTCCAGGACCTCTGACGCCCGTTGATCCCAGTACGGATGAAATTATTCAATTAATTGCATCAGAACTAACTGGCAGCAAGAACGCGAGGGCGATAAGCGGCTTCGACTACTATGTGTTAGAGCCCCCCTTCTTATCATACTGCGCTCAGATGTGCCTTCGAAGTCGTTGTGACGGCCTTCCCGTCGATAGACAATGTCCGAACGCAACACTGCACGTTATTATGATGAGGCGGCTTTTATTTATCTTCTACGAAAACGAATCTATGAAACGAAGATTATTTATTTTTATAGTTGTATAACCATGTTCTCGTTTATACATAATTATTAGTTAATTAATTTGTTACAGCGACCAGTGAGTTAAGCGACTGGAGGACTGTAACTAATCTAGCCTGGGCTGTTCTAGTTAACAGATATCGTGGATCTCAGCCCAGATTTGGATGCTGTCTAACAGCGATTGGAAGCGCTAGCAAAGCTCCTTAGACAAGATGGTTCGTTCCAGCTACTGTTCTAGACGCACTAACGAGTGGTGTCGATCTTGTCAAGTCTACGCAATTTTATAGGTAATACGTCTCACGATAGGTCATATATCAGATGGAAACGTCGGCCTTAACCTCATAACCTCGTCTACGGAAAGAGAAAGGTATATTCAAACAAACACTATCGAATACTATGATTCACTGCAACATTTTGTCGAAAGAATTTTCCATTAGGTAATGCAGAGTGGAAACATCCATCAGTAAAACAGTTAACCATATACTTAACCTTCATATTATCTAGTGCTTAAGGGATAGTGTTGGATATTTGGTACAGTGGAAGTCATCGTAAGAGAATAGTGTAGCTTATACAAATCGTCTTGATAGGATTGATAGCACTTGAGGTGGACAACGTCTGTAGAGACGAGCAGACACCTCTTTATATAGTTATATAAAGCCAGGGATATGCAGGAGTTCACTGCACCAACGCGTTCTTAAATAGGACAAATTGTACTCGTATACCGAGTACCTCTGCACTATATTATCTTGTACCACTGTAATATTTCAGTGCTGGTAGGAGGGTTAGGAACAACCCTTCAACATATAGCTAGGGCTAGGTTCAGATCAGATTAGATTATAAATGGGCAATTTGAACTGTCTTCCTCTTCAATATCACTAATGACCCAGAAAGATCAAAAATCTAGGAGAAGATCCTAACTAGCATTGATATTCAAATCATTTCGTATCAACGAAACCTTAGCAAAGCTCACGTATACTATGCCAGGAGACGAGGATACACAACGTGAGATGCGGGAGGTGCGGAAGTTGCGAAGGCGCCTACAGAGAGCAGATGCTCGCGCAATGGAAGAAACTCGAAAACGAGTAGCAGCAGAGGCTCGAGAAAAGCATTCTAAGTCTTTAACCGATCCGACAAAACTACTGGACTACATTCGAGGCGTAGACCAGCAAATGTCGATGGGATTTACCTTACCGGAAGACCAATGTTACTTTGGCGGAACGGCGATGGATGGGAAATTGTACCCGCAGCGCTTCCAACCGTGGGACGAATTTGACGTGACCCACAGTACCATTTATAATGAGCTGGTTAGTCAATTTGATGCCGACGGTGGCGCTTACTTCGAAAACATAATTGAGATACGGTATCTGAATAAGGGCAAAATACCTCATTTATACCGTGAGGCATCGTTGGTCCAATATGCCGAAAAATTCATTGAATATCCAGCCCTGAAGATTTTATCTAAATACCTAGAGATCACCAATGACTCTAAGGCCAGAGATGTCTTGTTCCATGGTACCAGTGTGGTGCAATACCTGCCGCCAAATGGGGAGCAGCAGCCAAATCAATCGACGGCGCAAAACGTGCCACAAGAGGTGGAGCAGCAGCCGAATCAGTCGACTCAACAGAGCGATCGTACAGATGGGTATTATCGCCTCCGCCCCAGTCGCTGGCTAATGGCATTGTCCCGCAACAACCCAGCTACCTGGTCCGAGATTCTCGTTGGTGAGTACAAAGCGGCACATAAAATGCTGGGATCGACAATACAGCAGGTCATGTCTAGACCCCCAAGCGATGACTTTTTCTCTGCAGCAGCACAATCTCCCAGCGTGGAGGGAGCAGAGACCTTTATCGCTCGTGCCCTCTCCCAAGAATACCATTACATGATAACTGCAGGTCAAGAATATGGCTACCTGTATTGCGGCGAAGGGTTATTCTTACTGCGTGTTCCGAAGGATGATCCGAGCACACTGTATTACTACTGGCGGGTATTCCCCTTGGTGAGACAGAACGTCGTCGATGGGGAACCCGAATACCCATCGTCAGAACCCGAACGCCCACCCTCAGAAACGGCAATTTCATACTTGGTGACCTTGATTAAACTCGCCCTTGACTCCGAACAACGGAGCAGGCAATGGATCGATGAGTGGACAGGACGCTTGTCGCGCTGGCCGACCAGGATTAGTGATCCGGGACCTTTGACACCCGCTGATTCCAAGACGGATGAAATCAATCAATCAATTGGATCAGAATTAAATGGCGGCAAGAACGCGAGATCGATCATCAGCTTGGATTCCTATGTGATAGAGTCCCCGGTCTTACCATACTGCACTCATGCGTGTCTTCGAGGTCTTTGTGACGGCCTTCCCGTCGATATGAAATGTCCTAACGCAAAACTCCACGCGGGTCCGGACAGCTTGGGTAGGATGACAGACCATCACGGGCTGACTCCGCCAATGCTCCGTAAAATGGTGAATGAGCAGTTGAATAACAACTTGGACAAAGACTGCGAGTCCCTGCATAAGTACGGATACCAGGGCCGATATGGAGTACTCTTCAAGATAACTGTAACAGGGTATGGCTATACGTTTGTTGCTAAGGCTGTGGAGTACCGCGATGGATGGTTATTGAAGCACGAAGAAGCCATTTACAACAATCTGCTGTCATTTCAAGGCAAGCTGATTCCTGTCTGCCTTGGTATAGTCGAGTTGGAGAAACCCCTTCCTATCGTACAATGGTGCTCAACTGCTGGGTACCTAATGTTGATGTCTTATGCTGGGCACACACTTCACGAAATTTCAGACCAGGAGCAACAAGATTTGCGATCAAGGAATGTTGATTTATTACAAGAGTTCCATAAGACGTGGAAGGAGTTGTGCGATGCTGGGTTTCGTGAGGACGACGAGCTAAATGAGACCAACTTGGCATGGAACGAAGAAGTGAGCAGAGTGATGCGGTTTGACTTTGACCATGCATGTGTACTAAGTGTGGACACGGGTGGCAATGCCAACAATACTGCGCTATCGAGTGATGGCATGGATACGACTGCCAGCCGGAATATGGATGGCAGCGCAAACAGTAGTGCGCCGTCAAGTGCTGGCTTGGAGGTGATCTCCAGCGCGAGTGCTGATGCAACACCGTTGCACTCTGTCACGATCTCCTTCACCTGTTGAGGAACAAAGGGTGCCTTACCATATAGATGAGATTTGTCAACTGAGCTTTGTAAATGTACAAACGTGGCAGGAATCAGTAGCTATACACCGGATTACAGAGCCAGGGCAATGGCATTGGCTGCAGCTTTTGCTGGATCACCCACGTAAACGGAGCAACCAAAGACAATCCCGCGCTCCTCCAGTTTATCGAGGACCATCTGGCGAAAGTCCCCGATGCTCACTAGCGAGCCTCCAAACACAAGCAGTGAGTTCTTTGCGTCAACTACGTGTTCCTCTGCAAATACCGCTGCTGTATCAGCCAGCTTCCCAGCGGCTCGTGAACATATGGCCAATGCCCCGCAGTCGCGAAGGTCGTCGTTGAACGCATGCTGAAACACGAGTTTGGCAACACTGGCAATCCGTGTTTTACGCTCCTTGTTCTCCACATGTGCAGACTCCATGTATGATATCATAAATGCAAGAAAGTCGTCGTGTGAGCCATTAGATATAGCCTTGATGACGGACGAATGCAACTCGTTCAGTTCCGCTGTACCCTTTGACAAGCGAACTCTATCGAGGATCCTTAGAGTCTCCTTCACTGACTCCATTCCAATATAATACCCACTTCCTTCATCTCCCAGAAACGAGCCCCATCCTCCGGATTTCCCCAGATACTCAAACTTGTGCCCCGACTGTTGAAATGCCATAGCGCTGCTGCCTGTTCCAGCTACTAAGCAAACTGCTTTATGGTACGGGTGAGTTGCCATCTCTGCCGCCAAAAGACCTGCGTCTCCGGTGAGCTGAATGTTGGCGACTTCCATGCCAAGCACTTTAGCAAGTTGAGTTTCCGACTGATCGAAAAATGATTTGGCAGACGAAGCGACGCCTGAAAGCCCAATCCAAGCAGACGAAAACGTCAAGGATCCGCTTTCATTGAGAACCTCTCGTGGAAGCGTGGAAACAACTCCTTCAATAGCTTTGCCGACAGACTTGGCCATGTCATCGACACCACAAGTAGCTACGTTTGTAGGGCCAGCAGTCGCAACAAACTCGTGTCCATGCGTACTTTTAAGGACAATAGTTGACTTGGATCCTCCACCATCAACAGAAACAACCCATTGAACTAAAGATGCAGCGCCGCCAATTTCAGGCGTAGTCTTCACATCAGTAGCGGTATCTGGTGCTAATTCTCCAGCAACAGTAGTGACCTCGGAATTCACGTTGAGAGCTACCCGCAGGTTTCCTTGGCATTTGTCCAGGAGTGCTGTAGCAGTAGCAATGTCAACACCCGTTTTTCCTACCAGAATTGCCACTTTGAGGCTTCTGTTGCACTGGACTAAATGTGTACCCACTTGCTGCGAAGTAGGAGTGTCCACCAATTCCAGAGACCCCGTTTCTGATACCAACCATACTTTGGGCTTGGTGCAGACCGCTAAGAAGATGTTCCGCGCACGAGCACGAAGCTTATCGTTTGTAGGTTTGACGTCCACCATCAGGTTTCCGTAAGTCTTCCCAAGACGTACCATTATTCCTGTGCTGAGCGCGTTGAGAATCAGCTTTGTAGCAGTGCCAGCTTTGAGGCGAGTACTACCAGAAATGATCTCGGCTCCAGTGACCGCAGTCAGCAAGTGGTCTACAGTTCCAGCCTGCTTCATTCCACTGTTCTCAACACAGCAAACACCTATTGTCAGACATCCAAGGCTCTTAGCGTAGTCTAGACCTCCTAAAGCGTACGGAGTGCGACCAGATGACGCTATAGCAACAACAGTGTCAATGCTACGCAGCTCGTGCTGCTTGAGGTCCACTGCACCGCCTTCAAAGATGTCCTCAGCACCCTCTTTAGCGACACGTACTGCCGAGTCGCCTCCAGCAATAATCCCTACAAACTGCTCCACGGGTGCGGAGAAGGTAGGGGGTACTTCTGCTGCATCCAACAGGCCCAGTCTGAGTTAGCCAGTGTACTGTGGGGGGCATGATAGTGTACTGAAGCCACACAGATGCTGCGCTGATACGAAGCAGGAAAATAGTAAATGAATCATATCACATGCTCAGGAGGCACATAGAGGTGTTTCAGAGGTAACCTAGGTTCCCCAAGAGGAAAGAGGGATGATTCAGGGGCTCACAAACGACACTCCCCAGAGATCCTCGACCACGGAGAAGCGTTCTACATATTGCTACCGCGCTTGTCTTTAGACTCAGTAGTACTCTTTTTAAACCTCTCCTGACTCCTGTATAGTCTCTCCGGGTCTCCCTTAGTCCCTTTTGAAGTCCAGTAACTCTCCTGTCACAGTGCCGTATACATGATACACTTGCCCAACCCCGCAAAGCCTCATCATCCGCACAACCTTCACTCACTTCCCCAGAAGTCAGCACTATTCAACAACTCACCTTCCACTTGTGCCTGAACCAATATATAATAGTCGGCCTCCAGCAGCTATCCGCGGATATGCCGCGTCAACGGCAGCTGCGATAGCGGTTCCACATCGGCCTACAGCGTCTATTACTGTCCTGTCCGAAGAATTAAGAAGCGCTACGACGGAGCGTGTGGACAGAGTGTCCAGATGCGTAGACCTTGGGTTGCGGGCCTCCGTCTGCAACGCCCGAAAGCTCTCGTCGTCGCTCATGGCCCGCACAAAATGATAAACGAGAGAAAGGTAAGTGCGGACCCCTGAATCGGCGAAAGTGGCCGGGTCCGCGATAGTGGTAAGGGTGCGTGCGATAGGGTTGGGCGCCCCACCCTATCTGGTGATTTGTCTCGAGATTGCGAAACTCTGTTCGCTTTCCACCGCCGGCTACGTGCAGCGTTAAACTTTGTTTCACTTACTGGGAGACCCACTCAAGGTCTGGCATGTCTACTTGTGCGCGCTTCCGTTGATTATTCTGTTCACGCTGGGTGTTGCCCGTTTTCCCCGTCCCGACATTTCGATGCACTTGAGGGTCTTTTGGACTGATAGTTAGGCTTCTTGTGCCTAGTGACTGTTATCGATCTAGTTGTAACGATGTCTGACGCCTCTATCTCCGTGCGTCAGCCGTCGGGCGGCTCTCAGGTCTTGTTACCCAGTCGTTTCCGCTCCCTGCAGAGAGAACCGTGGTTCCAGATCCTCCTCATCAGCTTTGTGTGTTTCTGCTGCCCTGGCATGTATAACGCCCTCACAGGCATGGGAGGCTCTGGACAGGTAGATCCTACAGTAGCAGCAAATGCTACGGTCGCTCTGTTGTCGACTGGTGCTGCTACTGCAGCGTTTTTTGTGGGCCCTGCCTACGATCTTCTTGGTCCAAACATATGTATGCTAGTCGGAGGGTGGACCTATGCTCTATACAGTGGGTCACTGCTCAACTTCAACCACCGTGCAAACTCTGCTTTTGTCATTGCATCCGGTGCTTTGCTCGGTGTCGGGGCCTCATTCCTGTGGGTTCCACAGGGTGTCATTATGACGACTTATGTGCCTGAGCATCAAAAGGGTAGAGCCATTGCTGTGTTCTGGATCATCTTCAACTTTGGCGGAGGCATCGGGTCGCTCGCAAGCTTGGGCATCAACTTCCACTCGACATCTGGCACTGTTTCAGATTCGACCTATATTGCCTACATTGTCATTATGTTATTTGGCTGGGTCACAGGTAGCGCGCTCCTCTGTGATGCCAGTCAGTTGAACAACGCTTACCACGGCGAGCGTGTCAGCGAAGTCAACAAGGAGTACAGAAAGTTGACTTGGGCTAAATGCATGGCTGCTGCAAACGTTGCATTCAAGACGTTGACTGACTGGAAACTGCTGTGTCTACTTCCTATGTTCTTCTACGCCAATGTCTTCTACTCGTACCAGCAGAACTCAGTCAATGGCGCAACTTTTAACATTCGCACTCGAGCTCTAAACAGTGCTCTCTACTGGTTTGCCCAGATGTTTGGAGGGCTCGCCATGGGCTCTATTCTTGACTTACGTAACATGCAGCGCCGGAGCCGGGCTATTCTGGGGTGGATAATTGTCATGGCGTACGGAATGGCTGTTTGGGGCGGAGGCTACAAGTTCCAAAAATGGAACAACGCTCGTATGGCACTTGGCCATAAGCAAGACATTGACTTCAAGGACAGTGCATTTATAGGACCCATGTTCTTGTACATTTTCTATGGAGCCTACGACGCTATTTGGCAGAGCTACTGTTACTGGCTCATTGGTGCCAAATCCAACTCTCCAGCTGTCGCCGGAATACTGGTCGGCGCCTACAAAACGTGTCAATCGACAGGTGGAGCTATGGCGTGGCGAATCAATGCTCTTAATGTGTCTCCAATGACTCAGCTGGCCATGAACTGGGGACTCACTGCTGGCACGCTGCTGGTGGGCCTTCCTTCTGTTTTCACTGTCACCAACACGAGCGGTGAACCAGACACTGAAGCTCTAAACGACTTGCACGCAAGTGATGAGCTGTTTGATAAGCCCACCAAAGTGGAGGAAAGAGATCTCTAAAATAAGCTGTCAAGAAGTTCTTTAATATGCCAAGACTAACTGCATATGCATGGTGAGGTAACGTTGTGCCTTGGTGCAAAAACATCCGCTTTACTTTGATTTTGGGTAGCATATGGATTCGGTTCATTGCATCTGTTGTTTTTATTTATCTTGGATCGTGGATACTCTTGTTGATCCTTTATATTTGTCTGCATTATCTCCTCAGATCCAATGGATCTGCTGTTTGGTTTTGTGTTGGTTTATGTTGTTTACGTTTGTTTTCACTGGTTTTTTTTGACTTATCTTTGGATGTGACTCGTTCGGAATCATCAATAATTTTAATTGTTTGATTGTTTAAATAATCTCTTCATGCTGTTAGTCACTTATTATACGTCGTACCAAGACTTTTTTGATGCAACATATAAGCGCCCAGTTTTAGCCACATGCGCATGTGGCGGTGCAGTGGCGCTTCGGCAAGGCGCCGAGACATGGCGTGCTCTAGGGTACGGAAGAAGTTGCCTGTTCGGGCGCTTTTCGTCACTCAAGGTCAGGGCATATATAAAGAGTCATTAACCGCTGTGCTTTTGTGTCAACTTGCTGTTCACTTGTTGTCACTTTTGTGTTCATCTGTTCTACGACTTGTACAATGACGTCTCCTCAAGCTATCAATCAGCTCGCCAACAACTTTGGCAACTCTGTGGGCCTTTCCACCTCGCCTCAGAACACGTATGGATCTCAGACCTCTGGAGGGTCATATGGTACCGGACCCTTCCGCTCAAGGCGCATGTCGACGTCCATCAAGAACTCCAAGGTGCTGAAGCCCTTCAACACTGGAGATTTCAAGATTCTGCTGCTGGAGAATGTCAACCAGACGGCCATCGATATCCTCACTAAGCAGGGATACCAGATCGAGTTCCACAAGACGTCACTTGGCGAAGAAGAGCTGATCGAGAAGATCAAGGACGTTCACGCCATTGGAATTCGCTCCAAGACACGCCTTACAGAGAAGATCCTGTCCCACGCCGCCAACCTCGTGGCTATTGGCTGCTTCTGTATTGGAACCAACCAGGTTGATCTCGAGTACGCTGCCAAGAAGGGAATTGCTGTGTTCAACTCGCCCTTCTCCAACTCGCGATCTGTCGCCGAGCTGGTCATTGCCGAGATCATCACCCTCGCCCGTCAGCTTGGAGACCGTTCCATCGAGATGCACTCTGGCAACTGGAACAAGGTTTCCAACAAGTGCTGGGAGATCCGAGGCAAGACGCTGGGAATCGTCGGTTACGGTCACATTGGAGCCCAGCTGTCAGTTCTTGCTGAGGCCATGGGTATGAACGTCATCTACTACGATGTTCTGATGATCATGTCCATGGGTACCGCCAAGCAGGTTGGTTCTCTCAAGGAGCTTCTGAACGCGGCCGACTTCGTCTCGCTGCACGTTCCTGAGCTGCCCGAGACTAAGGGTATGATGTCCACTAGCCAGTTCAACGAGATGAAGATTGGTTCTTACCTTATCAACGCTTCTCGTGGAACTGTTGTCGACATTCCTGCCATGATTGAGGCTCGCAAGGCTGGCCGCATTGCTGGTGCTGCTCTCGACGTGTACCCTCACGAGCCTGCCAAGAACGGTGTGGGTCTCTTCAACGACGACCTCAACAACTGGGCTTCGCAGCTGCAGTCTCTGGGCAACATCATCCTGTCTCCCCACATTGGAGGTTCGACTGAGGAGGCCCAGTCTGCCATTGGTATCGAGGTTGGTAGCGCTCTTGTCAAGTACATTAACGAGGGATCGTCCATGGGCTCTGTCAACTTCCCCGAGGTCGACCTTCGTACTCTGTCTCAGGATGAGGTCAACCACGTGCGTGTCCTGTACATCCACCAGAACGTTCCTGGTGTGTTGCGAACCGTCAACGAGATCTTTGCTGACCACAACATCGACAAGCAATTTTCCGACAGTGAAGGCGACATTGCGTATCTGATGGCCGATATTTCTGATGTTCGCGAGGAGGATATCAAGACCCTCTACTCTCAGCTCGAGCAGACTCCTTTTAAAATCCGTACTCGTCTGCTGTACTAGACGGTTCGCGCCGGCTCCTCAACGGAGATACACGGGAAACAGACAAAAAACACTGAAGAGCCACGTTCAACTCAGTAGCTATTTATTAATGCAGTGATCATACTAGAGGAAACATTTAGAAATGGTTTAGCCGTTGATATGGATGGAACGATACTGCCAATAAACGATAATCATGAACAATACCGTCATGAACGGTACTGTCATGGTAAATCTACAAGAATCCCTTGGCTCCTTTGTGTCACGTCATTCTAGTTTATTGTCATCATTCGTCTAAGAGTCTAAAGCAGCGGTGCGTCTACAGCTCACAGAGCAGCAGCATCGTGAACATTGGCCTGAACAACTGGCGACATGGCCTGTTCAATCATAGGTCGTAGCATCTGGCCAAACGGAGTCTGGAGAACGAGCTGAGGCTGGGTACGAATGTACTCGGGGATACTGTCGCCAACGAGGAACTGGCACAGCTGCTCTGTGAAGTGGTTACAGTTGTTGTCGAACAAGTTGTACTTGTCAGCAGTATACACAGCTTGTAGCTCGTTCAAGTACTCCTCGTAAATCTCCTTTGGAATAGCCGTAGATCCCATGTCGATTTGTTTTAAAGGAGCTCCGTGGTGTGTTCCTCTAGGTATGCTGTGTTGAATGCCTTGACCATAGTAGGTCTCGACATCGTGAACCACTACCGAGGTATGCCAGATGCCCTCGACGGGGAAACCCAGTAAGCTAGGAGCCATGATCTGGGCATATCCATGCGATAAATCATACACGTACAAGCTCACAGGAAAAGAGAGTTCATCGGCCATTGTGCCTAGAAGCAGGAAAGAGTGTGGGAAGGGAGGTAGATATTGAGTTGGCAGTCGGTGCTTATATATACTTTAGCTTACAGTGGCGGCGGCAATATGTGCGGCGCTATGTCCGATACGCCGTCACAGAAGCCGCCGCCTTAGAACGGCCACGGGGCCGAGATGGCTCAATTTACTTTATTCTTCGCAAGGCATAAATACATGGAAATATAGTCTGTTCGAAGATTAGAGAGCCATTCACAACTCGCTCGGCTGGTTTCTAGGGCCGATCTATAGGCCCTATTCATCTTAGTGACACCACACTAAGCCCCCTGAATATTCAGGTATCCGCCGGGATGCCTTTCCCGGGTAACTCAGTTACGAATGTCTTGTCAGCACCACACTTGCCGTCTCTCCATCGTCCTAACCAGAGGGAATTGCAATGGCGCTGGCCTCTACTTCCCCAATCCTGGCGCTACTCAATGAGCCGGACTACCAGCTCAAAGAATACGCGCTCCAATCTCTCGACGCCAATGTCGACCAACTGTGGGCTGAAATCGCCGACCACATTTCCCAACTGTAAGCAGTTTGCCATCGACAAGGTTGAACGCGATAACTAACTACAGAGAAGAACTGTTTGAAGATGCCAAGTTCCCGGCCCCTCAGCTGGCTGCTCTTGTCGCATCCAAGGTCTACTACAACTTGGGAGAGTTCAATTCCTCGATGAAGTTTGCCCTGGCCGCTGGCGACAAACTCGACCTCGCCCAGAAATCGGAGTACGTCGAGACAATTGTGTCTAAGTGCCTTAGCCACTATATCCAGGTGTCTCAAACCCTCTATGACACTCCCTCCAAGGACTTGGAATCGCTTCCCGAAGACCAGCGCACCTTGGACCCCCGTCTTGTGGCCGTTGCTGAGAAGATGATCCAAAGGTGCCTAGATGCCGGTGACCGCCGCCTCGCGCTCGGTGTATCTCTCGAATCACGCCGTCTCGACCTCGTCGAATCCATTCTACGTGCTGCACCGGACTCGTCCGACTCGTCCGACTCACCCGAGTCCCTGCAGAACCTCATCCACTACGTACTCGACTGTTCCATAACGGTGGTCACGAACCGCGAGTTCCGCAACAAACTGCTGCACCTGCTTGTGTCGGTCATCCTTGACCTGGAATCTCCCGACTATTTTGCCATCTCTAAGATTATTGTCCAGCTCAACGACACCTCGCTGGCTGTGCGTCTTTTCAAGGACCTTGTTGACTCGGAGCTTGAGGAGAAGCGCCTCATTGCATACCAAGTAGCGTTTGACCTTGTGGCCTCTTCGTCTCAGCAGCTGCTAGAGTCTGTCGGCGAGAGTCTAGAGTCGATTGCTGTCGAGCAGGACCATCGCGTCTACCGTAAACTTGTCCGCATTCTGTCGGGCGTACCGACCTGTGACATTAACATCACCTTCCTCCAGAAGCACAACAACACGGATCTATCGATCCTAACTAAGACTAGAGACCTCTTGGATGGCCGCAACTCGATTCTTCACTCAGCCGTCACCTTTGAGAACGCATTCCTACACGCAGGTACCACTGCTGATAACTTCATCCGCTCCAACCTCGAATGGCTTTCCAAGGCCACCAACTGGACCAAGTTCTCGGCTACGGCAGCCCTTGGTGTTATCCACCAAGGTAACCTATCACAGGGCCGTCGTATCTTGTCACCTTATTTGCCAGGCAGTCAGGGCTCGTGCTATTCGCAGGGTGGAAGCCTCTATGCTTTGGGTCTCATTTTCGCTGGCCATGGCCGTGAAGTCCTCGAGTACCTTCGCCAGCACCTTGTTGAGGGGGAAGGTGGTGTTATGACTACAGAATCTCAGGTGGTTCTGCACGGTGCTGCACTTGGTGTGGGTGTTGCAGCTATGGGCTCTGGAAGCCTCGAGATCTACAACGAGCTCTACCGGATCTTGTTTTCTGATTCTGCTGTTGCTGGAGAAGGTATTGGACTTGCTCTAGGTCTTGTAATGGTTGGTAGTGCCAACTCAGATGGCGAGCAGGCCGAGATGCTGCGATACGCCCATGACACAAAGCATGAGAAGATTATCCGAAGTCTCGTCGTTGGTATTGCCCTTCTCAACTATGCCAAGGAGGAAGCTGCCGATGCAATCATTGAAGAGCTCATTGCTGAACAGGATCCTATTCTTCGATATGGTGGAGCCTTCACTATTGCTCTTGCCTACGTCGGTACGGGAAACAACAAAGCTATTCAGCGCCTGCTTCACATTGCGGTGTCGGATGCTAGCGATGATGTTCGTCGTGCCGCTGTCTTGGGTCTCGGTTTCATCCTTCTCCGCAACCACACGGCCGTGCCAGGCATGGTTGAGCTGTTGTCGGAGTCACACAACCCGCACGTCCGATACGGTACTGCGATGGCACTAGGTATTTCGTGTGCTGGAACGGGCCTGCGCGAGGCCATCGAGGTGCTCGAGCCTATGATGAAGGATTCTGTGGACTTTGTCCGACAGGGTGCTATGATTGCACTTGCAATGATCTTGATTCAGCAAAATGAGCGATTGTCGCCAAAGGTGAAGCAGGTTCAGCAGGCATTTGCCAAGGTTCTCTCCGCTAAGCATGAGGATGCCATGGCCAAGTTTGGTGCTGCTCTTGCCCAGGGTATCATTGACGCGGGTGGTCGTAATGTCACCATTTCTCTGCAGCACTCGCAGACTGGTAACCTGAACATGCGTGCCGTTGTCGGTCTGGCTGTCTTTGTCCAGTTCTGGTATTGGTTCCCTCTTACGCACTTCTTCTCACTGGCTCTCACACCTACTGCTATTGTCGCTGTACGTGAAGACCTCAAGATCCCTCAGTTCCAAATCAACTGCTACGCGAACCCGAAGCTTTACGGCTATCCTCCTAAGGTAGAGGAGCAGAACGAGAAGGCTCCTGAGAGACTTGCACCTGCTATCCTGTCGACAACTCTGCGGGCTAAGCATCGTGCTAGAAAGACTGATGAAGCTAAGAAGAAGATTCAGCAGGAGGCTGAGTCTGATGGCGAACCAGACACCGACAAGCCCAAGGTGGAGTCTGAAATGGATGTCGATGAAGACGAGGTTGCTCCCAACAAGACTGCTGCAAGCAGCAAAGAGGAGCTCGCAGGAGGAGATCTCGAGGAGGCCAACGAGGTTGTTGTCGACGATGATTTTGACCAGTTTGGAGACACGCTTCACAAATCGTCTCGGAAGCCATACCGTGTCGATAACATGTCTCGAGTTCTTCCAGCGCAGCTCAAGTACATTGCGTTCGACAAGGACCAACGCTTCTCCCCCATTCGCAAGTTCCGTGGTGTCGGTGGTGTCGTTGTGGTGAAGGACAACTCGCCGAGAGAGCCCGTTGAGCTTATTAAGACCATCCGACAGGCCAATCCTACTGAGGACGACGATGATGAGGACGATGAGGCACCTCTGCCCGAGCCGTTTGAATATGACGAGTCTGATGATGAGGATGGTGATGCTGCTGAGCAGTAGCAGTAAGCGGTTTGAAGAACCAGCATGTACTTACGCTTATAGCAATGCCATGAAGTAAATAGACAAGCTTTAAATTGTAGTTCTCTTAAGGTAGCTGAAGAAGACAAAAATCTAGATGAAATGCAATAGTTTACATGCTTTTAAATTAACCAAACCGTTTGAGCGCAGCACCAATCTCACGATCCACGGCTTCACCACGCTTGATCTTCGTCTTACGATCTCTCAGAACCTTCTCCTTCTCAAGAGCAGCCTGGACACGCATCTTGCGTTGGTCAATGACGTTGAGAGTCTTCTTGCGCATGTAGCGACGAAGAGCCGAGTTCTTGCCTTTAACGCTTGCGTTGGGCTGTAGCTTGCCCTCGGATGCCTCCTGTTTGGCAATCTGCTTCTCTTCAAGTTCAGCAGGGTGTAGGCGCACACTATCGGCCTTTGTGCTGAGACGACCAATGGAGTTGGGGTCAAGTGCAATCATGTCGGGTTGCAGCTTGTTCATTAATGATCTAACCTCGGTCTCACGACGGCCTGTCTTGGTAGCCATCGAGTAGGGGTTGATCTCCATAGCATCAAAGTTGGCTTCACCGGATCCAGGCACAATAAGACTTGAGAACCCAGAGGCATGGCCTACACCGAGGATATCTTCAAAGGGACAGAATCGAACAGTGCTGATCTGCGAGCCGGGAATGAGGTGGTTCATATAAGGAGCCGACTGCTTGGGGCCCGACTTTGTCAAAACATCTTTCCAAACCTGCACGTGAGGACCCCAGCCAACAGCCAACAGGCCAGTGTCAGAGATGTGGGCTGACGAGGCGGCAGTGGGTGTGTAATAGGATTCCAGCTCCTTGAACTGGCGAATGTCCCAGATCTTGAGAGATTTATCAGCTCCAGCAACAGCCATGTACCGTCCCAGACGATCCATGGCAATGGCGCGCACTGGACCACGACTCGACAGCACCTTGACAAGGGGAGTTGGCATTGTAGGGGCCCATAGCGTGACGGTTCCGTTGGAGTGACCAGCATGAAGAACAGCGTTGTATGGGTTCTGAGCAAGAGTAGTCGTAGCACCAAGCTTCGTACGCAGCTCGGCAACTAGCTGGCCTGTTGAGACGTCCTGGTATTTGATGAAGCCGGTATTTCCAGCAGATGCAAGTAGATAATGGTAAGGCAGGTACTCGAGACACGTAGCCTCAATGTGCTTCTTTAGAACGTGGACCTCGATACCTTGGGCGTCGTAAATGTATGTGTACTTCTTTTGAGCAGCGGCAAAGAACTGGTTGTCGCTCTGTAGCCACTTGACAGATCGGACTGTCTCATTGACGTTGATTTCAGCCGACAGCTGTCCCTCTTTCCATCCAAATGCTGCAATGTGGCCCTTGCGACCACCTAGCAGTAGCGAGTTACCTGTGAGCGAGTAGTCGGCGCAATACGGGCCAAATGTGTCGAGTTTCAGATCAAAACGCTTCTTTCGAGTAGCAACATCTACAGAGGCCACGATCTCTTCTTGAGAGACCTTAAACGTCTTTTCCAGATCCCCTTCGGCCTCCAGATATCCCTTGTCTTCCAACAGAAGGTATTCGGTTCCAGCAGCAGCTTCGGCCGCAGCCTTGAACTTCTCGTCCTGAGCCTTGAGATGGGCCTTCAGTTTGCGATCCTTTACATTTCTCAGAGGCCGCGAGTTACCTCGGCGGTACTTGGAAGCGTCTGGCGCGCTTGCCAGTTGTGACATTATTGTGTGAAGTTGAAGTTGATGAGGTCCAAAAAAAATATTCCTGGTAGCAGGTTCAGCCCTACGAAGAGAGGCGTGCGGCTGAAGCCGCTTACCTGCGCCGCGTACTCTAGCCGCACGAAACACCACCGAGATATCTACAGTACCGATAGTTTGAGGACAAAACAAATAAATTAATGCGGTTACATCATGAGCAGGCGAGTGCTGCGCTTTTCAATGACGGAAGTGACTCCGTGGTCACCGTCACGGAACGTAAAGGCGTGCATGGCGCACAGCGTGGCGCCGTTGACAATGTAATACTCCGTGTCGGCAATGACCGCCGAGCATTCGGAGCATGTGAGGCAATGAGCATGGTATCGTTTGACTTGGAACTCCGAAGATGATGGCAGAGACGTAAAGTCCATGGAGTTGGTGCCGATGTATGAGTTGTTGCGCAGAGCAGGGGCCGCAGCTGTCTCGAGACATTCGCCCTCGATGCCGTGACCACATCCCTGGCACACCGAATTGTTTTCTAAATGGTAACAGAGTGCGCAGTAAGGGAGGTCATTAAGGGCGTAGAACTCGCTGTCAAATGGTTGATGGCAGCCGGTGCAAGTGAAGCACTGACGATGCCACTTTCCAGACACACGGCCGTCGTGCGAAGACACACTTTTGCCGACGATTTCGTCACCACAGCCACGGCACATCTTCAGCGACTTGCTCTTTTTGCCATGACGAGCAGGAGGCATGAATGGCGTCGACGAGGGAGTCGACGCAGGAGTGTCAATGGCCTCCTCGGGAAGAGAGTGGAACATGGACTCATGGAATGACGAAGCAGTGGATGAAAAGGAGGCTGCGTTGGAGCGCTGGTTGGGGTGATGGGACCGGCTCGACGTGGACGCGCTGCGAGAGCTTCGTAGCGACGAGCGGGGTGGGATTTTCTGTCCTGACACGGAGAATTGAGGGCTAAGCGGCGTGTCTGCGCGAGACGAGTTGCGCGACAGGTCCGAGATGTCACCGGCGCTCGAGTTTGAACTCGAGTGGCCGCTGAGCTCGAACGAGTTGGTGCTGCTCGTGTTGGGGCCAGCATAATCGTCTATAGGTTCGGAAGACGTGTCAATAGTATTGGGTCCGAGGTCATCGTCGGAAAACCGCGTCTGGATGCGTAGGCCAGTCGCTGGCGACAGACCGTCAAACTTGTAATTAGAGGAAGGAAGCACAGGGTAGACCTGTTTTTGGGCAGCCGGTGCCGATGTGGGAGATGCAGTTTCAAAAGAGAAGCCCGAGGACTCAGAGGCTTGCGGCAAGAGCGGCAATGAGGGCGCGCTGAGTGGCATATCCTGTGCCGAGGCGTAGAGTGCGTGCGTGGAGCCCGAGAAGTCAGAGGATGAGCCCGAAGTCGCGGCCGAGTTGGCAGTGGTATTGAAAGATGGAGAAGAAAGGGATGCAGAGCTGTTTTCAAAGTATTCGCGACGGTCCGAGGCGGGAGTTGGTAGGCCAGTTCCGCGCCATGGCGCCGAGGAAGATGGCACGAGAGGCGAGCGCGGTGACGGCAGCGACATGGAGTCTATGACCGTTGGGTTGAGCGGCAGGTTGGGCATGAACGGGGATAGCGGCTTAGGTGGCTTGGAACGCACAGAGCGCACGGAACGAGCAGAGCTCGCAGAGCTCGGCGGTCGGTCGGCCGTAGAGCGGTTGATGTCGAAACCCGCGCGTTCATACACGCTTCGTACCGGCACACCAGGTGCCATAGGAGGAAAGGCCGAATCCTGGTTGCGGTTGAAACCGAGGTCGCGAAACGATTCGGAGCGTAGAGAGTCTGTTCGTAGGGACGAGGACATCGAGTTTGTTCGCAGCGAGTCGCTGTGGTATGTTAGAGCTGGAGATGCCATGGTTGGTAGCTTAAGAGTCCAATGAGCCCACAACGGAGACGTCAACCAATGTCAATAGGACGGTGCAAAGCCTGGGATTGTAGCAGAGTCTAGAAACTCCAGTCAAGACCGGGATTGGGATGCAAAAAAGAGATGCGAGTAGAAAGTGACCGGCCCCTTGAAAACGCGACTAGCAAGGGAATGTAGAGGTATCAACGGGACAGGTACCACTGCTAGTACACAACTAGGTTGAACAGTACGCTTGAGGACAAGTCACGAACACAAGAAGCGAAAAACAAGCTGGCGGGAAAAAACAACTCGATACAAGGTTGAAGGGGGAAGCCGGATCCAGATATCAAGGGGTAAAAGGAGTTGGCCGCACAGTTAGTAGCACCACAAAGTGAAACGACTGTAGAAAAAAGGATCCGATAAAAAATTGACAAGTGAAACAACAAGAAGTGATGAGTCGGAAAAAATAACAAGATGCTCAGGTACACAGCTCAGCACAGCTCAGATCGTGGCCTGTCTGCGTCCTATGTATGATTCCAACAGGGGGAATAAAACCACTGACCCTTTGGAATTTGGCGATGAGGCTCAGAAGCGCGGGTTGCTTTTTTCGGCGCGCGCATACGGCCGCGAGGGTAAGGGCGCGGCACGCGCAGTCGAGGCCGACTCTAGTAGAGGTGGTGTGTAACAATAGCGGCAGTGTTTTTATCGAGAAGTGCCTTCGTAAGTAGAGCCAAAGCTTTGTTTGTTGGCGTGTCAGTTTACTCGGAATCAGTCATTTAATTCTCTTGCGAGTGCCGCTGCAAATACGAGCTCGGAGGATCTTTGGACCTTCCCCCCTGAACCCCACTACCCGTTTAGGTAGCCGCTGTCAACTGGGTGGGTCCACGGCCAGCCACAGCTGGGGATCACTGACCTTCACTCAACCACTGCAATTTCCATGCAACCCACCGGCCCACGGTAGCAGCAGCCGAATGTCGCGCCGTACTCCCGCTGGGCCCCGTCGTACAACACCCCCAAACCTGCCAGCTAATGCCGATGGTATGCGTGAACTCCCCGTTTAGGAACCGCGAATATGGGCTCTGCAGGGTCTACGTAGTGGACGAGTCGATGGCCTATACTCAGCGATAGACTGGTCAATTGAGAGGCAATGACAACCAAACAGTCCGTATACACCCCCTAAACACCCCCGCTGCTCCACTTCTCCACTGGTGTGGGCCCCTTTTTTGTAAACAACCACATCCAACGGTTACCCCTGAGAATCACAACACCGCACTGCACGACCCAGTATTACCCCCGCTACGCAGTGACTCCTACCCTGTAGGCAGCCTACCCTACACAGTAACAGCTGCCTACTGCTGCACCCCACGGGTGCGCCACGCGTGTTCGGCGCCGCGACCGTTGCCTGGGTACTGCCGTTGGCGGATCCTCGCATTTTTGTCCGACTATGGATCGGCGCAGATGACGGGTCGATGGCCACGATGGAGGCAATGCCAGGTCTCGGCAGCAGAAGCGACAAAAAGCCCGAGGTCGTTTGTCGTCTCTAGAGCTCTCGTCCGATGCTTGCTTCGTCACTGTTACAAATAAACAACCGTATTTACTGCCTGCCGCTTTTAGACAGACGCCTCAGCGCTTAGGAAAGCTAAATAGCCTCCACATATACGTCGCCATGCAACTCTATTTACTATGCGGACTACCCTGCGCTCGTTTAGCCGGCACTCCGACAGATAACAGTGTACTCCCCCGATGCAGCGTGCCGATAACCTTGGCGAATCGGAGCCCAGTATAGATTTTGATGCGCCGGGAAGGTGCATTCCAAGGCGGCTTGTCGGTGGATAAAGAAGCTCCGGGCCAACATCTGTTTACCAAACCGGTTAACTGCATTATTCACGGCGGCAACGACTATCCCGAGATTGAGCGGACATAAGCAGGTGCCTAAACGCGGGAAACACAATGGTGCAGGTGCTGTGGGGTTAAGGAAGAGGTAATACAGTGCACTTACTTACTTACTATGTACAGTTTCACTGATACCCTGTACCGACCATGCCAATTTGCACAGTTCGTCAAGTCCAGTACAACCCAGGCCATACCCTGATTACATCAGAACGCCGTAGAACTGACTAACATTTTGTCTCTTCTCATCTCATCCGACTTGACCCTTTGCTCTCTACAACAAAAGTTATGTTCTATCGTCAATTGTTGCGGAATTTGGCGCGCAGACGGCCACAGGCTGGTCACAGTGCCCCGGTGCGCCCTCTGCAAGCTTCCGTTTTGGGCAAACTGACGACAGCAGCCGTGGTCGGCGGAGCGGCAGGCTCAGCGCTCTTCTACTATTACAAGGATCCAAACGCCTCAATTCATGAGTACTTCATTCTTCCGTTGATTCGGCTGCTGTACGACGGCGAGGAGTCGCATAAGCTTGCAATTGAGGTATTCAAGTACCCGTGCTTGAACCCAGCCGAGTCTGCTTCGTGGAACGACGACCACGACCCTCATAACCAGTTGGCCGTGCGTCTGTTCGACAAGTCGCCCAACCCCAAGGTTCGCCGACTTGATCTACGCACTCCGCTGGGCGTGGCGGCTGGTCTCGACAAGAACGGCGAGGCCATTGACACGCTATTCAATCTCGGCTTCTCGTATGTCGAGATCGGCTCCATCACTCCCGAGCCTCAGCCTGGCAACCCATTGCCTCGGTTCTTCCGCCTCGAGAAGGACAAGGCCGTCATCAACCGCTACGGCTTCAACTCCGAGGGCCACCGCGCAGTTCTGGCGAGGCTCAAGACTCGTCTAGCTGCTGCCGATGCCTACGAGCACCCCCATGCCAAAGATAACAACGCTCTCCGCGAAGGCAGCGCACTGGCCGTGAGTCTCGGCAAGAACAAGACAAGCGAGTCTGCGCTTGACGACTATGTCAAGGGTGTCCAGGCATTTGGTCCTTATGCTGATGTTCTTGTTGTCAATGTGTCAAGCCCCAACACTCCCGGACTCCGTGACCTTCAGGCCGAGGAACAGCTCAAGACGCTACTTTCGGGAGTTGTCAAGGAGCGCAACCGACTGCCTCTCGACGTGCTGCCCCCTGTTGTCGTCAAAGTAGCTCCGGACCTCACGGAGCCCGAGATCGAATCCATTGCTGCGGCAATTAAGGCCTCGGCCGTCGACGGAGTCATTGTGTCTAACACGACGATAGCTCGCCCTGGCAACCTCAAGTCGAATGCCAAGGTTGTTGCCGAGGCTGGTGGTCTCTCTGGCGCACCCATCAAGCCTTATTCGCTCAAGGCTCTGCGTCTGATGCGCAAGCATCTTGGAGCCGACACAACGCTCATTGGCTGTGGAGGCATCACGACGGGCGCTGATGCATTGGAGTATGCGCGTGCTGGTGCATCTGCTATTCAGCTTTACACAGCATTTGCATACAAGGGTCCTTCCATTGTCGGAAACATCAAGCGCGATGTTCTTGCTGGTCTTGATGGCCGCAAGTGGACTGATGTTGTCGGGGAGGAGGCTAAGTAGTGTCCTGACTGTCAGAACGCAGACATTGTATAGTTACAATTAGATATTGCATTATTGGGGGTATCTGTAGGAGACCAAGGAGCTCTACCAGACGGCCAACTAGACTCAAAGAATCCATTCATCGTATGGACCACATCTGAATGTGTAATCCCAAATCTATTTAACTCCAACTATACCAGTCATGAATCACTTCCTCCACTATATATACAATGCTATTCTATGTCATACAGGTATCGCTTTGGTCCGTGTGTTGGGTTCACAAAACGTCGTCGTCACTGGGCATTTCAAACTCGTCGAGAGCCCCGGACTCAAGATCCGCATAACCAACTTGAGCCTCCATCAGATCCGCACGCTCCATCGTACGGTTGTAGATGACATAGGCAGTGACACTACCGACCGTGACGGCCAGTGAGATGGAGACGATATCCACGATCTTGCTGGCCGTGTCTTTCTCGGCGCCGAGGCGTGCCAGACGATCTCCAATAAAGATGTGCATCAGCAGCTTTGGCGAGGTGATGGCTGTTGCTAGGAAGAATTGCCAGACACTGATGGAAGGGATAGAAGCCAGTGCACCGTTGGACAGCGAGTATGGAAGAGGACACAGGCGGATCATCCACAGTAGATTGAAGGTATCAGATTCCATTGTCTTTGTGAGGGCCGCAAACTTGACGTTTGTCGAAGCCAGGCGGTGCGCATAGTCCACGAGGAAGTACCGACATACAATGAACGACAGTGTCGAGCCAACCAGCGTGGCAGCGGCCAGAAACGGCCAGCCCAACGGGAAGCCGTAGATCATGCCAGCAATTGACGACAGCATCGAGTAGCCGATGAGTGGCGGGAAGGAGATGAGCATGATGAGGGCAAACAGAATAGGGCCTCCACCAGGAGTTTCTTTCCACTTTTGCGAGAAAGTGACCAGCAGCTTGAAGAAGGCGTCGTGGAAGATGAGGAAGATGATACCTGCGACACCGGCTATGGCAGCCGCGACAATCACCATGATCTGACGACGGCGAGGCAGCGCGTAGAACGCGTCCTGCGCGTCGCGTGCCGAGCTCACAACGCGCTGCTTCAGCGTCGCGAAGTCCATGACGAGACCTGGAGGTTGTAGGGCGGGTGAGGAAGGTAGGAAGAGAGCAACGCACGAACCAGTCGTATATCTAGTATAGGGCAGTGGTGAAGTAGGGCTGAGCGGAGGGGGGGGGGCAATGCTCAGAGGAGTAGTAAAGTTCTAAGGGAGGAGAGAAGAGCAGAACAATACAATTGAGACACCTGATAGGAAACAAAAGATGGTTTATCTCAGGGACTCAGAAGCTGTAAAGAGTGAGCGACTGAGGTGGCACATGGAGGCTAGTTGAGTGCCATGTTACACCTTGCCCCGGTTTATCCTACTGGGTGGACCTATGAGAGACACAACAAGTTTGTAGAATCAGAGGACAAGAGAAGGTAGTATGTGGTAGTTGGCGGTAGTAGAAGGTATTTGAGTGGTATTTGAATGGTAATATAATATGTACAGACTGAGTTTATGTACATTTTGCCACTACTACCAGTGTAGGTTACAGTAGCCTTAGGCCTGAGTACTAGTGAAGGCACACCAGGACTGTTGGCGTTGATACGAGATATACGAAGAAACATAACAGTTATTAAAAGTCATTATTGCTGTTACAGCATTCGATTATGGCCTGGTCAAAGAAGTAGCGTCGGCTCTGAGGGCATCTTGTTGGCCTCTGGTTGAGACTTCATGCAGTCACATGCAGGTACACTTTCTCGAACTTCACCATGACACCACATGGTACCACACGGTGTCACGTAACTAGACGCAACACAACAGAGCAACAGTATATAACAGCAGGCCAAATATGCAGTTTCCCACTGTACACAGGCCAGTAGTGTGGCCGTCTACAGCCAGTATAGCGATCGACGAGTCACCGTAGATCTCTGACTACATGATTACGTATAGCACATCAGCTTCGTATCCTGTTTGGACCCAGACGATTAAAGCAGTGAACGACAATTACAGTAACAGACCTTGTAAAAAGGTTCTATACCGTCTCTACCTCTCCCAGGTCACTGATAATGATTTGCCACGATAACCTTTGTGGAGCTGCAGCGGACCCTAGAGCTTCGTGGGCTGACAAAACAGTGTCGCGCTACCGCCGCCAAGATTGCATATCAAGCCCTTTAGTTGCTTAAACTCCGTTTAAGCCCGAGGATTGGCGTGTTGAGATCTTAAGGCCCGCACCCTTCCTGACACGAACGTGCAATTGTGAAACAATGTGTACAGGGTACTATACGGGCACTGTGAAATCAGTTCGAGGTCAACAACTTCTCAATGGTGGACCCGAGCCATCCGTACACCCAAGATCGACGACGCAGTCCATCACACTTTAAATGACGTCCGGGCCTCTCCGGTCCTACGGTTACTTCGAAGCAGCCAATCTTGCTATTCTGGAGCTTTCCAGCCACAAAGCCCCGCAACCCTGGAGGAGCCAAGACATTAAAGACCCTGACACAAAGGCAATCCCCCCGCCCGTTCAAGGCTGTCCAGCCAGTTGAAATTGACTATATCTCGCCATTCTACGACCATTATTACACTTATTCAAGCCTATATACAGCCATTGTGAGGCATATTTGAAACGCGGCAATAATCGTCTGGCGGATTTTGGAACTCCACCCCACATTACACCCTGCATGATGACGACATCGGCGTGCTATGCTCCGAGCAGCAACGTTCGGTACTATAAAAAGGGGAGCACTGCCGCCTGGTGCCGTGACACTTTACATCTGCCACTGCCAACAACTCAATTCGTGCAATTGCAATTGATCTTATCCACAGCTGCATTTTGCCATATTTCTTGGACCATAGCAGCATAGTATACTCTACATAACTGGTTGCTTATACCCTGGCGCTTGTTATCACCCCCACCTCAATCATCCCAACTTCCGAAACCACTTGAATTAGTTCTCCCCACTTACAATTTCTACCATGGGTTTCAAGGACGACGCTACCATTTTCACCGAACTGGGCCCTCTGCCCCGTGCCTACCCCGAGCTGGCCCCATCAGTGCTGGACCTGTTCTCGCTGAAGGGCAAAGTAGCTTCAGTAACTGGTTCCAGTACCGGTATTGGCTACTGTGTCGCTGAGGCCTTTGCTCAGGCCGGTGCTGATGTTGCCATCTGGTACAACTCGCACAATGCTGACCACAAGGCCAAGGCGCTCGCCGATAAGTACGGTGTTCGGGCCAAGGCGTACAAGGTGGCCGTGACGGACCCCGATGAGGTTGAGGCCGCTATTGCACAGATCCACAAGGACTTTGGACGCATCGACGTGTTTGTGGCCAACGCTGGCGTGCCATGGACCGCAGGCCCTCTCATTGAGCCCAAGGACCACAAGGAGTGGAACAAGGTTGTCGATCTTGACTTCAACGGTGCCTACTACTGCGCCAAGGCCGTGGGCCGCATCTTCAAGGAGCAGGGCTCGGGCTCGCTTATCTTCACGGCGTCCATGTCGGGACACATTGTCAACTACCCGCAGATGCAGGCATGCTACAATGCTGTCAAGGCCGGCATCATCCACCTGTCCAAGTCGCTGGCCGTCGAGTGGGCTGGTTTTGCCCGTGTCAACTCCATTTCTCCTGGTTACATTGCTACGGAGATTTCGGACTTTGTGCCCAAGGAGACCAAGTCCAAGTGGTGGGCTGTCACGCCATTGGGCCGTGAGGGTCTGCCCCGCGAGCTGGTCGGTGCCTACCTGTACTTTGCGTCGGATGCCTCGACCTACACCACTGGTTCCGATCTGCGTGTCGACGGAGGTTACGCTGCTCCTTAAACGAGACGGTGAAACCTACAGACACTTGGAATGAACCTTGGAACAATATTTTGCCTTTGAGGCTGTTATATAACGTCAATTGACTGAACGAAGTATAAAGCTAACATGTAGATTTGAGTGTAGTAGAATAACAGAATAGAGTAACAAAATGGAGCAGTGCAGGGGTAACAGAATGGACTAGTACAGTGGAGTATGATAGTTAAGAATATCACGGACGGAGTGGCTAGGAAATCAGTAATTCATTCTATAATGGGGTACAACTGCGGACGGGCCAGTTTGCGCGAGGTCGACATGATGATCCATACGATAGCGTTAAGAAAGACGGAGACGTAGTACTGCTGACTTAGGAACCATCCACACTAGAAGTTTATCTCCAATTGATGGCGCATTGAGTAGACAAGAGGATCACGAGAAGAAGCCGAAATGAGCTCAGCTCCCCACCATTTCCCTTGTCAACTCTATTGCTTTCCTCTTCTCTTCGTTGCACTCTCGTTTGTCCCAACTACCCCCGATACTGTCCTACTGGCCCACCTACACCCCACCATGCTAGTCTATCATGCAATGGTATAAATATTCAAATCACAGGACCGCCAGAGAGCAGTAGACGCTCCACAGGAATCCGGCCGTGTTGTTGAAGATGGAGTGGTAGTCGGATGGCACGACGGTGAAGCGGGCCAGTGAGACCATGGGCCAGAAGCGCCACGAGTCGCGCATCATACCAGGGACGCGGGCGTGGATGGCCGGCACAATGGTGGCCAGGGGCGCGCCATCAATGAGCGACAGCACAATGACAACAAGTGCGTTGGCCAGGGCGGAAATGACAGTTTCGGAGATGATGAGCTTGATGGCCACGTTGGTGACTGACAGTGACTGACGACGTTCGGGCTTGGCTCCCTTCTTTCGCTCGACCTCGGTGACGGTGGACGGGAAATTGGAGTCGAGGGTACCACCTACAACAACGTGGAAGGGCGTCATGATGAGCGACAACAACACAAACTTGAGCATGGCGTGGAAGTCGAGAGCCTCTGAGAACGCAGTCTCATTGCGCGTACAGCCGACGACCTGGCCCGTCACGTAGGACATGGCCGAAACCAGCGCGGACTGGGCCATGGGGGCCACGAAGGCCGACGGTTTTAATGGTGGGATGAGTGACTGCTGGGTCATTTATACGAAGGAGGCTTAGGACAGGAAAGACAGGGCAGCTAGTCAAACAGACACAGAGCCACTCAGCTGTCAAGACGACGCGACAGAAACCCAACAGACGGAAAATGAAAAGGCGACAAGGAAAAACGCGGCGAGGATGCCCTATTTATTGGCACCACTGCGCCGTTGAGCTCTTTTTTTTTTCTCGCATAGATAGGTACATGACACTTGATAGTAGGATGCATGAAGTGGGGTGGGTGAGGGGG